>LR750152.1:649944-749417 GCA_902729485.2 Mus minutoides
CTGGGAATTGAACTCAGGACCTCTGGAAGAGCAGTCAGTGCTCTGAACCCCTGAGCCCCAGCCCTCTTCTGTGTTTTAATACCATTACAAACAGGGTTGCTCCGCCCAAGAGTTGGTCAGTTCTCCCCTAGCAGGAGGATGCAGTTGGTATCAGATGATCAGACACAGACCTTTCCTGTCCTCCCCTTCTAGGCATGAGGTGGCTTGGCTTTCTCTGCAGTGGGTTTCTCTGCTTCACTTTGCTGGCCATCTTGGCAGTCTCTTGACATCTGAGAAATCCCAAATACATTCATTTAGATCGCGGAGTGAGAGCTGACCTGGGACTGAGAAGTAACCAGGACTGACTCCTACCTCATGTCTTTAGGAATAAGGCAGAGGCAAGCCCACCTGGCCTCACAGGGACCCCTAGGAAGGCTCGAAGCCCCTGTCTAACTGGGACCCTGCAGTTCCTCTCCTGCAGGGCCAGGCTGATCAGCAGGATGGATTTGGGGTAGAGCTAAAGGAGGGGATCTCCCAACATTCATACACCTTTCACGGGACCTACACCGCCTGTAGTCTCTCACCTCCCAAGAAGGGGAAGGTCTTCTCCAAGCCGACACTGAAACTGGGTGTCCTTCCACTCCCAGACCTCCTATCTCTTCTTGCTTATACATTTACTTATAAGACCAGGGAGGCCTGCAAATGATGAGGTGCCTGACTCAGGCACACTGAAGACTGCAGCAGAAAGAGCCTAATTTCTAATAAGTTCCAGACCACCATCCACTCTCCAGCCGTCCCCTTTTCCTGCCATTTATTACTTTGGACACCCTTGGGAGGAGGAGGCAGGAGGCTCCTCTCTCTCCCTCAGGCCCTTTTAAGGACCCTTGTGTTTCCTGCATTTGGCAGGAGATTGGGTTTCGTTTCCAGGTGTCCGGGAGTCGGGACTGTAAGGCTGCCTGTTGGTGACTGGATCCCTCCTGCCTCAGGTTAGCCCATGGGGTGATGGGCCGGCTGGGCACCTTGCTGGCTTCGATATCGGCCTCCCTATCACAGATGGCAGAGGTACATCCTGGTAGCAACCGTGGGGCCTCTCTCTGCCTTCACTTCTGCAGAATAAATCTTTTTCACAAATGTTCAAGAGCTATTAAGTGGCTTCTTAGCCCCTCTGATGGCCTCTGGGTTTGTGAGTATCACAATGGGCCTTTATCAACTCCATTCTCCCTGCCTGGGATGGAGAGCTATGGCCTGGCCTAGCCTGACCAGGGAGAGAACGGGAAGTGGCTTCCTCCCTGCTGGCTCCACGGGGATGAATGGTTTCCTTGTTCAGGCTCAAAGGCTAAGATGTAGACCTGGAGGAGGGAGGGTCAGAAACCTCAAAGGCTTGCTGCCATCTTTCTCACTTCTGAGAACTTGATCACTTCACAGTGGTGGGTCGCTTCTATATGGGTTTCTGCTGCGAAAAAATGAGGAAGAGGATGGACTATTTGTCAAATATCGATTGGCAAATGACATTTGTTATTTTTGATCTTTGTTTGGAGGCAGGCGCTCGTGTAGCATAGGCTAGCCCGGATCTCTTTTCTCCTTTCTCCGCCCTGAGTGCTAAGTCACAGGCACGATGGCACATCCACTTTGTAGATGCTATGCTATTCTAATGAGGCCTTCCAGCACCTGCAAGGGGAGCTGTGTAGTTAGGACCTCCCCGGGACCTTTGCCATCTGCCATCAATTTTGAGTGAAGCCACCAGCTCTGTGGGATTTAACCTGGATAAGGAGGCAGCTGTGGGACAAAGCTTGTTTCAGCAATAGCACCTTCCCTGAAAACGCTGATCCTCACCTTCATTTGCTGCCTCCCCATACCTGTGCTACAGCTCTTCTCCCCTCCTATTGGACAGCCTTTCCTTCCCAACGCCCACAGCTCCAGGTGCCCTGACCTTCGAGTCTTTGCTTCTCTTCAGCAACACTTTGGCACATGGTCCCTTGTCCCCTATCCCCACTGCCTCTCCCTGTCCTGAGCAACATGCATCCACATTCCTGGGAGGCACTTGGTATTCTGCACTGGAGTGCAGTTCGGTGTGCATGTTGATGAACACAACATATGCGTATTCTCTCCTCTGCCATAGGTTAGGCCAGGAAACCCTCCCTCTTCTTGTCCCTTTGTTCTTATGGGAATCCGTGTTGATAAAGTGAATGGAAAAAGGAACCACCACGCTCATAGCACTGAGTTAGAAGGCCAAGCTGGGGAGCTAAGGCTCTAGCTCCGGGTGAGTGCGGTTTTGTTTTGAGGCAAGGTCTCATGTATCCCCGGCTGGCCTCCAACTCATTATGTACCTGAGGATGGCCATGACATCATCATCCTTCTGCCAGTCTATGTCCCAAGTACTGGAAGCACACAGAGGATGTTGTGGTCTCTCAGGCAGGATACCTGCTAATAGCACCCCTTCAATTCTTGGGGATTATCACTCCCTCCATATGTCTGTGCTCCTGAGTGCTCCAGCCGCAGCATTGAAGGGTTGCAGCAGAGCCCAGTGGTGGCCCACAGAACCTAAAACACTGTCCCTCCCTAGGGACTAGGAAACATGGCTGACCCCTGACTTGGGGGGATCTGATTGTCTCAAAGGGAAGACCTCTGGAATCAGGAGGCCTTGGGCCCCGGGGAAAGTTATTAGATACAGTGTATTGTGTCCAAGGCCACAGTGGTCTGAGGAGTAGTCACACTGAGGCTCTGATGTGTGACACACATCACACCACACGCTTGCACACTTGTTCACTGACTTACACACGTGTCCAAGGCATTAGAAGGAGAGTGGAGGAGCAAATGGGGCTTTGGAAGGAAGGGGAACACCATAGTCTCCAACGGATCTGAGGAGGTCTAGATGTCAAACACCTTTACTTCCATGGCTTTGTCCTCTGAGAGGTATTTGCTGCTGGACCATCCTGGCAATGCAAGAAGAGACAAGAAAAATGATGAGCCCCCTGGACCCCCTAAAATCATGGCTTCTAGCTTAGGTCATGTCAATCCTCGACAGTCAGAGACCCAAAGAGAACCTGCAGAAGCTCTTTGTGGTAGATTGTGCCAAACCTGACCTTTTCCAATTTGAGGGGTTGTCCCCTTACCCTGAGCCACCACCTCTGACTTTGTCAAGGTCCTCTTTGGCGCGTCTTTCCTCCAGGCTCCTTTCCTATCTAATGGCACTCCACTGACATCCCAGACAGCAGGGAACAGAAAGGAGCGTTCAGCTCCTTGGGAACACTTCTTCCTTTAGGTGTGGAGGGCCAGGAGTCCTGATGGGTGTCCCACAGGATCAGGTAGGCCCAGGTTTCCACACTCTCTAGTGCTGTCCTGAGGCTCCTGCTCAGTTCTCAGTTGTTCCAGTGTTGAGCTCAGCTTGGAAATCCTTTCTTTGCACTCACAGGTGCCACAGTTACAGCCTCTTCATGCCTCTCACCAGTAGTTTTGTTACCAGCTAGACTATACTGGGCAGGAAGCCGAGCACCACCTTCTCCTTTAAAAGTTCCTCCTGTCAGTGAACTCAGCAGTGCTCGCTGCCAGGATGAAGATGGCCACTGGGTAGGACTTCCCATAGGCTCACTTGAAGGCAACTCAAAGTAGAGGGAAAGTTGTAGAACCAGAGAGATCTGGGTTTGAATTCTGGCTCTTGAGAGAACTCTGATCAGTTACATAAATTCTACACTCTGGGTTTTTCTTTTTTGTTTAAATATGTGTTTATACTAAAAAAAAAAAAAAAAGATTTATTTATTATATGTGAGTACACTGTAGCTGTCTCCAGATACTACAGAAGAGGGAGTCAGATCTCATTACTGATGGTTATGAGCCACCATGTGGTTGCTGGGAATTGAACTCAGGACCTTCGGAAGAGCAGTCAGTGCTCTTAATCACTGAGCCATCTCTCTAGCCCTGTGTTTATGCTTTTTTTTTTTTTTTTTTTTTTTTTTTTTGGTTTTTCGAGACAGGGTTTCTCTGTATAGCCCTGGCTGTCCTGGAACTCACTTTGTAGACCAGGCTGGCCTCAAACTCAGAAATCCTCCTGCCTCTGCCTCCCGAGTGCTGGGATTAAAGGCGTGCGTCACCACGCCCAGCGGGTTTATGCTTTTAATGTTTTCTTTATGTGCATTTATGTGCACTGGTGTTTTGCCTACCTGTCTGTTTGTGTGTGTGTGTGTGTGTGTGTGTGTGTGTTGGATCCTCTGGAACTGAAGTTACAGACAGTTGTGAGCTGCCATGTGGGTACTGGGAATTGAACCCAGGACCTCTGGAAGAACAGCCAGTGTTCTTAACCACTGAGTCATCTCTCCAGCCCTTGGGTTTGTTGGTTTGTTTTAATACATAAACATAAAACTGAGAGAGCTGGGGATGTAGCTCAAGGGGAGAACACGTGTCTAGCATGCACAAACTCCGGGGGTCTCATCTGCAGTAACTCACGATAAAAAACAACTTCAGCCGGGCGTGGTGGCGCACGCCTTTAATCCCAGCACTTGGGAGTTCGAGGCTAGCCTGGTCTACAAAGTGAGTTCCAGGACAGCCAGGACTACACAGAGAAACGCTGTTTAAAAAAAAAAAAAAAACCTTTAGTTGCAACTACAACAAACCCCCTGAGGCTATGACTCTTGTCCTTTGGATATAAAAGGATTAAAGGCTTGGTTTCTAATGCAATGTCCCATGGTATGATTTGGGAGAACTGGGTGGATCATGGGGGCTCTAACCTAATCATGAGCCAGGAAGAGTGGATAACAGTGCTCTCTCTACATAAGCATCCAAGCCTGAGTTCACATCTCCAGCACCCATATAAAAAAAGGCAGGCATGATTTTTAGTGCCTGCAACCCTAGTGTGGACTTGGATGAAGACAGAAGGATTACTAGGTTGTGGACCACCAGCCTAGTCAGAAAAGAATTCAGTAAAACACAAGCTCCAGGTTCAGTGAAACATCCCATTTTATGGAAACCCAGAGTAATAGAGCAGGAGACTGGACTTAGACATCCCCCTTTAGTCTCTGCACGTAGGCTGATAAGGGCACACTTTATATACATGCATGCACACACAGGATTGATCCATTGATGGATTCATAAGTTAATGACATTGGGAGGCCTCGTTGGAGGAAGTCAGTCAGCGTGGCCATGTGGCCTTTGCCTCTCGTTCTCCGCACCCCCAATGCCCCCAGCCGGTCCGAGTGACCCTCCACATGCTCCCTCTATAATGATGTTTCTGACCATGGACTGAGGCCTCAGAAACTGTGAACCCCACTAAACCTTTCTTCTTCCAAACTGATTTCCTCAGGTAACTTTTCACAGCAAGAAATAGTTGGCTAGCATCTCCATATGACAGTGCTGTTGAAGGATGAGCTGCGAGGCAGAGAAGTTCTCGCTATCAGAGTGCTGAGGGATGTTTCCACCTCCCACGGAGGCCTTAGACGCCGCTGTGGTTTGTGGGAAGGCTCTGTGAAGAGCAGGCTTGGAATCCAGTGGTTTATTCTTAGGAGTTACCACTCATAGGGTCAAACCCTGAGCCAGGCATGACTATACCTTCTCGTCTCCACCAGGTGGCAGCAGCCTGATTGCCATGGAGAGTTACGGGCTGGGTGACAGGAACAACTTGTTCAGAAAAAGATCCATCTGTTCTGGCCAACACTGAAGATAAGCAAATAGGTTAAGGTGACCCTCTGAATATTGAGTTCCTGATAGAGAATCCCTTGGCATCTGTGGTCGTAAATATACTAACAGTTCTAACCACAGGCCAAACCGGTGTTATCCATGTTTTACCAGGGGGAACCAGAACCTCTAGGCAAGCTCTGGTCTCACCTGTTCTTAGACCAGTGAGGCTCTCAGGGTGCTGAATGCGCAGGTTTTAGTGGCCTGAGGTCATTTGCGGGGGGGGGGGGGGGGGGGTGGATTGCTTATCAGTTGTTAATAAATTTATAGGACACAGAAGGGACATCAGATTTTCTTTCTGAAACCCCAAAGATTTCCTTGCAGTTTCCCAAAATACTTGGGAGGGGAAGGAGGGGCCATCATGAAATCTGATAGGTCAAGTGCTCAGGGAGGCTCGACCTGCAGACTTGAAGGTGTTTTTAATGAGTGGACAGGCCTGAAAAGGCA
The DNA here is from genome assembly GCA_902729485.2 of Mus minutoides. Taxonomy (NCBI): domain Eukaryota; kingdom Metazoa; phylum Chordata; class Mammalia; order Rodentia; family Muridae; genus Mus; species Mus minutoides. The sequence goes on from LR750152.1 coordinate 656,035, forward strand.
AATGTTACACTTGAGTTTTGTTTATCCATTCGTCCAGCAAAAATGTGCAGTCCTAGGTCAGATGCCTCAGGGGATTAAAAATGCAGATGGGACACAGGTCCTTTGTCAAAAGGCTCCATCCAGGGGCTTGGAGAGGTAGCCTAGCAGTTAAGAGCACTGGCTTCTCTTCCAAAGAATCCAGGTTTGATTCCCAGCCCCCACAATTTGGCTCACGACTATCTGTAACTCTAGTCCCAGAGAATCAGATGCCCTTTTCTCCGCCCCAGGCACCAGGCACACACAGATAGATATGCAGAATCAAACAGCAACAACCAACCCCCCCCCCCCACATACATAAAGTAAATAAAATTTATCATCACACAAAGGGTGATCTGGGTCATCTTATTAAAGGACTTTACATTATTGATTTTCTTTCTTTCTTTTTTTTTTTTTTTTTTTTTTTTTTTTTTTTTTTTTTTTTTTTTGGTTTTTTGAGACAGGGTTTCTCTGTATAGCCCTGGCTGTCCTGGAACTCACTCTGTAGACCAGGCTGGCCTCGAACTCAGAGATCCACCTGCCTCTGCCTCCCGAATGCTGGGATTAAAGGCCTGTGCCACCACGCCCTGCGATTTTCTTTTTTTTTTCCCCTTCAGATTTCTGTTCTTCATTATCTGGTTCAGGCTGAAAATTAAACCATGAGGCGGTGAAATGGGGAAGAAACAGAAAGGGAGTGGCTGTGGGCTTCAGACTTGTCACGGTGATCCACAAGGCACAGCGTGAGTCCCCTGCGCTGTTTCTAGTGTTTTCAGATCTGAAAGGGAAGCATCCGGCCCCTCCTCCTCCCTGCCAGAGTCTCAGGGAATCCCTGACTCTAGCTCCACTCTGCCTCACCTTGCAAGTCTGCAGACACACCAGAAGAGGGCATCGGATCCCTTTACAAATGGTTGGGAGCCAACACTGGACTTAGGACCTCTTGATTGTCAAAGACATAGAGAAATGTAAAAAAAGAAAATAGACTAACGTCTCCTTGCCCTTAGGTCATATTATACATATACACACATGAATAATAATGAATATTTGTTTTGGGAAAGAGACCGATAATCAGGTGCTATAAATATGAACTGTTTTCTGCAAATAATTACAAAACGACACATAGAGGCTGAGAGTTATGTGCACTACTGAATGTTTTGTTTTTTTGTTGTTGTTGTTATTTGGTCAGAGAGGGAAATTTAAGAAATCAAATAGTTACTTGGGGAGGAAGGATCCATAAATAAGAAATGGTCAAGAATATTTCACTTTTATGATCCTTCTATGCTATTTGCATTACACTAGTGTTGGGGGAGAGGGTATTTGTGTGTGGCACAGCACACTTGTGGAGAACTTTCCAGAGCCAGCTTTCACTGGGCAGTGGTGGTGCACGCCTTTAATCCCAGCACTTGGGAGGCAGAGGCAGGTGGCTGTCTGAGTTCGAGGCCAGCCTGGTCTTCAGAGTGAGTTCCAGGACAGCCAGGGCTATACAGAGAAACCCTGTCTGGAGGGCTTCTGTAGATCTGCAGACTCAAACCCAGGTTCATGTGGATTCATGAAGAGTTTTTGCTTTTGCTTTTGTTATGTTGCCTCTAATTGGCTTTTACGATTGCCGATAAATCTTAACCCTTGTTGTCTGGTTCTTCAGAGGACCCAAGAGATCCCTGAACTTGGTTTTAGCACAGTAACCGATTGTACCCAGAAAAGACCTTTGTCGTAAGGAGGACAGTTGCTCTGGGCCCTTAGCTTCCCAGGGACTTAGCATTGAGAATCTATCTATGGCTTTGGCTTCTTTGGGGGAGTTGCTGCCTCTCTTTCCAGATCTTCAGGCTTAGATGCTCCGGGCCTGCTCTCCTGAGTACCCACTGCTCTGGGATGAAGTACTGAAATCGACTCCCAACCGTGGAGGGTGTTCTCCACAGCAAACCCACTCCTCAGGACTCAGACTCCTCAGGACCAGATTGTTCTGTTTGACTGCTTGCTGTGCAAGCTGTGCCATGCAGCTCTGAAAGTTCACAAACAAACAGGAAGCCAGTCCACTTCCTCTTTGGTGAGGCTGGCCGCAAGTCTTTATCAGCTTGTTAGCCCAGAGGGGAAGGAGCAGCCAGGATTCAGAAAACAACTTCCTGCTAGAGATCACAAGGAATTTTGGTCCCACTGCCAGGATGGGCTCCCTACTTCATGGACCCGTTGGCCCAGGTTGGCCAGCCTTCCTGACAATGAAAGTCTAGCTCCTATCTCCCCCATGGGGAAGGCTTTTCTGATAAACACAACCCTACCTGGGTCCCCTTAACCTCCACCACTCTGACATGAAACACCTCTGAACTTTCATGAAGCAGCTCTTTAGGTGACAGTCATGAGAACGTGGCTGTCCCTAGAGGCAGCACTGACATATTTTCTTGTGCCTTTCTCAGTGTCTGCCCCACACAGCTCTCCCTGTTCACTGGGATGCCCAATTCACGCTCACAGACTATACACAAGCAGTCGCAAAAGGGGGCACCAAACAGAGCTGGCTCCCTGATGGGGCAGGAAAGCCCTGCTACATGAGACCATGGGCGGCTGTCCCAGAGGGAGTGGTGGGGACAGTTCCAAGAGTGTGAAACTGTGGCGCGGCCAGGGTGGAGGCTGGAGATGAGGACTACAGATATATTTGGTGCAGTCAACAAGTCCTGCATGCCACCGGTGCACTGCACGTGGGAGAGAGAGAGAGAGAGAAGCTGCCTAACCGAACAGTCCTAAGGCATCAGACAGAGAGACGGGGAGCATTCAAAAGGAACTCAAGTTTTTACAAATACTGCCAGAGGGGCTGAGAGAGCTCCCAGTTGAAAGCTCTTGCTGCTGTTCCATTCCCAGTACCTGTGTGTTAGGTAAGAACCCTCTGGAACTCTAGTCCTAGGGGATCCAATGCTTTTCTTCTGGCCTCTGTGGGCATCCGTGCGTGCAGTGTGCAAACACGGGCACACACACACACACCACCACATAAAATAAATAAATAAAATGTAAAAAGCCACTGTCAGACATAAACATAATGTTAAACATCGATCTAATCCTTTACAGTGTGACTCAGAGTAAAAAGTAGGATACCGTTGAGCCTCGGGCAATCTTTATGGCTATCAGCTGCTAGGAGAACATTAGATGTGGGCCTGGCAGCCTGGGCTGAGTCACTGCCATTTACTAAAAAAGAGGAGGAGGAGGAAGAGGAAGAGGAAGAGGAAGAGGAAGCAAAACCTCTTTGCTACCAACCTGTTTAGTTGTTATTGTTTTGGTTTTTAAGAAAACTGTATGCAGAAAGAAAAGAACGAAAGCACACAGAGACACTACAGAATTCTAGATACCCAGTCAGCTTTCCTTTGTGGTTGGTTGGACTTTGAATAAAAGTTTCTTTATTAGTACCTGGGTGAAGAGAAGAGAGACAGGTGTGGAAGAGTGGGGACCAGGTGTAGAAGGTTGAGGACCAGGTGTGGAAGGGTGGGGACCAGGTGTGGAAGGGTGAGGACCAGGTGTGGAAGGGTGGGGACCAGGTGTGGAAGGGTGGGGACCCCATGCAGGTGGGGATGGAAGACAGACTGCAGTAGAAAATGACCAGCATGCCAGGAGGGGGCTAAGATAGGACAATATGGAAGCAGATGTATGCAGAGGGAGCATGGTGTTCACAAAAACTGCGGCAAGATATAGGTGTGTATTTCATGTATGTGAGAACACTGCCGCTGCCTTCAGACACACCAGGAGAGGACAGGCGGATCTCTGAGTTTGAGGCCAGCCTGGTCTACAAAGTGAGTTCCAGGACAGCCAGGGCTACACAGAGAAACCCTGCCTCGAAAAACCAAAAAAAAAAAAAAAAAAAAGCTTTGCCTCATAGCCGTGTACAAAAAGTTCTGTCCCGGGCTGGAGAGATGGATCAGTGGTTTATAGCACTGACTGCTCTTCCAAAGGTCCTATGGCCAATTCCCAGCAACCACATGGTGGCTCACAATCATCTGTAATGGGATCTGATGCCCTCTTCTGGTGTGTCTGAAGACAATGACAGAGTACTCACATATATAAAATAAATAAGTCTTTAAAAAAAAAAAAAAAAAAGGCGCCAGGCATGTTGGCGCACGCCTTTAATCCCAGCACTCGGGAGGCAGAGGCAGGTGAATTTCTGAGTTCGAGGTCAGCCTGGTCTACAGAGTGAGTTCCAGGACAGCCAGGGCTACACAGAGAAACCCTGTCTCGAAAAACCAAAAAAAAAAAAAAAAAGTCTCTGTCCAGATACTGTCACTGTCAGCATGCCAACACGCCACACACGGCCCAGACCCCATCAGACTGACAAGGCGAGATAAATGGAAACCTCAGGTTAAAAATATCCGGCTTGTTGTAAAGAGAAATAGGCAGAGGGAGGAAGTGTGGGGAGGCAGTGTAGAGCAAAAGCCCCAAAGAAGAAGGTGGTATTAAAGGCTGAGAGTGAATCGGGTAGAGATTCTGAGGTAGCCTTGGTGGGCAGGTCCTCGCAGAGAAATGGTTTGTGTTCACTGAGACCAGGATTCGAATCCCCATGAAAAGTCTCCACTCAGGTCTGAGACAAACAAGCAGACACCTTCGGGTTGGTGGGACCCCGAGGCTTGGAGGAAAGCTAGTCACGTTTGTCTCTGGGAAGAGTCACTGAACCAGCAGGCCTTTTCCCTGGGGAGGTTGGGAAGGGTGTTTAGCTGGCCTGGAACCTCACCCACTCTTTGGGGGAAGGAAGAACAGTGAATCGGAGGGCTGAATGGAGCCAGTTTAGTGCCACAGAGATGTGGATCGAGATTCCGTGGATCGAGGCTCTGAGTACAGGAGACCTGACTCTCCCCATCCTAGCTGCAATGACCTTGGTCTACTGCTTCACTCCTGCCTGTGTCTGTCTCCTTATATGTGGAAAGCAGATGGCTGTAGGTGGTGGCCTGGTAGCCTCTTGGAGAGGATTGAGTAAGCCAATCAAAGTTCCTGGTCTCTACAAGTTGCTTCTTAAAGCTGGCTACAGAAGGTGTGATGGAGATCCATGAGGGAGAGATGTTCTCAACCAATGCCCCTGGGTGGCCTTTCACAGGAAACCTGCTCTCCACCTGGCCAGGAGGGAGCAGCAAAAAAGACGGTCTGTGGTAAATACAGCACAGACCCAAGTGTTCGGAAACTAATGCCCAATGGCGGATACAGACATCTACGCAGTCATATTTTAGTGCGATAGGAGAGTATGTGTGTGCCAACCTCCAACTAAACTCTTTGTCCTTAGTTGCGGAGGGGGGCCAGGCTAGCTGGAGGGAGTCCTGGCAAGAAGGAAGCCAAGGGAATACAGCTAAGTAAAAGGGAGTGTGCACACCAGATGGTGTCTCTGGAGCGGCAGGAGCAAGTGGGAGAGTCAAAAGGGACAGACTCAGGGCGCTTTGCTAGGAGTTTGCTTCTGGTTGGGGACTGTGGATCGCAGCATTTGGGAGACTGAAGCAGGAGGATCATGACTTCTGGAGCAGCCTGAGCAATATACCAAGACTCTATCTTAAAAAAAAAAAAATCAAATATAGCCACACATGGTGGAATATACCTTTAATGTCTACTTGGGAGGTAGAGGAAGATGGGTGTCTGTGAGTTTGAGGCTAGCCTGCTCTACAGAACCAGTTCTAGGACAACCAGGACTACACAGAGAAACCCTGTCTTGAAAGACAAAATAAAACAACAAGTTTGCACTTTAGCAGCTAGGATGTAGCTCAAAGACAGAGTCCCCTCCCTTCACACACTAACAAGCTTGAGGTCGCCTTATAGTCCAGGCATGAAGCGAAAGGAGAGGATCTGAAAGTGACATTTAATCTGCGTGCTGAACAGATTTCATTGGTAGAGCTTCGGAGCATAATTAAGAGGGGGAAAAGGCTTGTGGCAGGGAGGCCAGCAGGTCAAACGGCCCCTGCTATGGCCAGGCAAGAGACAAAAAGAAAGCTCTTAGCAAGCAGAATGACTGGAAAGATGACAAAGGGAAAGAAGATATTTCCATGATGTGTGGTCCCTCGCCTGGACATGTAGTAGTGTCCTTTAGTGGAGACAGGGGATAAAGCGAGAGAAAGGGTTACAAAGAATCTTTGTATACAATAGCACTTCTCAGGAGGCTGAGATGGCCAGGTGCCTGGGGTAAGTGGGGGACATGCCTAGGGCGGAAGTGATAGCTGTAACAGCAGAAGTCAGGTGAGCTGGCAGACGGCTCCCTTCAGTTGAGCAATAGTTACTTTCTTTTGTTTGTTTAAGACAGGGTCTCTCTAGATAGCCCTGGCTGTCTTGGAACTTTATTAATTTATCTGAGACAGGGTCACTCTCCACATAGCCCTGGCTGTCTTGGAACTCACCATTTAGACAAGGCTGGCCTTGAATTTACAGAGATCTACCTGCCTCTGCTTCTTGAGTATTGGGATTAAAGGCATGAGTCACCATGCTCAGCATAATAGCTGCTTTTTTTGTTTGTTTGTTTGTTTGTTTGGTTGGTTTTGGTTTTTTCAAGACAGGGTCTCTCTGTGTAGCACTGGCTGTCCTGGAACTCACTTTGTAGACCAGGCTGGCCTCGAACTCAGAAATCCACCTGCCTCTGTCTCCTGAGTGCTGGGATTAAAGGTGGTGTGCGCCACCTCTGCTGGGCTCAATAGCCGTTATTTTTAAAGATTAGTTGTATAACTCATAACCCTACCACTGAGCTTCTACTATGATTTTAGTGTATAGTTGGATATTGTCACTGGCTTTGTAAATCTTCCTCAGGAAGAGGAGATGGGAGGCATCCCAGGGGGGGTCAACAAGGCTCCCTTGCTCTTTAATTTGTAGTCAGAACGATGATAAAGCACCACAATTTACACTGCATCCTAAATGACATATGCATTATTATTATTAATTAATTAATTTGTTATTATTGTTTTTTGGTTTTTCGAGACAAGGTTTCTCTTTATAGCCCTGGCTGTCCTGGAACTTACTTTGTAGACCAGGCTGGCCTCGAACTCAGAAATCCACCTGCCTTTGCCTCCCGAGTGCTGGGATTAAAGGCGTGTGCCACCACGCCCGGCTGACATATGCATTATTATTGGGCTTGAGCTATATCAATTATTTTTACAAAATAGAAAAGTGACTTAAGGAGATCTTGTCAAGACATTGCAGATAAAGATCATGGAAATTCAGGAAATGCTAGCACACAACAAATGGCAAGCCACGCGTGGAGGTGCTCGCCTGGGCTCTCGCCACCCAGAGAGAAAGGGAGCACTACAAGACCCAACCTGGTCTACACAGCGAGGCTCAGGCCAGCCAGAGCTACAGAATGAGACCCTGCTAAAAGGAAGGAAGAGTGGGGGGAAGGACAGACGGAAAGATAAAGAGAGAAAGGCTGAGGAGACAGCTCAGTTAGTGAAGCATTAACTGTGCAGGCATGATGACCCTGAATTTGACTCCCAGGACCCAGTAAAGGGGGGCAGTGATACAGGAGTCCATAATTCCAGCACCAAAGAAGCAGACATGGGAGAATCCCTGTGCTTTCTGGTTGGATAGTCTGGCTGAATCAGCGAAGGCCAGGGTTTGAGACCCTGTCTCAAAGAATAAGGTGGCGAGTGACTGGGGAAGACGTCCAGCGTTGGACTCTGACCTTCATATAGCCCCTCCACATGCACATGTACCTGAACACACAAAACTGCAATGGGAGCTGGGAGATGGCTTAGTAGGTAAGCGTGCTTACTACTTGGAGGCCTGAGTTTAGAACCCGTCGCCTATGTAAAAGCTGTAGGCTCCTGCCATCTTGGTGCCATGAGTGACAGAGACAGGAGAGTCATTGAAGCTTGCTGGCCACTAACCTAGCTCCAGGTTCAGGGTGGAACCCTGCCTCAAAAGAATAAGGTGGACAGTAAGAGAACAGGACACCCAGAATCCTCCACTGGCCTCCAGGTGTGCTCTGGCACCTGCAGACACATATGCATATCACACACACACACACACACACACACACACACACACACACACACACTACATATGCCACATAATAAATACCTTTTCAAGTGAAGGGGGAGATAAAATGATAAGAGAAGAAGGAAAGAGCAAAGTTGACCTTCTCTCTCTCCATCTGTCTCCATCAATAGTTCCATTACGATACTACAATAGTGAGCATTTAGTGAGGTCTAACAAGAATGTGGCAGAAGCCCGGCATGGTGGCGCATGCCTTTAATCCCAGCACTCGGGAGGCAGAGGCAGGCGGATTTCTGAGTTCGAGGCTAGCCTGGTCTACAGAGTGAGTTCCAGGACAGCCAGGGCCCTTGTCTCAAAAAACCAAAAAAAAAAAAAAAAAAAAAAAAAGAATGTGGCAGAAATAACTCTTGACACTGTTAAGGCCACAATGTGAATTGGACAGTTGTGCCACTGTTTTAAAAAACAAGACTCACCTCAAATATATACTATGGCTTGAGATAGCAGGCCGAGTGTTAGAAAGAGCTGAGCTGGGTGTGATGCATGTCTTGGGGGGGTGGAGGCAAGAGGGTCAGGAGTTCTGGGCCAATCTCGGCTACAGAGCAAGTGTGAGACCAGCCTGGAGTACAGAAAGCCTGGGGCAAATGCACTTGCGTTGAAAGCACAAGGGACATAGTTTGGATCCCGGCAACTCCATAAAAAGCTGGGCGTGGGTGAGTCCATGGACCTCGGTGCTGGGGTAGGGGTATGGAGACGAGTGGATCACCAGGGCTTGCTTAACTAGCAACCGAGATCTCCAGGTTCAGTGACAACCTTGTCTTGAGGGGGGAAAAATGGAAAGTGGTGAAGCAGGACTCCCAAGGTCCTCCTTTAGCCTCTACTAACAAGCACACAGACATATAACTTGTGCATGCGCATACACACACACACACATATATGTACACACGTTCATTCACATACATACATGCACACATACACACATGTGAAATAATTAAACATATATTAAAGGTTCATGTTAAAATGTTATTGCTGGGCTGGCAAGATGGCTCAGTGGTTAAGAATACTGACTGCTCGTCCAAAGGTCCTGAGTTCAAATCCCACCACAACATGATGGCTCACAACCACCTGTAATGAGATCTGACGCCCTCTTCTGATGAGTCTGAAGACAGCTACAGTGTACTTATATATAATAAAAAGTAAATCTTTGGTCCTGAGAAAGCAGGGACTGAGAGAGCAGGGTTGACCAGAGCGAGCAGAGGTCCTAAAAATTCAGTTCCCAACAACTACATGAAGGCTCACAACCATTTGTACAGCTACAGTGTACTCATATACATAAAATAAATAAATAAATAAATAAATATTTTTTAAAATGTTACTGCTGATAAAATGTAATGCCTTAGCTGAGTATAGTGGCTCATGCCTTTAATCCCAGCACTCAGGAGATAGAGGTAGGTGGATCTCTGTGAGTTTGATGCCAGTCCGTGAGTTCCAGAACAGTAAGAGCTAACAGTGAGACCCTGTCTCAAAACAACAAGATGTTAGCAAGTACTTTGCTATGGGGGATTGCCACCTCACAATGACTGTAATTTTAGCAAACGTTTTAAAATCCTGGGTCTTGGATCCCAGAGCACGAACTACCGTTCTACTTCCTTGGTGCTCCACATGTGAAACTCTAAGGGTTGTATTTATCCTGCAGAACAAAGGATGCTTGTATTCAGGAGTGAGGCTGCAATGGCTCACTTGTCTTTCATCGCCTTGGTCCTTCCCTTCCTTCTGGAGATGAGAGAAAGATTAGTCCAGCTCCCTGGAGAAAAGCCTTAGGTAAATACAGGACGTTGCCGGAGTTATTGTTACTATTTAACAACACTAGCAGCTGTGTGCTCTATGGGCCTCTGAGGGGCTCCAATGAACATCCAGACCAGGGGTCAACAGCAAACACTCCAACACTTGTCCTTTTTGACACCATATGAATCTAGGGGTCCCTGAGGCCTATGAGTCCTAGGGGGCGTGGAGGCTGCTGGGGCTTAGAAAAACCGAAGCTAGAAAGGGGAAAAGGGGGGAAATGTCATGCTCTATGGAAGGAACAGTCTACCTCCTTCTAGACAGAGGCCAAGAGTGAACTGGGCCAGTGACTGGTCATAGAAAGCGTTATATGTGTCAGCCTAGGGGCCAAAGCCATGGGGATGAAATCTTCAGTGGGGCTTGGGTGCCCACAGATGATCTGCCAAGAAAACTAGGGTGGGGTTCATCTCCCCCTGCCCCCCATCTCTTTCCACACCAATTGCATGATATAGTAAAATAAGTATGTGTTCTATTTAAACGTACATTTGTGTGAGGAATTTAACAGAGTAAACGTGATTCTTCTCCACAGTTTATGTCCAACACATATTCATTGAGCTTATGCCTTGGCTTCGAAATCATGTACAAAGAAAGCACAGGGGAGATGCCAGGGCACCGATGACCTGTGGGTGAGTTAAAATTTACAGATAACTGTGGCACAAATGGAGAGGGACTCGAGAGGTTCAGATGAGGAGGAACCAGAGTGGGTCGAAGAGTCAGACAGGGTCATGGCTCAAGGCCTAGCTTTGAAGGGTGAGATTATCTGATCAAGTCGAGATGGAGATACTGACATCCCCCAAAATGAGCCAGCCCCACAAACGGAGAAGCATAGGACACATGGGGTGAGCTGAATAGTTACTTCACCCTGGCGAGGAATGCATACGGGAGATTAGGATTGCAGATGTGTATTGGGAATGAGAGATGCTCTCCTCTGCTCCCCTTTCTCCCCATTGATCAACCAATGAGCACTACAAGCTTTGGAAAGATTCTGGGTGAGTAACAATCAAAACAAAGCTTGCCCAGAACTTCCAGTGAAGTTCCTTGGGAACAACGACTCAGATGCAAGGCTTTGGGTCTTTGTACTGACCAGACACAGATGGGTCTGTGGGAAAGTGCCCCGGGCCAGGCTGGGCAGGTGGATTGCTTCTCTGAGAAACCCTGGAACCCAAGTTTCCAAGCGACTGGGCGTCCTTCACTTCTGTCGGCTTGGGTCTTGTTAAGCCAAATCTTCCCATGGAAGCTGGGTGGTGGATGAAGCTGGTGGCTAGGTTGAAGCTCTTGGAAACTCGGATGGGTTGGGCTGGGAATGGCTGAGTGTGGGATCTCTGTAATAAAACCTAGGGAAAGGAGCCCTTGCAGTGTCCTGGGGTGTGAGGCACAGGGCGTGGGGCCCTGCATTCCCAAGTGGCTAAGACGCCGCCACTGCTGATGAGTATCATTATTATCCCTGCCTGCTTGGGCTTCTTGGAACTTTCATCCTGCAGGACCCTGCCTGGCTGGGCAGGCGTCACCAACTAGCAAGGGGTGGGGCGGGCAGGTAGCTCCTGGCAGCAAAGGAACAGGACATAACCAGGGTTTTTCGGCTGTTCCGAGCTCCCTTATAACCATGGACACATGGGCAGTTTCACCAGGGGAAACTGAGACACACCAGCGATGAGTGAGTTGGTGAGGTCCCTCAGCGCAGACCTCTCCCCCTTCCCTCGCTATGTCCTTCATAAAGTCATGCTTATTCCCTGTAAGCTAGGGTTGCTCTTGCAGGGCTGGAGGAGAGCCAGAGAAGGTGTGGATTCTAGAAGAGAGAACTGGGCTGGGGCCAGGACATCAGAGCTGGTACCCTCTGTGCCAGGTGCTTCGGGCATCATGAGGTCAGGCTCCTGGTTTCGAGTCTCTCTGGAAGGTTCTGCCATATGGGTGGATCTTCCACCAGCCCCCAAGGGAGGGCAAGGCTGGAGACGTGCAAAATGCCCAGCTCTGTCCCAGCGGAGGCTAGATTCAGCATCCTGGGATAGGAAGAGCCTAGATCTCATAAAGATGGGTCAGGCCCAGGAGCAAAGAACCAGACAAAGACTCATAGACTGAGAAAGGTGTGTGTGTGTGTCTGTGTGTTATGTGCATCCGAGTGTGCTGTCTGTACATTTGTTAACACCAGCTTCCAGTGTGGACATGTCTCTGCTTGCTGAGACAGATCAAAGGGAGAAGGTACTGGAAGGGAACATGAATGGCAGACTGATGACTTAGGTAAGGGGTTGAATGGAATCCTACAAAACTCATGGATTCTGGCCCACTGGGCCCCCACTGGAGAAGGAAGGGAGCGGTCCAATAGTCTGCAGGTTGAGGCCCTTTCTCTACCCATGCCTGTCGCTTAGAGAGTAGCAGCCTCTAGAACCATCTTCTGGCTTCAAGGGAAAGTGGGTCAACACAGAATAGGCCATGGGCACTGGAGGAGATAAGGTGATAAGCAGTATCCCAGCAGCCTCCAAGAGCGTTCCCGGGATCCCATCAGTCACGCATTCATATTTATAAAGCAGCTGCTGTGAGCAAGGCAAGCTACTTGGCTCTGTGGTGCGATACATGAGATACATCCTCTGCTCTCAGGAGGCTCTCTGGAGAAAAACAAATCTTTCTCTTTGATGAACTTCTTAGTTGAGTCCTGAGACATCATCGCCCCCCCCTGGTGGTAGTTGTGCCCCCTCTACCCATGCCACCAGCAGTCTGCCAGTTCTCTGGAGTTACACACACACACACACACACACACACACACACACACACAAGCAAGTTTCACTAAAACTCTTCCTGGTGTCTTGACACCCACCCAGCCAAAACCTCCAGCCTTCAGCTATACAAGTCATCTCTTGAGCTTCCCGTTGTGTCAGAGCACATAAGGCTCATTGTGACCCTATTAGATCTAACACACCCTTCTGCCTACAATTCCTCCCCCTATTTGCTTTCTCCCAGTGATTCAAAGAATCCAGAGAAGACTCTCAAGGCTGATTAGATACAATATGAGCTTCTGGGGGATTTTCAGGGCCCTGCTACAAGTTTTTTGGTTTTTTTTTTGTTGTTGTTGATTTTTTGTTGTTGTTGTTTGTTTGTTTTTGAGACAGGGTTTCTCTGTATAGCCCTGGCTATCCTGAAACTCACTTTGTAGACCAGGCTCTGCCTTCCAAGTGCTGGGATTAAAGGCGTGCGCCACCACTGCCCAGCACCTGCCACAAGTTTTTATTCTGACTGCCCAACAGTGTCTCTCCTCATTCCCCAAAAGCGTTCCTTCCTGTCCCCAGTAGTGTCCCTTCCCATCCTCAGCACACAGATATCAGTAATGTAACTGTCAACATCTGAACAACAGCATGAACCTTTTCAAGAGAAACCTTTTCATGTTTACAGCCAATTAATTTGACAGACATATATAGACTAGAGGCTGTGGGCCAGGTATGGCGACAGTCACTGAAATAGCTCTTTTGATGTTGCGGGGAAGGTAGGTCTGTTGCCGTGGAGTGAGTGAGGGGCATACACGTGAGCAGGGCAGGTAGACACTGATGGGGACAGATGTACTGAGGGTCAGACGGAGCAGTGCTCACGGCTTCCCCAAATCCTGCTCTGCCACCCACCACGCTCTCCTCGAGCTTTCCTTCCTGGGTTCTTCACTTTGCCCAGAGTGCCTTGCTGGGAGGAGTGGAGAACAGTCACATGACATGTTCCCAAAGGCACCACATTGTTCTTCTGCAGTGGAAGAAGTTCCTCCATTCCTGCAGTCAGCTTCCTCTGGAAGTGATACAGGAAACAGACAACAGAAATTAGAGTTTAAAGTATCTGTGTTTTTGTTTTGTTTTGTTTAAAAAAAAAAAAAAAGCCCTTTGGAGACTGGGCTTGGTTAGTAAAATGCTTGCTAAACAACCTAAGGACCTGAATTTAATCTTCAGCCCAGAATGGGGAGGCACAGACCAGAGGCTGTCTGGGGTTTGATGGTCAGCCAGTCTTGCCAAGTCAGTAAGCTCAAGGTTCAACGAAAGACCCTATCTCAGAAACTTACATGAGGAATGACAGAGGAAGACACTCAGTGTTGACATGTGTGTGTGTGCATGAGCATGCTCACCTCACGCACACACCCTTTAAACAATGGAAGTTATGAAGGGCTACAAAAGGCACCCACTATTCCACTTAGTTAGGAAGTAACAGCTCCCATCCCCTGACCCATAGGGCAGTCATCTTGTGAGGAAAGAAGTCTGCTGTGCTTGGCTTCAGCTACAGGGGTGAGTGGCTCTCCTGGGTGAGACTAGTTCATGAAGGAAGGCTCTAACTCCCAGTGTGCTTACTTGATGTGGGGTAGATATTTAACCAAGCTAATCAGGAGAAAAGTCTTCCAACTGCCTCACCAAGGCAAGATGCTACAGATCTCTCCTTCTCCCTTATCTGCCCCAGACCACCTGGCAAGTTATGAGACGTTCTCTACTCTGAATGCACAGCTCCCTTAAACCAATGTAAGCAAGTGGCCTTTGGGTCTGATCACCCCATATCCTTAAGCATAAACGTTCAGATGGATAATTTTGAAAGGACATGATAACCGGGGAGAATGTGGGAGCCAGAACATGCTTGACTGGTCTCCGGGTCCTCTCATAATTGGGGCTGTCCCCCACAACTTGGTGACTCTGTCTCCAAGGAACCTTGGCCCAGGGGTAGAATTCCTGGTCATGAAACTGGGATAGCTCTCAAAAATGGTAAGAGAGAAGCCGAACAGGAAAGCAATCCTTTTCAGGTCTGCCCAGCAACAGCGCCAAGTGGGGCTATGCAGTGAGCCTGGTGTGAGAAATAACATGGCCGAAATGCTGCCCTACGTGTGGAGTTTCCAAAATCAAAGGTTCGGTCATAACAAGTGTACAAGCCCCTCTCCTCCACTCTTTTCCCCTTCCCCTCTCTTCCCCCCCCCCCTTTTTTCTTGGTTTTTCGAGACAGGGTTTCTCTGTGTAGCCCTGGCTGTCCTGGAACTCACTCTGTAGACCAGGCTGGCCTCGAACTCAGAAATCCGCCTGTCTCTGCCTCCCAAGTGCTGGGATTAAAGGCGTGTGCCACCACTGCCCGGCTTCTTTTTCTTTATTTTTTTTCCTTCTCTCTTTTTTTCTTCTATTCCTCTTTTCTCTTTCCTATTCTTCCTCTTCCCCCTCCCTTGCCCCTTTCCTTTTTGCCTCCCTGTGGAATCAAACAGAGAGTCCCTAGATGAGGAGACCTCTCTGTCGTTCACAGCCAAGCACACCCTTTACCTATCTAGCTTTTATTCCAGCACGCCTCAGCTCAGCTTCAGGCCTTTTATATCACCTTGCCCAGATGGTCAAGCCCCTGGTTGCATGCTCCTTTCTTGGAATTCTAGCTCTATTGCATAAGGCTTGCCTTTTGATATGTTTGACGACACACACCTGATGTTTGTGTAGATGGCAAGACCATTTCATTTTAGTCCCTTAATGCACTGAGCACAGGGATGAGCCCTTATAGGACTTTATGGAGCTCATTAAATTCGGGAGAATGTGTCCTGAAAGGTGGCCACCAGAACAGTGAAGGTGGAGAAACATCTCATACAACACCAATTAGATTCCTGATAGACAGAATCCACACCTTCAGATGCACCACAGTGGGGCAGGATGGAGGACATCTTTCACAATGCCATGGAGTTCAATTACCTGGGGAAGCCTTTGGTCCAGGCAATTCCAAACAGTGTGCACCTTAGGAAGAAACTGGGAATCCAAACAAAGCTTTCTATAGGATTGTCAACGTGGAAGAACTCACCCGAGACTAAAGACCAGTGTGAATGCTGGAGATATAAGGAACACGACAGATATTGCTCTTTATAGTAAAGCTGTCTCCAGAATCACGTCTCAGTCTGAGGAACTGAGAGTTGGAAAGGAAGTTGTATATACATTGGGGACTGTTGGATTATTATAATTTCCTCATCATCATCACCCACGCCCTCCTTTTCCTTCTTTTGAATGGGTCTCATGAATTCTGATCCTCCTGCACTCATTTCCTAAGTGCTGGGAATACAGGCGTGCACCACCACGCTTAGTTTATACACCATTGGGGACCAAACCCACAGCTTTCTGTTTGCTGGACAAGAATTCTACCAGTTGAGCTACGTCCCAGTCCAGAACCTTTTTTTTTTTTTTTTCCTTAAACGTGAAGCACCATCTCCTTTATCCTCATCTCTTGTTAAGGAAGAAAGTAGTAGTTCACACAGGGAACACTATTGGTGGGAGTGTCACAGTGGAAGTCAAGGAAGAGCCCTAGTCTTTGGTAGCCTCCATTTTATGGCGGCTAAAGGATACCAAAGAGGAAAGAGGAAACCCCAGCCTCCTCAATAGCCTATAATCCAGGGAGGCCCTGCTTTAACCAGACAGAACACAGAGGAAGTGGCCCAAGGCCCTGTGGAGGAAGTAGGGAAGGCTTCCCAGAGGAGACAGCCACTGGAGCTGAAATGTAAAGAACAAAATCTCCGCCAATTAAACAAGTACTGATGGGGTGTTCCAGGTGGAAGACGTGGCATGGGTGAACACTTAGACAAAGGAGCATGGCCTGTTGCAGATGCTGGAGATGTTCAACGTGTGCAGCATAGGGGTAAGTCAGGGGGAAGTGAAGTTGACCTCAAATTTGGGCAAGTCCCAAAATGCCTTGCAAAAGAGTCTGGATTTCCGTGTAAGCTATGGAGAGCTGGATGTATTTCCTATGGATACTCTAGCAAATCGCCACACACCAGGTAACATGAAAAGACATACATGCCGGACGTGGTGGCGCACGCCTTTAATCCCAGCACTTGGGAGGCAGAGGCAGGCGGATTTTCTGAGTTTGAGGCCAGCCTGGTCTACAACGTGAGTTCCAGGACAGCCAGGGCTAAAAGAGAAACCCTGTCTCGAAAAGCCAAAAAAAAAAAAAGAAAAGAAAAGAAAAGAAAAGAAAAGAAAAGAAAAAGAAAAGCCACACATGTGAAGTCTCACTGGGCTGCCGTGGACGGCATTGGCAGCATCATCTCTTTGAGAGCTACAGAGCTACTAGGAAGAACCGAGAACCGATTCCTTGCTGGCTCACTTCCGCTTCTCTTGGCAGCCCACAATCCTCAGCTCACATCCTTCTCCACCTTCATAGCCAGCATCATATGGTTTCAATCCTGTTTCCCTAACTGTATCTCAGACTCCAGCACTCTTCGGCCTCTGTCTTCACTGGGCTCCTGGGAGTGTCACCAGGTCCATTAGAATCAGTATTAAGCATCATACCCCTGAACTGGGTCACCTTGCAAAATGCCTTTTGCAATGTAAAGTGGCATATTTACAGGTTCAACGAAGTGGGTGTGGGCCTTTGAGGGGGGGTCACTATTCTATGCCTAGACAACAGGAAACAGTGAAGAAACCCAGAGTGAAGCTTGGGGTGCCTGGTAGCACAGCACTTTGGCTCAGTGAGATAGTGTAGAGTCTAGAGGGGTGGCTCAGCGGTCTGCTCTTACAGAGGACTGGAGCTCAGGTCTTAGCACTGATACGGTGAGTCACAATCAGCTATAATTCCAGTTCCAGGGGGATCTGACCCCCTCCTCTGGGCACCAGGTATGCATATGGTGCACATGCCATACTTGTGGCCACTCATGGTATCCACACTAGAAAACAAAAAACAAAAAAAACACTGGTGTGGGCTCTGATGACCCCAGTTTACTCTCGCCTCTGCCAGTAGGAGCAATACGACCTTATGTCCTTCCACAGTATAATCTCTGTACTTGGGTTTTCTCGTCCGTAAAACGGACAAAAATACCTTGCTTTCTCCCTAGTTATTTAGGTTATATGGGGTAGCAGTGATGAAAGTTAGGAGAGGAGGAACCATTCAGTAAACTGCAAATATCTTGCTCAGTGCTAAAAACAGAACCTAGCCCACTCTAAGGCTCATCAGCATAGGAAGGAAGGAGACACCCGAGCACCAGGGATTCTCTGCATAAGAACACGTGATACTATAATCCTCCGGATGAGGCTCGCCTGCTTCCTCTGTTGGCAGAAGGAAACAAAGACTGGAAGCTGCCTACATCTGTTTGCCTTTATGCAGAGATTTGTTCTGGGTGTTAAAGAGTAAATGATTTGTTTGTTTGTTTGTTTGTATTTTGAGACCCGGTTTCTCTGTGTAGCTCTGTCCTGAAACTCATTCTGGAGACCAGGCTGACCTGGAACTCAGAGATCTGCCTGGCTCTGTACACAAGGTTTGCCTGGAGCTACAATGTGGGTGACATTCGGCTGTTTGAAGACTTGGTATCAGCCATATACCCAGAGTGATGATATAGACTCAACTGATTTGGTAGTGACCCATTGTGGTTTCCTAGATGCCCTTATATACATTCGGCCATCTCCTTTGTCCCCATTACAGCACCAACAGGCTCTTTGCTCTCTTGACTTCTTCTCCAAGTTCCTCCACGGATACAGATCTAGGGGTTTGCCTATCAGTAGGGCGGTCAAACAAAACAGAACTCGGCCAGTGAAGTTTGGATTTCAGACAAACAATGAGCAATTTTAGTGTAAGTATATTCCCAATAGTACTGCCGGTTGAATAGTGTTACTAACCCATTATTTGATTAAATGGGTTAATCTGTAGCATCACCATGTGGCACTTGACTCTGTTCTCTGATACCGTTTACAAGGCAAACCAGTACTCAAGTCCAGAAAATTTCACTGTCCTCTTTACATGGCAACACAGAGGAGAGAGGGAAGAGGATGGTTCTGGAGGGGTGGTAGCCAGATTGGGCTCTGGTCCCTGTTGTCTCATGACACAGACCCTCTGCTGCCCGACTCTGTGCTTCACAACACACACCGGCAAGCCACACTTCAGCCTCCCTCCCTGGGGTCTAAAGAGCACCCAGTATACTCATTCTGCTGAAATGTATTGAGATTGCTGCTTGGCTTTCTTTTGAAAAAAGAAACACAACACATGTGTGTAAAATCCCACACTTGGGAGGCTGAGGCAGGAGGATTTCAAATTTGAGCCCAGCCTGAACTACACAGAAAGACCATCTTTCGAAATGGTTGATTCCATTCTGTATGCTGTTCGAAGCATGTTCTACATTGCAGCCTGGGATAATGTCAACTCTCCCCGCCGGCGGGCTATGCATTGGATTGGAGTATGTGATCTGTTGTAACAAGCTTTGGTTTGAATATACAAGATTGGTTTTTCTTTTCTTTTCTTTTCTTTTTTTTTTTTTTTTTGAGACAGGGTTTCTTTGTGTAGCCCTGGAACTCACTCTGTAGACCAGGCTGGCCTCGAACTCAGAAATCTGCCTGCCTCTGCCTCCCAAGTGCTGGGATTAAAGGCGTGTGCCACCACGGCTGGTCTTTCTAGTGACAAAAAAAAGCTTTCTCTCTAAAGATTCATTCCAGATGCTCCCCTAGTCTAGCGTCCTCCTCCCCACCCTCCCCTGACACCTTATCCCCAATTCCTCCTTCTTTCCTTCCATGGACTGTGGATTAGTTGCCTGATACCTCTCCTATCTCAATATCTTTTCTTCTTCTTCTTCTTCTTCTTCTTCTTCTTCTTCTTCTTCTTCTTCTTCTTCTTCTTCTTCTTCTTCTTCTTTTTTGGTTTTTCAAGACAGGGTTTCTCTTTATAGCCCTGGCTGTCCTGGAACTTACTTTGTAGACCAGGCTGGCCTCGGACTCAGAAATCCGCCTGCTTCTGCCTCCCGAGTGCTGGGATTAAAGGCGTGCGCCACCACACCCGGCTTTTTTTTTTTTTTTGACAATCTTTCCTGCCTGCCCCTGCCCCTGCCTCCCAAGTGCAGGGTTTAAAGGGGTGTACCATCATGTCTGGCTCAGGATATCGTGACTAAAGGTCATAACTCAGCGCTGGGCCAGCCAGACCTCTCCCCGCAGCCCGCCAGCCCCTCCACTCCCAGGAGCACTTTTTGCCTCTCCACAACAGACATTCTTAGTCTTGTCTCACTGTCTCAGACAGACTTCTGTTCCCATCAGTGTCGTCCAGCCATCCTGGGGTGTTGACATCTCCATTTCCACTCTTTTAAGTATCCTTTCTGAGACTAAACCATGCAGAATATCTTAACAGCTCATGAAATCTTTTTTTTTTTCTTACTTTTATTTCATGTGTATGTGGGAGTGTCTGCATGTATGTGTGTGTGTCCCGTGAGTGCCTGGTATCTGTGGAGGCCAGAAGAGGGTGTCAGAAACCCTGGATCTGGAATTGGCAAGTAGTTGTGAGCTACCATGTGGTGCTTGGTGGGAACCAAGTCTAATTCTCCTCAAAAGCAGTAAGTGTTGTGACTGAGCCATTCCTCCAGTCTACACCCCCCTCCCACCCGCTACTGGCCCCGTCCCCCCAGCATAAAGTCTTAAAAGAAATCCTGGGATTTTATTTCGAGTAATGAACACAGCCACCTAACCGAGGCAGTAGGCCTTGGGGGCTGGCAGGGGAGTCCAGCTGTATCTTCAGGTGCACAAGAGCAATGGATACACTTTCAAACCCTTATTTACTTTCTAGGAAACGTGGCCCTAAGGGGCCAGGGGAGTTAAAGATGTGCTGGTACAACCTCTAAGTAAAACGTGCTACAGATAAGGTCTCCGCATCCTTAATTGTTATTGTTATTAACCAACTCCTATGAAAAGCTGCCACAGGTTTGTTAACAACCTCAGGTCAGAGTTTAATTAGTGCCTCTGAAGGTTGAGCCCTCAGGCAATGTGTTGTCCACCCCCACAACTCCTCAAGCAGGCTCCACCTCCTCTGACTGGCTCACCGGGCCCTCTTAGTCAGATCGGCTTTTATTCTCAGTCCAGCCAATCCCCACTTTTCCTTGCCCCAGGCTTGGTAATCTCACCTATCTCCATTGACCTTCTTTCTCCGACAAGTTTCCTCTTCAAGAGTCAAGCATGGGGGGGGGGGTGTTTGGAATCTGAGGTGCCCAGAATTCCCGAGCAGTCCCCAGTTCCTGCCCTGTTTCCCCATCTCCTCTTGAGAACTTCCGGAGGCTTCTCAGGTGGTACAGCCGGTTAGGTGGGTTGGCTGGTTTAGGGTTACAGAGTTTGGCACTGCCTCTAGCCCCTCTCAGCAGCCCTCTCTAATTAATTCCAATTAAAAGAAACCTCAGTTGGACCTCAGTGTGTGCCTCTGGGGCACATGTCACATCAATTACAAAAAAACAAAACAAAACAAACCATAAAAACAATTAATCCTAAAAGGTGCACGAGCCTCTTTGAAGAATCATATACAACTGCAGCCTAAGGGTCTTGGAAACCTTTGCTATAAATAGACCTCGAGGACAAACCCTAAGAAGGAACTTAGGCCCAATTTCCGAAGGCATTTCTCTTAGTACTAGTCTCTCTCTCTCTCTCTCTCTCTCTCTCTCTCTTTTTTTTTTTTGGTTTTTTGAGACAGGGTTTCTCTTTATAGCCCTGGCTGTCCTGGAACTCACTCTGTAGACCAGGCTGGCCTCGAACTCAGAAATCCGCCTGCCTCTGCCTCCCGAGTGCTGGGATTAAAGGCGTGTGCCACCACTCCTGGCTTTATTTATTTGTTTTCTTTTTTCTTTTTTTAAAATTAATTTTGGAGAAAGACATCTCAATATGTAAATCTGGCTGGCCTCAAACCTCAAACTCATAGAGAACTGCCTGCCTCTGCCTCCCTAGTGCTAGAATTGATCAAAGGTGTGAGCCAACTCTTTACTTTTATAGACTCCCATTTATTTTTATTATATATATATATATATATATATATATATATATATATATATATATAATAAAAAATATATGTATGTATTTTGCCTGCATGCATGTCTATGTCATGTTCATGCCTGGTATGCCTGGTGCCTGCCTGGGTCCTGAGAATCAAAACCCAAGTTCTCTAGAAGAGCAGCCGGTACTCCTAACTGCTGAGCTATCTCTACCCCCTACAAATATTTTTTCATCTGTGAAAATAAGTTGGCAAATTGAGATAAGTTCTAACCCTCAGTATTACTAATATTGTCCTTTTTACTTGACTGGAATTAAAATAATATTAGTAGACCTGATAAACATAGCTCTCCTTATCTGTTGAACTCATTCATCTATTGGTGTGTGTTGACCACAAATCACTTTGTTCTTTTATGTTTATCAGCATCCTGGCTGACCATTTGAGTCCAAAATTTCAGAGGGCAGAGACCACATCTGTTCCATTTGCTTTGTATGGTGTCCAGCAAAGAGCTACAGGGTGGGGTTAGAGAAGTCTTGGACTTGGATCCTGGCAGCCCAGGTTCTAGCTCTGCCCATGTGACTCTTAAAATTAGGGCCTTATTTTTATTGACTGTTAAAAAATTAATGTGGGGACCAGGTGTAGTGTGCATACCTTTAATCCCCAGCATTCCAGAGGCAGAGGCAGGAGGATCTCCATGAGTTTGAAGTTAGCCTGGTTTGCACAGCCAGTCTCAGGCCAGCCAGGACTACAGAGTAAAACCTTGTTTCCATTAAAAGGGGAATAGTTTCTGAGTTAGACATGGCAATGAACTTCTGTAATTTCAGTACTTGGGAGGTGGAGGCAAAAAGGATTAGAAGAAGTTCAGGTGTATGGGCTGGAGAGATGGTTCAGCAGTTAAGAGCTCTGGCTGCCTTTCAAGAGAACCCGAGTTCAATTCCCAGTAACCACATGGCAGCTCACAGCTGTCTGTAACTCCAGTTCCAGGGGATCCAACATCCTCACACAGACATATGTGCAGGCAAAACACCAATGCACATACAATTTTTAAAAATTAAAGAAGAAGAAGAACAACAACAAAAAAATATGTGCAGAAGCTGGGCATGGTGGTGCATGCCCTTAATCCTAGCACTTGGGAGGCAGAGGCAGACAGATCTCTGTGAGTTTGAGGCCAGCCTGATCTACAGAGCAAGTTCTAGGACAGCCAGGGCTATACAGAGAAACCCTGTCTCGAAAAGCAAAAACAACAACAACAACAAATGAACCAACAAACAAAAAGAAAGAAAGGAAGAAAAAAAAATGTGAGGGGCTGGAGAAGTGGCTCAGAGGTTAAGAGCACCAGATGCCCCTCCAGAGGGAACCCAGGGTTCAATTCCCAGCACCCACATGGCTCACTGTTTCTGTGACTCCAGTTCTAGGGCATTTGGCACCCCCACACAGACATGCAAGCATGCAAAACACTAATGCTTATAATATATATTAAGAATATGTGACAGTTTTTTAGAGTGGCGTCATCAACCCCACCCTCCACCCCCCAAACTAGCACAGTGGGAACTAGGGAACTTGGGTCTTGGTTTGGCTCTGTTGTCTACTGAATTGGATGACTTTGGCTAAGCCATCAAAACATTCCTTGGCTTAAATGTCCGTCACTGGGAATAATACCTGTTCTGCCTGCCCTTGCAGTCATTGGCAGAGCTGATGAGATAACGGATGTGCAGCGAGGCAGGCAGAATGGCTCATTGGATAAAACTGCTTGTCCCTAAGCCTGATGACTGATGTCAATGCACAGAACCCCGTGGTAGAAAGAGAGAACTGACTCCCACAAGTTGTCCTTCAACCTCTACACACATGGAGTAGCCGACTACATACATGCATACACGCGTAAACATACATAATAAAAGGTAATAATTAAAAAAAAAAGCCCATCAAGCACTGTTGAAATGAAAAGCTGAATTAATATAAGTCTGTGATTACTAGGAGCCATCCGGAGACTTGGCCTACGGATGGAACATTAGAACACTTGAAAGGTCACCTCAATTTTTGGCCATCACCCTGTATGACCTGTCCAAACAGGACAGTCTGACCAGCAGGGGGTGGAGGAATAGATCAGGTGTCCAAGAAGACATTTTGAGTTCATCAGACCCAAGCTCACATTGAATTTGATTATTATAAATTCTTATTTTCAGGCCGGGTGTGGTGGCGCACGCCTTTAATCCCAGCACTCGGGAAGGCAGAGGCAGGCGGATTTCGAGGCCAGCCTGGTCTACCGAGTGAGTTCCAGGACAGCCAGGGCTATACAGAGAAACCCTGTCTTGAAAAAAACCAAAAAAAAAAAAAAAAAAAAGGAAAGAAATTCTTATTTTCTCCTCTTCTGCTTGAAGATCTTTTCTCTACCTGTTGCAATGCGATATAGATTTTGGTCTTTACTGAAAGCACTTGCTATTGAAGAACATGGCCCTAAGATCCACAACTCTGGTTCCTGGTTTCTGGAGTCTAAGCACAACAAAACCCAAACATCTGTTTTTGGAAGGAGCCAAAGACAGAGTCAGCTCTTTCTAAAGCTTCAAGCTCCTAACTTTGCCCCAGACTCAGGGTATTTTATTCTCTCGAGGATATGGGTGAGTGGGTTATGGCCGGCTGCTCTGGGAGAAAAAGTTAGCAGCACCTATATGGAAATTGTTTCTATGATGTGGGGGGTCAGCTTTTGTGGAAGAACATTAATATCCTATGTTCTTAATGTTAGAAGAAGGGTGCTGGAGAGATGACTCAGAAGTTAAGAGCTCTTGTTACTCTTACAGAGGACCTGGGTACAATTCCTAGCCCCTCCCCCCACAGTGTCATACAAACCACTCTTAACCCGAGTTCCAGGGGATCCATCAAACGTCACAGGTACACATGCACGTTTCCAGGTAAAACACTCATACACACAATGTAAAAAAAAACAAATGTAGTAGAACCCAACAATAAAAAAACAACAACGTTAGGAGTTCCATTTAAGCTGTAGAGACCTTCAGAAGTTTGGTTTCTGGTGGGGAAGGGTTATCCTGACCTTAGGGATGTCACCTTGGGTCTTTTTCATGGAGACTTCACTTGCCAAGTCATTTCCTCTCCCTGTATGCTAAGCACTTTCAATTGCAGACACTCTCTCTTGGCTCTGAGCTTGGATAAATGCTACCTCGTTAGCTAATAGTATCATTAATTATATTAATGATTAATAGCTAATTAGTCATAATGTGGTCATGCTTCTTCCAATGGAGCCTTCCTTTCTTGCAATAGCTCTGGGACTCTAGCGAACGGGCGCGCGCACACACACACACACACACACACAGAGGCATGCACACACTTCCCTATTTCTGGCCACAGGACAAGCTCAGCAATCCATCCTGTTTGCTGACCATCCTGGCGGCCTCTAAATTCCCCTAGTTGTATAATCAACTATCCCATTTATCTGGAGGATGACTACTTCTTATAAGTGTCGCCCCTTCTATTTCTGTCACTCACTGACTGCTCTCTACTAACAAGGTGGCCAGCAATTCGGGTTTTTTTCTTTTTGAACCGTATCCCATAAGTCAGAGACTTCCAAATCTCACTCTGATCCACTTTTCCACTTTCTCCCCCCTTTTCACTTTTACATTTCCTTATTTTCTTAGGATCCCAAACCCCCTGCCCACAAAGATACTTCGTCTTCTGCCTTTAGGCTTCCTTTTGAAAACCACGCCCCCCCACCCCCTTAAGCGTCGCGCATGCGCAGCCCACGACTTTACCTGGGCGCTCGGGAGTGGGCGGAGTGGGCAAGGGCCGGGGGTGGAGCAGGCAGCCGACGGTTATCTGCTCGGCTGAGCGCTCACATTGTGGCAGGAGGGAGAAAAGGTGCGCCCGGGCCGAGCCGAGGGCCGCGCATGCGCGCCGACCCCCATAGCCAGGGATGGGTTGGTGGGGGGGAGGTGTCGGGATCCCGACCGCGCGGGGGGGGGAGGGGGGGCGCGTGCAGGGGCGTGCGCGCGCGCGCGCTCCCGCCGGCCTCCCTGCCCCCTTCGCGCACGACATCCCTACAGCACACCCCCTCCCCCGCCGCCCGCCCCGCGCGCCGCCCGCTCCGCGGCCCCGCTCGGCCTCGCGCGCTCGGAAGGGAGTCGCGAGACGTCGGAGCGGCGGCCACGTAGCGCTGCGGCGGCGGTGGCGGCGGCGGCCGAGGCCGGGTCTGAGGAGCGGCCCAGAGCGCAGACGTTGGGCAGGGGGAGGGGCCGGCCCGGCGGGCGGTGGGGACTGGAGCGACGCGGCGCGGCGACAGGCCCCCGCCGCGGGGATGGGCCGCCGAAGCGGCGGCGGCGGCGGCGGCGGCGGCGGCGGCCCGGGTGAGTAGGAGCCCCTTCTCCGCGCTCTTGCCTCCCGCCGCGGCGGCGCCCTGGCAGCCGCGTTTCCTCTGCGCCCGGCCGGGCTGGCGGGGCCGGCGGAGCCTGCGCCGAGGCAGCTGCGTGCGCTAGGCCGGAGCAGCCCCCATCCGGCGGGCAGGCCCCGGGCGCTGCGCGTCTGCCGCTCTCCGCTTGGCCCCGGGTGCCGGCTCCGTACCCCCGCCCCCTCTCTCCGGGACCCCAGCTTAGCTGCAGTTTTGTAGCGAATGGGGCTCGCCTCGAGGCCTGACGGGGTGGCCGGGGTGCACGGGTTAGTAGGCTGAGGAGAGCATTCTCTTGCCCTGCAGCTGGTGGCTTGCACCCACTACCTCCCCCGCCGTGCGGTTGCGCCCAAACCTCCAGCCCTCGAGAGTATTGTGGCACCAGGAGATAACACGCATGTGATGTACACTCGCCACCCGCAGCACCACACTCAGCCCAGTGGGCGATGCAGACCTTTCTCCACCCCGACTTCGTCCACCCCTCCAATTAGGCTTTACTGAAGAGTCCCAGGTCGGAGACACCAAAGAGAGGGATACCCCTGTTACATCTCTATGAAACATGTTCGTTGTCGAGGGATGACTCTTGTAGAAATATGATAGATGTCTCTGCCTTGCCTCGAAGTCAGTCTTTAGGATTTAAGATCCTGCATGCTCCTCTTTGAAGCGGGCCGGTCTTTGATTACATCTAGCTCATCCCTCCCCCAACAACAACATCAGGAACACGCGCAAGCAAGCACACACACACACACACACACACACACATATATGCACATGCACACTCGCACACTTCCTGATTGCGGAACGGCCCATGTCAATGCGGATCCATTGTCAGAAGTGGCTTGTGCCAATCAAAGGAATGTGCCTTTGGAGGAAGATGTTTTTTTCACAACTAAGCTACAGGATGTCAACCAGTCTTTGGTTCCTCTCCTGGATCTCACCCATGTTTAAGCACCTTCATGGTGTTTCCCTTAATGGCTTTTCCAGCGCACTCTCAGTATCACCTGAACGACGCTCTCCCCCGAGCCCCCCTCCCCCAGTTAATTAGATATCTACTGCACACAGTAATTTCATCGGTTTTGTTGTTGTTGTTGCTGCTGCTGTTGCTGCGGTGTTTAACCTAACAAGGCATAGCCTGTATAAGTAGTATAGTCTTTTGGGATGAAGGTCTATGTACTTTTTTTCCAAACGATGGTCGGGTACTTATTGTTATGAGAAAGGCAAGGAGCATTACTTGCTTTGTTGACAGCATGTATGTTTGCTTAGGAAAGGAAATCTGCTCGGATGTAGCAGGTGATGTTCCCCGGTGGGGCTGGTCTGTGGTGGGTAGGTGGCCTTATGTCAACGGCTTGCTTATTTGAATCACCACTGTGCACATGTGTTCACATAGATACTGTCTTTAGTATAAAAGATTCACCGCTAAATTAAACTCTTCACTAGGGCTGTGGAAGTCTTTAGGGCCCTTTGCAGTGAAATACATACATGATTTTGTATGCAGCTACACAATCATCTGGAAGCTGGTCCAGGGACCTCAAGTTAAGATTTCTGCTATGCAAAAGTGAAAGCAGTTTGAGTTTGTGTTTTGTTTCTCTTAGGCATTAGACCTACCGTGGCTCTGGAATAAAGAGCAGGGGAGCTTGCATAGGAATCATTGTAGGTTTTGTTTTTTTGTTTCTTTTGTTTTTTTGAGACAGGGTTTCTCTGTAGCCCTGGCTGTCCTGGAATTCACTCTGTAGACTAGGCTGGCTTCGAACTCAAAAATCCACCTGCCTCTGCCTCCCGAGGGCTGGGATCAAAGGCGTGCGTCACCACGCCCGGCTGTATATGCATGTTTTATCAGTGTGTATGTGCACCATGTGTATGTCTGGTACCCACAGAGGTTAAAAAAAATGTGGCAGAACCCCTGGAACTAGAGTTAAGGATAGTTATGAGGCACTGTTGGTGCTGGGAATAGAACCTGAGTTCTCTCTGTAAGAGCAACAAGTGCTCTTAACTACAGAACGATCTCTCAGATGGCTTATTATTGTATTGGTTTCTTTGAAGGAAGGCCAGTTAGAAATTATGTTTTTCCTACCTTCCCGTCAAAAGCTGGAGAATTGGGGGCTGGTGAAATGGCTCAGCGGGTAAGAGCACCCGACTGCTCTTCCGAAGGTGATAAGTTCAAATCCCAGCAACCACATGGTGGCTCACAACCATCCGTAACAAGAT
This sequence comes from Mus minutoides, assembly GCA_902729485.2. Classification (NCBI taxonomy): domain Eukaryota; kingdom Metazoa; phylum Chordata; class Mammalia; order Rodentia; family Muridae; genus Mus; species Mus minutoides. The sequence goes on from LR750152.1 coordinate 684,083, forward strand.
CTGGCTCCTTCTTCTGGAGTGTCTGAGGACAGCTACAGTGTACTTACATATAATAAAATAAATAAAAAAAAAAAGCTGGAGAATCATTCAGAAGAAATTAAAACTAGAGACACAATCATCTACATTTGACCGATTGATCCTTTATCTTCCTGGCATATTCTGATTTTAGCAAATTTCACCAGCCAGGTGTGTACTCTGTTTTAGAGTCTGTAAGGGACTATGCAGTGCTTAAAGACCGAGGCTGATCTCTTTGTCACCCCATGGTAGAACACCTGTCCAGGGCTGAGGCTTTTTTTCCTACTTTGCTAAATCTGATTTCATGGCACATCAAAACCATCCATTTTGATCGGCAGATTTCTGTTATAATTGGAGTATTTGCTCTCCGCATTCAGAATCCAGAGCTGAGGATGAACTTTACACCATCCTATCAAAAAGCAGTTGATAAATGTCAGTGTGTGTGTGTGTGTGTGTGTGTGTGTGTGTGTGTGTGTTTAAATTACTCTGCATTCAGCCTTCATCTTTTGATCATATTTCAACCAAGAGACATGTGTTCCAGCTTACGATAGTGCTGTGATTGGCAGTGATGGTAATCACAGTCCCCAGGTCTCTAGGAGCATAAAGTTTCCGCTTAAAAAAAAATTAATTGGTGTTCTGAGAGCTTAAGGAATTCCTGGTATTAACTAGCATTTTGAAAGGCAAAAAGAGGCTTGGGATCTTGCATAGAACCTGTTCCACACACCTGAAGAATAGTATTCATTCTAATAATTATGCAGTGAATGCTGTGATGTTTGAAAGTATGCTGAAGTCGCATATGCTGCATTTTTATTACCTAATATGCATGACTGAAGTGACTTATATTACAGGTTATATTTTTTGTTGGTGGCACGCCTGTGGTTTTATCATCTGAATTATTTGCCTAGCCTAGACGCAAAGGACTTCAAAGTTGCAAACATGTTATTTTTCTTTGTTAGTGAGTGTAATGTTAGAGGAGGACCGCTGGTGTCTCAGGGGAACAATTGCTTTCTTGGTTTAGTTTTGCAGAACCTATTCTAACCAGTCACCTAACTAGTTAAACACCCACATACCATGGAGCAGCTGATCAAGTAACACTTCAGGCTGTGAGAGCAGCATTCTCTCTCTGCTTGCCAGATTCAGAACATGGAATCTGGAAAACAATTGCACAGTATAGCAGTGAGTGATGCCAGCAGCTCACCCTCATTAGCACCGACAGCTTCTGGCTCCTCACTCCTCTTCAGGCAACCTTTCCTTCAGACTAGCAGCTCCTCTCTGCAAGCATTGCAGATCTGCTTCCAGACGCCCAGAAGAGCTGTTTTCATTTGTGCTCGAAGTTTTGAAAGTAAGCTTATGGTATGGTAAGAAAATCCTTTTCAAGTCTGTAGGAAATACAGACAAATGATAGATAGATAGATTGATTGATTGATTTGTGAGTTACTGATGTGATTTTTGGTTTTACACATCAGAAGCCTATCGAAGAAACAAACTGTAATGTGAACTATACTTTTCTCTCTTTTCTCATAGGTTTTCGATGATTGCACCAAGATTGGGAGTATATACTTAAGTTTCTTTACCCTTGTTCTAAAAAGTCAGTTGAGAAATAGACAGGAAAGTGTGGAGGAAAGACTGGATTGTCTTAGCGTTTGAACAAATAGTCTTTGAAACTAGTTCTTCTGGACTGGCTGACCTGTCTCCGGGGTCACCCATGGGTTTGTGACAGACAGTCTTTTAGGTACGATGTTTTTCTTTGAGACAAGTAGTGTGTGTGTTGACTCTGATAGGGATGAACTGGCATCTCGGTTGGTGACCTTCGCTAAAGAAGAGTTGCTTGGAGTCAGGTAGCTAGGCTGATATTCCAGTCCCACTGTTTCCTGGCCTTATGACATTGAAGAAATCTTTTTGATTTCTTTCCCCTCAGTTTCCTCATCCGTACAATGAGATTTCTTGTGAGGATTAGAGATAAAGTATGCAAATTCTGAGCACACTTAGTTCCTGGTGTATGTTCATGTTAGGAACTTGGTGAATGGTGGGATTTGGAGAATGTTATCATGAAAGTAGAGTGAATATCGCCTTAACTTATGACAAGACTGGGAGTTTTGGTGTATTTCTTCTGTTTGCATAGATTTAGGATGAAGAAATTGCAGAAATTTGACATGGAGCCTGCCTATGACTTGCAGGTGCAGCATGATTGTTAGAGAGTTGTTTTGTTAGTGTATGTGATTTGTTAGCTGATTAAGCTTCATAGAGACAATAAACCTAGCTCCAGATTCTGCAACATTACCCTGCAGGCTGTACTTCTTTTTAAGCCTATTCAGAGCTTATGTGGTTAAAAAGGTGTTTTAGGGGGCTGAGGGGATGGCTCAGCAGTTAAGAGCACTGGCTGCTCTTCAGAGTCCAATTCTCAGCACACATATGGCAACTTACAACTCTCTATAACTCAAGTTCCAAGAGATCTAACACCCTCACACAGACAGACATGTAGACAAAATACCAATGTACACGAACTAAAAATAAATAATTTAAAAGGGGAGGGTGTTTTAGGACATTAATGTATTTCAGTGAGTTCTGTGTCAGAGTCAAATCATGTGGAAAGCCTTGTGTAAATTATCATGGTTCTTTTTTTTTTTTTTTTTTTTTTTTTGGTTTTTTGAGACTGGGTTTCTCTGTTTGGTCCTGGCTGTCCTGGAACTCACTCTGTAGACCAGGCTGACCTCGAACTCAGAAATCCACCTGCCTCTGCCTCCCAAGTGCTGGATTACAGGCGTGGACCACCACTGCCTGACTAAATTATCATGGTTAATGCAAGCCATAAAGTGCTTGGTAGAGTTAGTAGAGACATCAAATGCTTATTTTAGTTAATCTGTTTATTTATATAGCAGTTATGTTTGACTTGAAAATACTTGTGTATATTTTGTGAAAATACTTATGAGAAATCCCACTGCTTGTCTGAATTTTTTATCATGAACTGTCAATAGGACTAAAAGTTTACATGTGTTTTTTATACATTTTTTCCTTAGTGGGGAAAGGAATGAAAAGTAAGGCATTCCACCTGTTACATTTAACTAACTTTGTGCTATAGATTGTGTATGTAGCCTTGCTTATTAGTTAAAAAATAAAAAGACAGTTTTATGGTAAAACATGACATCATATTTCCTCTTAAAGATAGATTATCGATTGCTTTGAAAAATACCGGGCTGTGGTGGTGCACATCTTTAATCCCAGCATTTAGGAGGCTGAGATAGAGAGATCTCTGTGAGTTTGAGGCCAACCTGGTTTACCGAATGAGTTCCAGGGCTATATAGAGAAACCCTGTCTCAAAAAGAAAACAAACAAATAAACAAACAGAAAGAAAGGGGTCTGGAGATATGGCTCAGTAGTTAAGAGCACTGACTGCTCTTCCGAAGGTCCTGAGTTCAAATCCCAGCAACCACATGGTGGCTTACAACCATTTGTAATAAGATCTGTTGCCCTCTTCTGGTGTGTCTGAAGACAGCTACAGTGTATTTAGATATAATAAATAAATCTTTAAAAGAAAGAAAGAAAGCTGGACGTGGTGGTGCATGCCTTTAATCCCAGCACTTGAGAGGCAGAGGCAGAGGCAGGCAGATTTCTGAGTTCAAGGACAGCCAGGGCTGCACAGAGAAACCCTGTCTTGAAATATCCCAAAAAAAAAAAAAAAAAAAAAAAAAAAGGAAGGAAGGAAGAAAAAAGAGGAAGAAAAAATAAACAAAGGAAAACAAGTTTAGTTAAAGTCATGTATGCAATATTATTTGGTGCTTGAGACATTTAAAATAGAATCTCTTTGGCTAGTGTAGAATAATGTCACCTCACCTTTTGTAGGATAGCATTGTGGTCTGAGCCCACAAGAGTTAGTTACCCAGAGACTTTTCAGATGAGGACACATATCAGCAATGCATTAGGATTTGCTTCAAGAGAATCTGCTAATCCTTATTTTCTTTTATTAGTGAGCTGCCTAGTGGCTTGCCTAGTGGTAGAATCAGTCACTAGCTTTGAATTATGATAAAGAGAGATTGGCAAACAATGGTCTTTGACTTGCCATAGATTTTGCTACACACTGAGAAAAAGTTACCCCTGGCCAGAGTACGTAATGGTAATAGCACCAGCACAGGTGTGCCCGGATGAAAGTGCACACTGAATGAAACGAGGCCACGCGTTCTGATAAACTATAATAGATTCTTCTGAGTAAATGTTTTCTGGGAGGGATGCTTTCTTTTAACAAACAGACAAACAAGAATTACTTTCCCTAAATCACTAAAATCAAATGCTTTAGCACAAAGCTAATTTCTCTCTCTCTCTCTCTCTCTCTCACACACACACACACACACACACACTGTGCATGTGACATCAGAAGGTTAAACAAAGACAGTGTCGATGACCCAGAATAGATTTTTTAGCATAGCTCTGCCTCTTGGCTTTGGCTTTGGCCTCTTTCAGGCATCAGAACAGCATTTACTCCTTACACTATGTGACTGACCTACATAATGAGAAGACCTGAGTGCTTTTTCCCTTCTGGGTGTATCTTTCTGACACATTCACGTTGCATCTTATGCTGGAGAAGAGGGTGTGATCTCAAGTCTGTGAATAAATCTGTTTGATTGGGTAACTGGAGTGGACAGGACTTCTGGTATTAGTATATGATTGTAGTTTGAAAATACCTTGCTTGAAGGTTACTCATTGTAGATAGCTGTGTACATCTCTTTTTAGCATACAGTCATTTAAATGAAAATCAATTCATCAAAGGTTCAGAAACCATCGAGGTAAGATAGAAGTATTTTTTTTTTTTCGAGACAGGTTTCTCTGTGTAGCTTTGGCTGTCCTGGAACTCACTCTGTAGACCAGGCTGGCCTCGAAGTCAGAAATCCACCTGCCTTTGCCTCCCAAGTGCTGGGATTAAAGGTGTGTGCCACCACGCCCGGCATATTTTTTTTTTAAAGATTTATTTTATTTATTATATGTAAATACACTGTAGCTGTCTTCAGACACTCCAGAAGAGGGCGCCAGACCTCGTTACAGATGGTTGTGAGCCACCATGTGGATGCTGGGATTTGAACTTATCACCTTCGGAAGAGCAGTTGGGTGCTCTTACCCACTGAGCCATCTCACCAGCCCCGGGACATGTTTTTAAAATAAAATTAACTTAGATTTATTTATGTGTATGAATGTTTTGCCAGCATGTATGTAAGTGCACCACATGCATTCCTTGTCTGTGGCGATGAGAAGGGGGTGTTGAGACCGTGGAACTGGAGTTATGGATGGTTGTGAGTTACTGTGAGGGTGCTAAGAACCAAACCAGCTCCTCTGCAAGAGCAGAGTATGCTCGGAGCCATCTCTCAGATTAGGAGATGGTTTTAAAGCTCTTACTATATTGTACAGACTGGTTTTGAACTCTTCAGCTCAAACCTCAGCCTTTTGAGTAGCTGGCATGTGACCAGCTAAGAAGCAGAGAATGGTTGAAGTCCCAGAAACCTCTCCTGCTCTTCCCAGTTGCTGCTCCCCTGAAGGTATTCTGATTCTCGAATAAGATGATGAAAAATGTCCTTTAAGTATTACAGCTGAGCCAGCTGTGGAGGTAGACATCTATATAGTTCCAGCTATTGGGGAGGCTGAGGCAGAAGGATTGTTCAAGCCTACCTAGTGAACATAAACCCTGTTTTTGTTTTTTAATTACAATACCTGAAAGATGTATTTCTATATTTTTTAAGTATTTCTTAAAAAAAGATTTATTTATTTTTATTTATATGAGTGCACTGTAGCTGTTTTCAGACACACACCAGAAGAGGGCATTGGGTCCCATTACAGATGGTTGTGAGCCACCATGTGTGCTGGGAATTGAACTCGGGACCTCTGGAAGACCAGTCACTGCTTTACACGCCGAGCCATCTCTCCAGCCCAATTATTTCTTTTGCTATCTTATTTTATGTATCAAAATCACAATTGGACATGATATTGCATATCTATATTCCCAGCTCTTGGGAAATAGAGGCAGGAGGATGAGAAGTTCAAAGTCATTCTTCAATATCTAGTTTGAGACAATCTTGGGCTACAAGAGACCCTGTCTCAAAAAAATAAAATTTCCCGCCAGCGTGGTGGTGCACACCTTTAATCCCAGCACTCAGGAGGCAGAGGCAGGCGGATTTCTGAGTTTGAGGTCGGCCTGGTCTACAAAGTGAGGTCCAGGACAGCCAGGGCTAGACAGAGAAACCCTGTCTCAGCAAACCAAAAAAAAAAAATCCTATAGTTCTCCTTTGCTGGACATTAACATATTTACTTAGTATAATTTTTAAAAAAGATTTATTTTATGTGTGTGTGTGTTCTACCTGCATGCCAGAAGAGGGCATCAGATCCCATTATAGATTGTTTGTGAGCCACCATGTGGTTGCTGGGAATTGAACTTAGAACCTCTGGAAGAGCAGCTGAGCTATCTCACCAACCCAGGCTGGCCTCGAACTCAGAAATCCGCCTGCCTCTGCCTCCCGAGGGCTGGGATTACAGGTGTGCGCAACCACTGCCCGGCTAAAGCCACTTTTGATCAGATGGTTTCCTTTATTGTAGAAATGTGGCCCACCCCGGCCCCTTTGCCCAAATGCAGAAATGACTAAAGTACATAAATCTAAAGCCAATTCTCAGTCAATTCTCAGTCAGGTGATTTATTTTGCTTGCAGAGGGCATTTGGTGATGTCTAGAAAGTTGTTTTTTTTTTTTTTTTTTTTTGGTTTTTCGAGACAGGGTTTCTCTGTATAGCCCTGGCTGTCCTGGAACTCACTCTGTAGACCAGGCTGGCCTCGAACTCAGAAATCCGGCTGCCTCTGCCTCCCGTGTGCTGGGATTAAAGGCGTGCGCCACCACGCCCGGCTATAAAAGGTTTTTTAAATTTTGGGACCGAGATGGGGCTGTGCTACTAGGTACTGTGAACCCTTCAGTAGACAGGATTCCTCACCACAGCTGTGAACTAGAATGTTTACAGTGCCCTGTCTGAGAAAGCAGTGACCAAGCCGATGCTAGGAGGCAAGTGACAGCTGTAGCTTCAACGTGATTAGATGAGTACGAGAGTGACACTCAGCTTCACATAGGGAGGAACTCAGGGAGGTTGTCTTCTGATGCAGCAAACAGTTCTAAGTAGGAAGGCTGCAGTATAAGGTTTAGCTGACAAGTTTGGTTTGTTGAGTTGTTTTTGAGACTGGAACTTAGTATGTAGACCAGGCTGGTCCTCTGAGATCTGCCTCTTAGCCTTCGAGGTACCGGGACCAACGCCTTGCCTTGCAAGTCTATTCGGGCAGACAGTTTGGAAAAGCTATTGCTGGGGCTGGAGAGATGGCTCAACTATTAAGAGCACTGCTGCTCATCTAACAGGACCTGGTTTAATTCCCAGAACCCACATGGTGGATCTTACCTGCCTATAACTCCAGTCTCAGGGGGTCCGATGCCTCCACAATATTGCATCTACATGGTGCACAGACATACATGCAGGCAAAATACCCACACACGTAAAATAAAAGTGAAGGTTAAAAAAATAAAGAAAAAGAAAACCCACTGCCCTGTATGTTTCACAAAGAGCAACCTCTTAAAATAGAGACTCAGAGGGCGTGGTGGCGCATGCCTTTAATCCCAGCACTCGGGAGGCAGAGGCAGGCGGATTTCTGAGTTCGAGGCCAGCCTGGTCTACAAAGTGAGTTCCAGGACAGCCAGGGCTAGACAGAGAAACCCTGTCTCAAAAAACCAAAAAAAAAAAAAATAGAGGCTCAGTTGCTCACCAGATAAAGGGAGTGGAAAATCAGTGATACAGTTTTATATCTATGGGCTGGGGAAATGGCGCAATAGTTAGGAGCGTTATGGCTCTAGCAGAGGCCCTGAGGTTGGTTCCCAGTGCCCCGATCACTAGGCCCACACACACCTGCCTGTAGCTCCAGGGCCCTCCTCTGGCCTGCACAGGCACTGTATACACATGTGCTCATAGCACCACATGGACACACACACACATAATTAAAAATAAGTACTGAAAAAAAATCAATATGTGTACTATCTTATCCCATATAGAGTGGCAGTTCTTTCAAGATTTGAAATTCCAAAACAGTTTAAGGTTGGGTGCCATTTCGTATCACATTTAAAGCAATGGTCTTCTGTAACACGATATGCTTAACCTAACTTGATATATAAATGTGTAAATGTGTGCACACATTTACATCCTGGAACCTGTTGTGTTGGGTTGATAGAACTCGTGACCATATGGAAAGACTTTTACATTTTTTGTATGTGTACATATGTAGTGTGAGCATGCTGCATTGCCTTGGTACACGTATGGAGGGCAGAGAACAACTCGGAGGAGTTGGAGCCACTTCCTACTTCCTCCATGTGGTTCTGGGGACGGAGCGCCGTCAGCAAGCTTACTGGCAGGCAAGTACTTTTACCTACTAAGCTATGTTGCCAGTACACAGAAGACTTTTAAAACTATGTAGTTTAACCTTTAACACTGGTCCTGTGTAAGCCACAGCTTACATGTACAGTGGTTACAGAATAAAAGCACGAGGACCCTTTAGTGAACATTGACTTTTGTAGAAATCCATGGTATGAACTTGGACAGTATTTCGGAGACAGCTCAGTCAGAAGCAGTGATCAAGCTGGGCATCAGGTGCACACCTGTACCCAGCACTCAGGAAGCTCATGGAGACCCTGGGCCAAAAAATAATATCGGGACCTGGTCATCCAAAGGACAAATTCCTTGGTTGGAGTGATCTTTTAATTTTTGTACCCAAATTTGTATATACTGTGTATAAATATTTAACTAAGTAGGTAGTTACTAGCTAGTAACTAATTTACTAGTTAATCTTAGGATCTTTTGAAGTATTATTATATTGTCATATTATTATTATAACAATTATTCTACATTTCCAATAGGTCAGTTGTTAATGTTCCAAGTTGACTTTTTTGCATTAATAAAAGAATTTTGAAACTATTTTAACCTCACTAATTGAAAAACTAATATAAAGGTTTAAATCCCATAAATACTTGTGGCTTTTAGAAAGCTGTGTCAGTATGAGTATACACCTGTGTAGCTCTATCACCACAATCAGGGTATAGTATAATTCCCACCCAAATCTCCCTCCGGTCCCTTTGCACCATCTCTCACCTCCCCAGCCCCCTGTCACTGTAGCTTTGTCTTCTGGAGAAGATCACAGAGAAGGGACCATTCAGAATGTAACCTGTAAAGATGACTTCTGGTATGCAGTGTCTTTGAGGTGTGTTGAGTTTCTGTGCACAGCAGCAGCTTGTTGAGTTTTATTGCCAGGTAATAGCCTATTGTTGAGTGTACACTAATCACTCACCATTTGAAGGACATTTGGATTGGTTCCAATTTGTTGGTGATTATCAACAGAACCACTATAAACATTCACAGGAAGGTTTGGGGGGACCACTGTGTCACATGATGTATGTGCTACCACTATAAAAAGCCACAGGCTTGTCTGCTAGTGCTATGTTTGTTTGTGGGGTTTTTTGTTTGTTTGTTTTTCGAGACAGGGTTTCTCTGTGTAGCCCTGGCTGTCCTGTCCTGGAACTCATTTTGTAGACCAGGCTGGCCTCGAACTCAGAAATCCTCCTGCCTCTGCCTCCCAAGTGCTGGTATTAAAGGTGTGCGCCACCACTGCCCGGCTTTTTTTGTTTGTTTGTTTGTTTTGTTTTGTTTTGTTTTTTTCGAAACAGGGTTTCTCTGTATAGCCCTGGCTGACCTGGAACTCACTTTGTAGACCAGGCTGGCCTCGAACTCAGAAATCCGCCTGCCTCTGCCTCCCGAGTGCTGGGATTAAAGGGCTTTTTTTTTTTTTTTTTAACATTTTACTTTAAGTTTAATCGTTATTGCCTGTGTATGATGTCTGTGTGTGAGAGAATGTGGTGCTACAGAGTGGAGACAGGAGGAGGGTCTCAGGGATTCACAACTAGCAGCAGGCTCCAGACTCAGGGAGAATAATGAAACCGCATGATTTCCTTCTCACATATTCGGAAATCTCTTTTCTCACTGCGCCTATTTCTGTTTCAGTTAATATATATTTATATCATAAATGCAGGTGGTTTTGTAATGTTTCTCATTCTATAATACCATTTTGTTGTTGTTGTTGTTGTTTAAAGTTTTGGTTACAGTAGATAATGCTATATGGATGTCCCCACTCATCATGCTTGTGGTGGAGTTCTTCCCCTGCCCGGCTCCAAAAGCAGGTACTCCTCAGAATTAGGAAAAGCACTAACTACACTCAGGCAAGTTGTTCCCGATTCCCAGTTCATGAGCTGTAGGCAGCAGTGCCAGTTAATGCCAAAAGTCAGTCAGGTTATCTTGGCATTAGTCACTTGGGGATTTATGCCATAAAACATATTTACCCATGTTGGTACATGGATTCTGGTGAAAAAAAAAACAATCCCATTTGTTCATTGATAGTCTTTACCAAATAAACAGAATATTTAAAAGCATCAGAGCTTAAAAAACAAAACCTCTAGTTTTTTTTAAAGCTGACTTGGGCAACTTAGCAAGACTTTGTCTCAAAATAAAAAAGGATTAGGAATATATCTCAGTGGTAAAGCTCTTACTACAGTGGAGGCCCTGGGTTTCATATCCAGTGCTGGGTTGGAGGCTGGAAGAGGCAGTAGGAGAACCAAAAAACAAAATGTCTCTCTTGAGAAAAACAAAGCAGGTTGCTTTTTTTTTTTAATCAGAAAAAAAAACTTTTAAGGTGATTATAATGCAATATATGCTTCTGCAGTAAGTTATTTTTTAATGTATTTGAATGCTTTTATGTTTACAGAAAAGTTGCGGAGTTATTTATACACCTGTAATTCCAGCACTGAGGAGGCTTAAGTTAGAGGCTAGCTTGAGCTTCCTAGGGAGACCCTAGTGAGATGGGGTGGGGGTGGGGTGGGGAGTGGGGAGGTGGCGGGAGGGAGGGAAGAGAAAGCCAGAAAAAGCCCCATGCTCTTTCCTCAGTGTTTCCCTGTACAGTCTTATGTAACATCAGTGTTTCTCAGCTAAGAAACAAGCTTTGCTGTTTCTTTTAACTAGATCTCAGAGTTCAGATTTCACTAAGTTTTCAATATACAGACTTTTTTATTTGAAAACAAATTAAGCTTCTAAACATTCTATTCCTGAACCTTGTCACAGATTAATTTTATAACATTTATTGTATAAATGTGCTATATATAATTATATGGATCTCTGTTTAAACAAATGTTATCTTTGACATTAATATCTCAAAAAATTATCTTTTAACATTCATAGACAATTCTGCCCAGTGAATTTTAAGGTAGGGCTAAAGTACTTTCTTCACCCATCTGTGTTCCTGCAGAAACATGGTTTATAATCACCTGTGTGGTTCACACACAGTACTCCTCCTCTTTCCCGCAGAATTAGAAGCTCCCATCTCACCTGGCACACGCCTTTAATCCCAGCACTTGGGAGACAGAGACAGGCAGAGTTCTGAGTTCAAGGCCAGCCTGGTCTACAGAGTGGTTCCAGGACAGCCAGAAAAACCCTGTCTTGAAAAGCCAGAAAACAAAACAAAACCAAAAACCTCCCATCTCCAAAAGCATAGGGAAAATAGTCACTTTGACTTACTAGGAAGTTGACCCAGTTGAGAGCGGTAGTCACCGGGCTCTTGTGTAGGGTGCTTTCACTGTTAGTTAAGTTAGTTAATTATCTTGGGTTGTGTGGGGGCTGAACCCAGGGCCTTAAGCATTCCAGGCAGGTGTTTCCCTCATTCCCAGCTGTCGGTGGTGCTTGTCCTGGAGGCAGAATACCATTTGATTTCAATGCATAGAATACTGCTGAGGTTGACTGTGCTACTTGTACTACTAGACTGACTAAATTAATCTGAATCGTTTAAGATGAGTTTATAGCAGAGAAAGAAGGAATTGATAACATCAAGTATATATAGTATTTTAAGTTTATATTTTTATTTATTCTCTGTGAGTGTGTTTGGAGGCAGAAGACAACTTTAGGGAGACAGTTCTTTTTTCACTATGCGCTTCTAAAGGTCAGCTTGAAGGCAGTCATCTCACAGGTTACAGATGTGGCCTTTTTTCCCAGACCTCCTTACTTTTATGTGTATGGGTGTTTTGTCTATATGTATTTATGTGTACCACATGCATGTAGTGACCAGTAGAGGCCAGAAGAAGTCCCGTGGGACTAGAGTCACAGAGGGCATGAGCAGATGATAAGAATCAAATCTGGGTTCTTAACTACTGAGCCAGCTTTCAGTTGTAGATTTGTTTTTGAAAGATTTATTTATTTTATATATGTGAGTACACTGTTGCTGTCTTCAGACACACCAGAAGAGGGCATCAGATCCTATTACAAATGGTTGTGAGCCACTATGGGGTTGCTGGGAATTTAACTCAGGACCTCAGGAAGAGCAGGCAGTGCTCTTAACCACTAAGCCATCTCGCCAGCCCAGTTGTAGATTTTTAAAAAATAATTATTTTTTTATGTGCATGGGTTTTTAATTAATCCATTCATTCATTAATTGAGGCATAATTTCTCTGTGTTGCTCTGGCTTTCCTAGAACTCACTCTGTAGACCAAGCTGGCTTCAAACTCACAGAGCATCCCTTCCCTTTGCCTCCCCAGTATTTGGAGATTAAAGGCACTATATAAGCAAGGCAATAGTGGCCCATGCCTTTAATCTCCCAGCATTTTGGAGGGAGAGACAGGCAGATCTTTGAGTTCAAGGCCAGTCTGGTCTACAGAGTAAGTTCCAGGACAGCCAGGGATACATAGAGAAAGCCTGTCTTGAAAAACCATAACAACAAAAAAATACAGGTAATAATGCTTTGGGTTGGGGGTAGGCATATTGTTAGCTCAAGAGAATAAGATAGGAGGATTGTGAGTTTGCTTCCCCCCCTCCCCCCAAAAAAACCCCTAAACAACAAAACTAAAAACAAGCAGAGATAAAACAAAGAAATAAAACTCTTGTATTACAAAAATGCTCAAGTATAAAGGAAATATAAATTAGCCAGCGGTGGCTCATGTCTGTAATCCCAGCATTCAGGAGTAGAGGTAACAACATCCAGAAGATCCCTACAAGTCCAAGGCCAGAGGGAGCTACAGAGTAAGGGCCTTTCCCTCTAAAGAATGGGGCGAGGGGAGGAGAAAGGGCTCTGTACATCCATGTAACCAGTTTCAGTTTCACTTATCCATATATGGAACTATTTTTGCTTATGACTATTCATGCTCTCTATACTTCTCAGCCTACAGCTCCTATCATTAATTCGAGCCAGTTTCAGATATTACTTGCTTTTCAGTATAAGAAAAAAGACAGCTACCGATCTGTAGATGTAGCTCAGTTGATGGAATGTTTGCCTGGTATTGTTGAAACACTGAGTTTGATCTTTAGCGCCACATAAAGCTGGGTCTAGTAGCACACTCTTATAATCCTGGTATTCAGGAAACAGAGGCAGGAGGATAGGAAGTTCAAGGTCATCCTTGGTTACATAGTGAACTAACTTTAGGCCAGCCAGGGCAACCTGAGACTCTTGACTCCAAAAAAACCAAATGAAAAGGACAGCTACCATTACTATTATGCTCAAAAACAAATTTTCTGTTTACCTTTAATCTCAGTGTTTGGGAGAAGCAGTCAGATCCCAGAGTTTGAGACTAGCCTGGTCTACATAGAGAGTTCCAGGCCAACAGAGTAACATGGTGAGACCCTGTCTTATAAAAAAGAAGCAGCAGCAGGAGGAGAGGGTGCTGCAGATTAGTTAATCCATGTAAGTGCCTTTAGATCTCTACGCTGGTTGGCTGAGGTACCCCACTCTGCCTTGCCCCACTACTTTGCAGTTCTTTTGTTGAAGAGTCCAGTCATTTGTTGTATAGTTTCCTATAGTCTGAATTTTGCTGATTGTATCCATTTAATGTCATGTGACATACTTCTTTCTTTTTTTTTTTTTTTTTTTTTTTTTTTTTTTTTTTTTTTTTTTTTTTTTTTTTTTTTTTTTTTTTTTTTTTTTTTTTTTTTTTTTTTTTTTTTTTTTTTTTTTTTTTTTTTTTTTTTTTTTTTTTTTTTTTTTTTTTTTTTTTTTTTTTGGTCTTTTTCGAGACAGGGTTTCTCTGTATAGCCTTGGCTGTCCTGGAACTCACTCCGTAGACCAGGCTGGCCTCCAACTCAGAAATTCGCCTGCCTCTGCCTCCCGAGTGCTGGAATTAAAGGCTTAAAGGCTTGCGCTGCCGCCGCCCCCCCTTAAAGAATTATTTATTTTATTTATGTGAGTACACTGTAGATGTCTTCAGACACACCAGAAGAGGGCATCAGAACCCATTACAGATGGTTGGGAGCCACTATGTGGTGGCTGGTTATTGAACTCAGGACCTCTGGAAGAGCAGTCAGTGCTCTTAACTTAGCCATCTCTCCAGCCTTGTGATATACTTCTTAATCCTTTTTTGACTTGCAATTTGGTTTTAGCTCTCTGTGCTTGATCAAATTACTGTGCAATTCTTGACTGTATGGAGGAAGATTATTTTATAGGTAATAGCATGCAAGAAACATTGTTTCTTTTTGTTTTTTTGTTTTTTTGTTTTTCGAGACAGGGTTTCTCTGTATAGCCCTGGCTGTCCTGGAACTCACTTTGTAGACCAGGCTGGCCTCGAACTCAGAAATCCGCCTGCCTCTGCCTCCTGAGTGCTGGGATTAAAGGCGTGCGACCCCATGCCCGGCCCCATTGTTTCTTTTTGATGATGTTATCCAGCCCTTAACTAGCATTACCTAGGCATTACTTCATCAGGCGTTGCAGAGCAATATACAGTTGTATAATTCTTCCTTCGTTTATTATCTGGAATACCAAAAAAGAAATTTCTAGTCAGCTGTACTAGCTCACTCTGTAAGCCCAGAAAAGGCTGAAACAGGAGAATGCAAGTTTGAGGCAAGCTTGGACTATATAAAGACCCTGTCTCTAAGTTAATTGAGAATATTAATTTATTTCAAAACAATATCTAGCCTGGATAGCACTGGGAAATTGCATTTCCTAATAGCTGTCTCCAAACAAAACAAAACAAAACCTATATACCTCAAGGAATTTATAATATGTAAAGTTTTGAGTTTTAAAAGTTTTAAACTGGGGGCTGGTGAGATGGCTCAGCGGGTTAGAGCACCCGACTGCTCTTCCGAAGGTGATGAGTTCAAATCCCAGCAACCACATGGTGGCTTACAACCACCCGTAACAAGATCTGACGCCCTCCTCTGGTGCGTCTGAAGTCAGCTACAGCTTACTTATGAAGAATAATAAGAAATGAATCCTTGGACCGGAGAGACCAACCGGAGCAAGCCAGGCTGTCCAGAGCGAGCAGAGCCAATCGGAGCGAGCGGGGCTGGCTGGAACAAGCGGGGGCCGTACGGGGGCGGCCGGGAGCAAGTGGGGCCGGCCAGAGCGAGCGGGGTCGAGCAGAGCGAGCGGGGTTTACCGGAACAAGGGAAAAAAAAATAAAAAATGAGAACCTCAAAAAAAAAAAAAGTTTTAAACTAATTGCTTTATATATATTTTGGTATAATAAAAAATAAGATTTTATTTACATATGGAGGTAGATAGGGATTGAATTATGCTTTTGTGTGTGTGTGTGTGTGCTTGTGCGCACATGGAGGATAGATGTCAACCTTGAGTTTTACTCTTCATGAACCATCTACCCAGTATTTTGAGACAGTGCTTCCCTGGGACCTGGAGCTCACTGAATTAGGCCAGGTTGGCTGGCCATTGAGCTCCAGGGATCATCCTGTCTGTGCCTCTTCAGTACTGAGATTACAAGCATGTGCCACCAAACCCAGAATCTTACACAGGTATTGGGGATTGAACTACAACCCCATGCTGAGGTAAGACTTTACCAACTGAACTGTCACCTCAGTCCCCAAAGACTTCATTCTTGATTCTAGCAAAGGGTTGATCTCAATATATGATAGGCATGTATACATACATGTGTATGTGTCAAAGTGAGTTATCTATTATATAATTTGAGAAATCTCATGTATAGTTAGTTGTTCTGTATTGTACTATTTGGTCTAGAACCTTGATTTGAACCCTCTAGCACATACACATAGACAGGAAGAAAAGCAAAAGGAAGAAGTAAAAATCTCAGTAAACTAAAAACTGTAGTTAAAGATAATCATGATAATCCAGCATGGTAGTATTCACATGTTATCTCAGCATTCAAAAGATGGAGCCAGGTAAATGAAGAGTTCAAATCCAGACTTCACTACATAGTGAGTTTAAGGTCATCCTGGCCTACAGAGAAACCTTGTCTAAATAACTAAATGATAGGTAGGTAGGTAGGTAGGTAGTAAATAGGTAGAGTAATTAAAGTGTGGTGATACATGTCTGTAATCCCAGCCCAAGGAAACTGAGGCAGGAAGGTTATCCTTGGTCACATAGTAACTGAGGTCAACTTGGGCTATGAAATAAAACTATCTTTAAAAACTTTTTGAAAAGGGCTGAGCCGGGCGTGGTGGCACACGCCTTTAATCCCAGCACACGGGAGGCAGAGGCAGGCGGATTTCTGAGTTTGAGGCCAGCCTGGTCTACAAAGTGAGTTCCAGGACAGCCAGAGCTATACAGAGAAACTCTGTCTTGAAAAACCAAAAAAAAAAAAAGAAAGAAAGAAAGAAAAGGGCTGGAGAGATGGTTCAGTGGTTAAGAGCATTTGTTGCTCTTGCAAAGGACCCGGGTTCAGTTTTCAGTATTCACATGTTTTTAAAAAACAAACAACTATTCTTATAGAGTAGTGGTTCTCAGCCTTCCTAATGCTGCGACCCTTTAATACAGTTCCTTGTGTTGTAGTGACCCCAACCAAAGAATTATTTTCATTCATTACTATAATTTTGCTACTGTTATGAATTATAATGTAAATATCTAAGTTTTGCAATGGTCTTTAGTTAAAAAGGTCATTTGACCCTAAGGGTGTTATGACCCACAGGTTATAAACCACTGCTATGGGAACTCAGGTTTTTAAAACATTTATTTACTATTGTTTTAAAGGCAGATTCTCACAATGCAGCTCTTGCTGGCCTGGAACTTATGATACAGGCTAGGCTGGTCTCACACACACACACATATATTCATTCTCTCTCTCTCTCTCTCTCTCTCTCTCTTTCTCTCTCTGTTCGTCTGTCTCTCTCTCACTTTTTAAATTTTTTATTTAAAATTTTAAAGAACTGTTTATATTACTGTATGTGTATGAGTGTTTAGCCTGCATGTATGTGCACCAAATGCATGCCTGGTACCTACAGAGATCAGAAGAGAGCATCAGATCCCCTAGAACTGAAGTTTAAAATGGTCATTTCATTGTGACTGCTCATAAAATCACTAATATTTTGAAGCTTGATGTATGTACATTTTAAATGGCTCTTATATTTAAAATATATATTGTGTTTTTCATCTTACAAATGCATGTATCAAATAACCATTAGACACTGGATCTGAAGGTGGGAATGTACTCATTTATGTTTATAGGGTTAGGTGAGGAATTGTTTTGTTTACTGTAGGAACAATTCATGTATGCTGTGAAGAAACACACACACACACACACACTAATAATAATCTAACAATCACAATAACAATAATTTTAAAAGAAATGTGAAAATTGGGGCCTCAAGAGTTATCTCATAATCTATGAACATTTTCTGTACAAGCATGAGAGTCTTAAGTTCAAATTTCCCAGCGCCCCTGTAAGAAGCCAAGTGTGCTGGAGTGTACCTGTACCTGTAACCCCCGTCCTGTAGTGGTGGCGGGGAGGGGAAGCAGGCAGAGCTTGGTTTTGCTGGCTGCCAGCCTAATTCCAGATTCTTGTCAAGGGAATAAGGTGGTGAGTAAGGAAGCAGGCCACCCAGCGTTCTCCTCTGGCTGCCCAACATGGATGGCATTTGCACATCTGCACACAAACCTCACACATATAATCACACAAAATTAAATAATAAAATAAGTCCAGATGACTAGGTTTACATCTCCACTCCTCACGTCAGTTCAATTATTCATTCTTTCACTCTTTCTTTCTCTCAGGTACATTTAAAAAGATTATTTTTTAATATGTATGGATATTTTGTCTACATATATCTCTACACAATGTGCATGCCTAGTGCCTGTAGAGACTAAACAAAGGTATCAGATCCACTGGGGCTGGAATTATAGATGGTGGGAATCAAACCAGGTCATCTGTAGGAGCACAGTGCTCTTAACTGCTCAGGCATCTATCTCTCAGTCCAATGTGTAAAAAATTTTTTAAAGAAGAAATTCCCATTGATTCTGCTACTGTAAAAATTCTTGTCAGGTGGGTAGTGATGGTGCATACCTTTAATCCCAGCAGTCAGAGGCAGAGGCATGTGGATCTCTGAGTTTGAGGCAAGCCTGGTCTACCTCACAGGACAGCCAAGGCTACATAGTAAAACTCTGTCTCAAAAAACAAAACAAAACAAAACAATTCTTTGATTTCAGAAAGATAACTATTTAAAGACATTATAGTAAAACTCCTCATTTGTCTATGAGTGGTAGACAACTTAAGGTTTTCTTCATTCATGAAGGCAAGCCTCGTGTGCTGGCTCATTCCTGGTTGTTCACATCATTGCTTTTATGTTTGGCTATGAATTAGGTTGTTTTATGACAAACCAACTGTAAAACAAAGTGGTCCTGTGAGATGGCTTAGCAGGTGAAGGTGCCTGCCATCAAATCTGATGACCCGTTTTATTCCTTGGCCACTTGTCCTCTGACTACTACACGTGTGCCATGGCACATATGCTAGTACACACACATGAAATGAAACCAATACAAAGGTTTTGTTTGTTTGTTTGTTTGTTTGTTTTTGGTTTTTCGAGACAGGGTTTCTCTGTGTAGCCATGACTGTCCTGGAACTTACTCTGTAGACCAGGCTGGCCTCCAACTCAGAAATCCACCTGCCTCTGCCTCCCAAGTGCTGGGATCAAAGGCACGTTCCACTGCTGCCCCACTCAAATACAAAGTGTGTGTGTGTGTGTTTTTTTTTTTTTTTTTTTTTGGTTTTTCGAGACAAAGTTTTTAAGAATGGAAACATTAAAGTTTCTACTGATTGTGTTTATTCATAGCACATGCATTGTGAGGAATTAGGGTTTTCTTTAGATTAGTAAAAGCACTATTAATCACAACAATTAATGTAAAAACCATTTTCCACTAAGTGTTTCTTCCACCTGCCTGTCTGCAGGCCAGGAGTATTATTCACTTCTTTTGGCTCAGTGTTCAGTGCCCTTGCTGCTCATCGATGGTTTTTAGACATTTTGTGCAGTTAAAATAGAAATGTCTAAAACAAATGGGTGCATCTTATATTCTGAAAGTAATTTCTTTGGAGTATATGAAGAGAGAATGGAATGAATAGAATGTCCAATTGGAAATACAGGTATGTAGGACTTCTGTCTCAATGAAGTATTTTGGGGAAAGGTGAGTGGGAGTTCTTTGTGGAGGGAGGGCTAGGGATGCAATGCAGCCCAGTGGTAGAACATTTGCCCATCATGGACAAAACTCTAGAACTGTCTCTTAACACTACAATTAAAAAACCAAAGAATAGTGTCTGAAGACATGGTTTGTCAGTTAAGAGCACTGGCTGCTCTTTCAGAAGATCTACATTTGATTCCTGGCACCCACATGGCAGCTCACAACTGTCTATAACTCCAGTTCCAGGGATTTAGTTCCCTGTTCTAAGGCTGAAGACTGGGGCAACCATCCCTCTCTTTTCTTTTGAGAGAGCCTTGGCTGTAGATTAGGTTTGCCTAATTGTTTGTAGACATTTGCCTGCCTCTGTCTCCTGAGGAGATTACAGATATACATCATAACCCCCAACTTGATGACTCTCTGAGCTCTACTGACATCAGACAGGTGGTAGACAATAATACATTGAAACAAAATACCCATATGTATAAAAAGAAAAAAAAAGGCCATGTGGAAAAACCTTTATATGTTCAAGCATCATCAGGTTTCCTGGATGAGATTATCCACGAGCATTCGTGGATAAAACAAATTGCCAAGAATAACTCCCTGTATCAAGGGGAATCCTCCCACCCCATTAAGCCATCACAAGTCCTACCTTTAGTCTCTAGTTAAATTTCAGCATTAGGTCAGAAATAATGAACAGAGGCTTGTCAGTGCATGGGTGTATGCATGTATGAATGTTTTCTGGAAGTGTGCTCTTTCCCCCAGACAGAAGACTTGAACAGGGTTACAGCATAGGAGTGTGTTGCTAGCCCTCCCTAGTCCCTCTGCTTTGCCTATTATCTGGCGTGTAATGAAGGAAATCTTGCTTGAAAGTTGCAGCTCTCTTGAGGGCACCAGATGCTCCATTCAGAATGAAACTAGGTTACTACTTCTGCAACATGCAGTGGTTTGCATCAAAAGCTGTCTTGGTCTTGACTTTAAGATCATCCCTTGACTTTGAAGTGGTCATATTTTATTTTTAAAGTGTGTCTTAGTCACTGTTCTACTGTTGGGAAGAGACACAATGATCATGGAAGCTCTTATAAAAAGAAAGCATTTAATTGGGGGTTTGCTTACCGTTTCAGAGGTTTAGTCCTTTATTATTATAGCAGGGAACATGGTGTTGTGTAGGCAACCACTGGAGCTACATCTTGATGCATAGGCAGAACCACACTTGAACTAGCTTGGGCTTTTGAAATTTCAGCCTTCCCAATGATACACTTCCTCCAACAAGGCCACACCTTCTAATCCTTCTAATCCTTTCAAGTAGTTCCACTCCCTGGTGACTAAATAATTCAAATATATGAGCCTATGGGGATCATCCTCATTCAAACCACCATATTATCTCCTTGGCCCCCATAGGCTTATAGAAACGATGCCAGAAACTTGAGGCACCATCTTGTACCGGTGTTAGGAACTGTGCAAAGGACAAAACATGTTCAAGTTGGTGTGGCAGAAAACTGGGAAGAGTGGGTCTTAAACTTTATCACTAAATCAAATGTCAAATATATATATATATATATATATATATATATATATATATATATATATATATATATATATATAAAAGCATTCATTCCAACTTCAAAAGTCCTCATATTCTATCACAAAGTGGTTTTAAATTTTAGAATTTTTCAAGATTTTTTGGGGGGGTCTTTTTGAAAGTTTTATTGATGTCAAACATAAAAATTCATAAACAATATATTACTCTGACAGTTGGTTCAACAGAGAGATCCCTAAACATCAAGCAGGGTTCAGGAGATTGACAAGATATACATAAAATTAATTTGAAGACAACTCAAAGAATGACAGTTCAAAAATTAATAATAAACCATGCAGCTTGCAAAACATATTGAAGAAAACTACAGTGTTACTAGAACTGTAATTCTTTTATTTACAACTAATTTTTTTATTATATTCAATACAACATATTTTTATACCAATCATAAAAATTATGGACAT
Source organism: Mus minutoides (assembly GCA_902729485.2). Classification (NCBI taxonomy): domain Eukaryota; kingdom Metazoa; phylum Chordata; class Mammalia; order Rodentia; family Muridae; genus Mus; species Mus minutoides. The sequence goes on from LR750152.1 coordinate 705,526, forward strand.
GTTTGTTTGTTTATTATGTATAAGTACACTGTAGCTGTCTTCAGACACTCCAGAAGAGAGCATCAGATCTCGTTAAGGATGGTTGTGAGCCACCATGTGGTTGCTGGGATTTGAACTCAGGACCTTCGGAAGAGCAGTCAGTGCTCTTAACCACTGAGCCATCTCTCCAGCCCCGATGGACATGTTATTAAATGAACATAAATAGATAAAGTATTTTTGTTTGTTTGTTTTGTTTTGTTTTTAGTAGAGCTTTAAAATCTTGGCTTTTACTGTGGTACAAACCCAAAATAAGGCCGGGTGTGGTGGCGCATGCCTTTAATCCCAGCACTCGGGAGGCAGAGGCAGGCGGATTTCTGAGTTCGAGGCCAGCCTGGTCTACAAAGTGAGTTCCAGGACAGCCAGGGCTACACAGAGAAACCCTGTCTCGAAAAACCAAAAAAAAAAAAAAAAAAACAAAACCCCAAAATAAGAACACTTTTCAGACACTGGAGTTCACTGTAATAAGGCTGCACTTCAGTGTATCTCACATCACTAAAGGATTTTACCTCCATAGTAGCTAAGCTAAGAGTTGACAGTTCTGCTGCACCAAGGAATGAATTGTAGGCACGATCATTTGGATACGCATTTCCTGCTACAGTCAAAGCTATTTGACTTGAGTGATTTTCATCATTCTCAGCCCACAGGGAAAGGGTTACATTTATTTAAGAAATGGTGTGTGTATTAAGATGGTCTGTCCATGAAGTCATTCATTAACTGTTTCAATGAGCAATGGTTCTGCTTTAAGGGTAGTACAGACATTAGGTGAGGGTAAGATTCTGGTTCATTGGCTATGATGATTTTGAAAAGCATTCATCTTAGAAAAAGAGTAACTTATAAGGTTCTCTTCTTCAAAATGTATACAATAATTATAAATATCAAGCAAAATCTTCAGTCTCACTCTTTGTTGCCACCTCCCAAATTAATTGTCTATGTTTCTTTTGGCTGTATAAATAATTTTAATATATGTAAGCTGTTCTGAAAACCATAGTATAGTGTAAAAACATCAAACAATCCTACTAATAGGCTGAGAAATGAGAAGCATGATTTCAAGACCATTATGTGGCATACAGCAAGACCCTGTCATGTACAAACAAGCAGAAAGTTTATATGGATTGTACAATATTGGACCTATTTCTCCAATTACCAAATTAGAGAGACCACTGGATGACAGCCAACACATTTCTAATTCCTCATATTTTTGAATTTTGAATTAATTAGGGTATGTTGGTAATACTGATTTTCATATTAAGAGAGATTAAGGGAAAGTGATTGCTACTTCCTATTATTTTTGCTTTTAGAGATGGAATTATGTTTGTGTGGGTTTGTTAAAAGATTACTTTCTTGCTTTTTCTAGGGTGTAGTTTCCCTTCTTGTGTTGGTGTTTTCCATTTATTATCCTTTCTAGGGCTGGATTTGTGGAAAGATAATTGTGTAAATTTGGTTTTGTCATGGAATATCTTGTTTTCTCCATCTATGGTAATTAAGAGTTTTGCTGTGTATAGTAGCTTGGGCTGGCATTTGTGTTCTCTTAGGGTCTGTATGACATCTGCCCAGGATCTTCTAGCTTTCATAGTCTCTGGTAAGAAGTCTGTGGTAATTCTGATTGGCCTGCTTTTATATGTTACTTGACCTTTTCCCCTTACTGCTTTTAAAATTCTTTGTTTAGTGCATTTGGTGTTTTGTTTATTATGTGACAGGAGGAATTTCTTATCTGATCCAGTTCTACTTGGAGTCCTATAGGCTTCTTGTATGTTTATGAGCATCTCTTTCCTTAGGTTAGGGAAGTTTTCTTCTATAATTTTGTTGAAGATATTTACTGGCCCTTTAAGTTGGGAATCTTCACTTTCTTCTATACTTATTATCCTTAGGTTTGGTCTTCTCATTGTGTCCTGGATTTCCTGGGTGTTTGGGGTTAGGAGCCTTTTGCTTTTTGCATTTTCTTTGACTGTTGTGTCAGTGTTTTCTTTTTTTCTTTTTTTTTTTTTTTTCCGAGACAGGGTTTCTCTGTATAGCCCTGGCTGTCCTGGAACTCACTCTGTAGACCAGGCTGGCCTCAAACTCAGAAATCTGCCTGCCTCTGCCTCCTGAGTGCTGGGATTAAAGGTGTGCGCCACCACACCCAGCGTGTCAGTGTTTTCTATGGTATCTTCTGCACCTGAGATTCTCTCTCCTATTTCTTGTATTCTGTTGGTGATGATTGTATCTATGATCCTGATCTCTCCTAGGCTTTCTATCTCCAGAGTTGTCTCCCTTTGTGATTTCTTTATTGTTTCTAGTTCCATTTTTAGATCTAGGATGGTTTTGTTTGTTTCCTTTGCCTGTTTGTGTTTTCCTGTAAATCTTTAAGGGATTTTTATGTTTCCTCTTTAAGGGCTTCTAGCTGTTTACCTGTGTTCTCTTGTATTTCTTTAAGGGAGTTACTTATGTTCTTCTTAAAGTCCTCTATCATCATCATAAGTGTTTTTAGATCTGAATCTTGCTTTTCTAGTGTGATGATGTGTCTAGGACTTGCTATGGTAGGAGAATTGGGTTCTGATGATGCCAAGTAACCTTGGTTTCTGTTGCTTATATTCTTAGCTTGCCTCCCGCCATCTGGTTATCTCTATTGCTACCTGCCTTGGCTTTATTTGACTGGAGCTCGTCCTTCCTGTAATCCTGGTTGTGTCAGAACTCTAGAGTCAAGCTGTCTCTGAGATTCTGTGATCCTGAGAGCCTGTGTGTGTCAGAGCTCTGGAGTCAAGTGGCCTCTGGGACCCTGAGATCCTGGTGTGACCAAGCTCCTGGGAGTGGAGCTGCCTCTGGGTGTTGTGGGACAGAGTCTGCTCAGGGCATCCGCCCAGACAGACCGGAAGGAACCCGTGCCACTGGTCTGGCAGAGTTCCTGCATGCCTGGGTCCCACTGGTCTCAGTTACTTCCGGTATTGGGACAGATGTTGTGCCCTCCTCACCTCTGATCCTATCTTCGTTTTGTTTTTTTTGAGACAAGGTCTTTTTATGTAGTTCTGGCTGAGGTGGAACTCACTATGTAGACTAGGCTGGCCTTAAATTCACAAAGATTTGCCAGCCTCTGCCTCCCTGGTGCTGTGGCTAAAGTCATGTGCTATAGTGCCTAGCATTTTAATTTTGTCTTATGTGGTTGTTGAACATTGATTTTGTGTCATGATACTATCAAAAAAAAATCTTGTTGCCGGGCGTGGTGGCGCATGCCTTTAATCCCAGCACTCGGGAGGCAGAGGCAGGCGGATTTCTGAGTTCGAGGCCAGCCTGGTCTACAAAGTGAGTTCCAGGACAGCCAGGGCTATACAGAGAAACCCTGTCTCGAAAAACCAAAAAAAAAAAAAAAAAAAAAAAAAAAAATCTTGTTATTATATATCAGAGACAATCAGTGTACACAAGCCCTGATTTTTTTCCTTGATCTGGAGACTTGTTTGTCCACCTGACTGCTTGACAGCTCTTCAGAAGTATCCAGTTTATATTGCAAACATGATTAGGAACTTGGATGTTTTGAGTTTCAGCTAATAGTCCAGTTTAAAGCAACATGAAATAAGGAAAGTTTACTCTCATTTTCAGGATGTTTTTGTCATGAATTGATTTGATTCTGACTTAATGATAAAATTCAAGGCTGTTTTTCCCATTTTTTTGCCACGGCAGCTTGAACATGCTTTGACCTCTGTCTAAGTCCCAGCACTTGTGCAAGATGGTGCCCCAGTTCCCACTTCTACACAAGATGATATTCAGAAGTTGGTGGTACTTTCTTTCCTCTGTTTATACTTTGTATGAAAGTTCACACCATTTTCTCAGAAGTCTTTTAGCAAAGTTCCACTTAAATCCCATCATGCGTAATTCCATCAGCCAGAGCTGTGACACATGCCTGTGATACAAGAATACTCCAGACATGGAGACTGGAGAATTGCCAGTTCACAGCCCCTGGCTCCAAAAGGAAGAAAACTCAAGGCAACACAGAGAGAGCCCCTGGCTCCAAAAGGAAGAAAACTCAAGGCAACACAGAGAGAGCCCCTGGCTCCAAAAGGAAGAAAAAAGAGGGCTTAGACTATAGCTTAGTGCTAGGTAGAGCACTTGTAGCATAGACAAAGCCCTAGACCCAATTTCTTGTACTGAAAACAAATTTTAAAACTCAATTTTTAATACTCTATACAAATGGTAGAATTAGAGAATTAGATGCTGTGTTTAAATTTAAGATGTTTTATTTGAAAAGTAATAAAAAATAATGTAACTTATTTTTTCCACCTGGATTTTTCCATTAAATCCAGGAGTGGAATTTCCGTTTGTCTGAGACAGTCTCTCTGGTTGTTAGGCTGACTGGATTGCCCGAGCTTACTTTGTCTCTCATACATCTCCGCTTTATTGCTCCTTCTGCCACCTTCACTGTCCCTGTTTCTCAGACTTCATCTAAACCTTCTCTGTTCTGGGCAAACAAGATTTCAGGTAACAACTGCTGAGTTGTTCTCTGACCTTCATGTTTATACACGGCACAAACCCCCACACACCCTCCACTCTCTGTCCCTGCTCTGTGTTTGTAACCATATCTCCTACTAGCCCTGGACTTTGTTAGGTGGACCCATATTCTTCATCTCTTCCTAAGTAGACTATGCTTCATCAAGAGCATGGCAGCTTTCTCTGAGGCTCTTCTGCCTGGAACATCCTTTAATCTCCTCTGTCTTCAGATCTCTCCATTCTTGAGAAAACACAGCCGGGTCCTAGGCTCTCCATCCAGCCTCCCATCATGTCCAGTTCATTCTGTCTTACTCATTAAATACTGTCATTGGCAGTCGTGACTTGCTCTGTGTGCATAGAATTTGTTTCCTGACAGATTTGGAGCTTGTGAAAGTTAAGACAACACAGTAGTTAGTTGTGGTGGTGAACGTTGGAGGCAGAGACAGGCTGGTTTCTCTGGCCTGTTATTCATAGGGAGTTCCTGTTTTTAAAATGAACAATAAATACAGTACTTATTTGCAGTAATAAATAAGTAAATGTCTTTCCCTTATAGACACATAGAGTGCAGGAATGGAGCAGGAAATACTTGCTGAATAAACCCATCCTATCCATAGCTTTACCTTTATGACAAGGGAATTAAAAAGCAACTGTTTGCAGAAAAGAGAAGGTATAGATGGCCTTGTGTATATGTCCTAGGCTGAGCGGCACCAATTTCAGTAATAGTCAACCACAGTTCTAGCACAATGACATCCAGTATTGTGTATGATTATTAATCACTGGGCCTGCAGAGATGGCCCAGCAGTTAAGGACACCTGCTACTCTTGTAGAGGACCCAAGTTTGCTTCCTAGCACAAACATGGGGTGGTTCACAGTCACATGTAGCTTCAGCTCCAGGAGATTCAGCAACCTTCTTATGGCTTCCATGGATACTGACATATGTAGCATTCACTTACATAAAACACATGCAAGAATGCACATAGGTAATAATAAAAATCTTCAAAAAAAGATTCACTAGTCATAGTGTAACACTTCAGATCTATCTCAGTATCAACCTCTGTTCTGTGTTAGCCTGTACTACTCCAAAGGAGAAGGGTGCTGTTGTATTGTTTCCTCTGGGAAGACCTATTTTTGGTGGTTTTGCTCAAGCTGCTTATGGGGTTGTTGGACATTTTTGCTTTAAATTTTGATGTGGCTGTGGTATTATTGCTATTATTGCTAGATTTTTAATTCACTTAGCCTAGTATGAGTTACAGTTATTTATTTATTTATTTATTTATTTATTTATTTATTATATGTAAGTACACTGTAGCTGTCTTTAGATCTCGTTACTACAGTTTTTTTTTTTTTTTAAGTGGGAGAGACCCCCCCCTTTTTTCCCAGTTGCAATAACTATGTTGTCTGGTGTGGAGGCTTTGTGACTTTCTTGTACATTCTCTCTTCACCTCCTGCCCTGGAGCACCTTCTGATTAAGGTATAGGCTTAAGTGTCAACATATATGGAATGGTGTTGAGAGTGGACAGGTCTGTCTGCCCTTTAGAGGTAGACCCAGTACTGTCTCTAGCCTTTTCTCAAGATATAATTCATATACCATAGAACCATTTTAAATATACAGTTCAGTGTGTGTGTGTATGTGTGTATTCACATAACTATCACCACATAATTCAGGAACATTTTCACTGACTCTGGAGTCCATTAACAGTGATTGCCATACCTCCCTAACCATGGCTCCTATTGGTCACTGTGTGTGTGTGTGTGTGTGTGTGTGTGTGTATGTGTAGATTGGTTTGTTCTGGCCATTTTACATAAAAAGAATCTTCCAATTGCGTGAATGTTTGTATCTGGTATAGTGTGCTTTTGGGGTTCATGCATGTTCATGCATGAGTAGGCGTCAGAGCTTCTCCCTGTTGGGTGCCTGATAATGTTCAACTGTACGGTTGTGTACCTGTTTCCCAGCTGACAAAGATCTGCATTACTCTCACATCAGGCTGTTAGGGATGCTGCTGTGGATGTTTGTGTTTTAAGTATTTATATGAGTGTTGTTTTCCAGTCCTAGATATGCTTAGAAATGGAACTACTAGGTCATCTGGGAACTCTTTGTTTAACCTTTTTAGGACTTACCAAACTGTTTCCCAAAGTGTGTCATTTTAAATGCACACTTATGCTTTCTCCATATCCTTTTTAACTCTTTTTTCACCTTTTTTTTTTTTTTAATAGAGTTGTCTTAGTGAATAGGAAGTGTAATCTCAGTGTGGAGTATTGTCTTAGGCTTCCATTGCTGCAATGAAACATCATGACCAAAAGCAGGTTGGGGGAGAAAGGGTTTATTCAGCTTACACTTCCACATTGTTGTTGATTACCGAAGGAAATCAGGACAGGAACTCACACGGCAGGAACCTGGAGGCAGGAGCTGATGCAGAGGCCATGGAGAGATGCTGCTTACTGCCTTGCTCCATATGGCTTGCTTAGACTGTTTTTCTTATAGAACCCAGGACCACTACCCACTCAGAGAGGGGTAAAGCCCTCCCCCACTAATTGAAAAAATGCCTTACAGCTGGATCTCATAGGGGAAAAAATTATATTTTAAATTATCACTATAATATTTGTGTGAGTGTTTTGCCTACGTGTATGTCTGTGCATCATGTTTACGCCTGGTGTCAGGCAAAATTCAGAAGAAGGCTTTGGATCTCAGAACTTATGTTAAAATGGCTGTACACCACTGCATAGATTGCTGGGAACTAAACCAGGTCTTCTGCAACAGCAGCCAGGATAACCACTGAGCTGTTTCTTTAGTGCATATTGTTATTTTATTTGTCTTTTTATTGTTGAATTGTGGGAGTTTCTTATACTGGATACCAGACCTTTATCAAATCTATGATTTATTAATATGTTCTTCTGATTCTATGTGTTGCTTCTATTCTCTTGATATCTTCCCTTGTTGTATAAACATTCATTATTAATTTTAATAAAGTTCAATTTGTAGTTTTTCTTTGGGAGTTTGTAGTTTCCCCGTTTCTCTTGCCCTCCCCACCTCTCCTTTCTCTTTCTCTCCTTCTTTTTCCCTTCGTGTTTTAGTTTGACTCACCATGTGAGGGGACATACATAGGTCATCATGGTAGAGAAGGCATCTGAACAGAGCATGGGGCGGCTGGCCACACTGTCGGCAGTCTCAGAGAGAGGGAGTATCTATTGGGGAACCACATTCTATGGGGCACTGCCACCCATCTTCCAGATGGAAATGTCCACAAAAAAACACAGTGCAATCAAGTTGACAGTGAAAATTAACTGTTGCCCTTGTTAGTTTGGACACCTGAACACATCACAGTTAAACCATAATTCACCACTCCTCTTCAAAGGTTTATGACCATCTCATAATACAAAATGCATTTCACTCATCTGTAAAAGTTTCCAAAGTATTAATAATTCTAATTTTGTTTAAAAACCCAAGTCCATAGTCTCTTCTGAGATTCAAAGAAATACCTTAACTATGAGACTATAAAATAAAATAAAAATAAGTTACACACTTCCAATATACAGAGGCACAGTATAAACCTCCCTAAGAAAAGATTAGGCCAAAGCAAAACAAAACTCAATAGGACAAGCACAGTGCCTGGAGCTGGGATGGGAACCTGTGGGCTCCAGGGACCTTGGTGGCCCTGTTTGTGCGCTCTGCTGTGGGTAGCATAGCACATAGCTTGTTTCCCCGGTTGGTACCATCCCGCCTGTGGTGTAGCATTCTAGCACCTCCAGCATCCTGCTTTCTCCCCTGAAAACTACTAGGTTTTGCTTGCTGTGCATTTAGTGACAGACCCCAGGAAAGCATTTTCTAGACTTTTCCAAAGTGGGGATGCTCCGCAGCAGTCTCAGTTCCAGCCTCACCTTTCAGATGGACCTACCTTGAAAAACCTTCCTTCTTGTCCCACTGCAGAGCAGGCTTCTCTTCAGTGGTGCTAATCTATACCTGCCTTGTCTGTACCCTTAAACTCACAGTTCCTTTCAAGTAATACATATTTTCTGCTTTCTCTCACTGTAGCTATGACTAAGAGAAGTAAGTAGTAACTGTGCCACAGCCTGGATATTTGCTGTCTTAAACATTGCTTTCTCAGAACAAACTAGCTTGTTAATTTGAATCCAGTCTTATTCAGATTTTCAGGACTGGGGGGTTGGGGGGTGGGATGTAACCAAGTCTTTGCCAGAATGTAACAGGAAAGGGCATTAGCCCAGTTCCCCTGGACCAGACCTTCATTGATTGCATTGGCATACTGGTCTTCTAGACTACCATTAGACTGGCTCACTGGACTGTTTATAGCATTCTAGGGTTTCTCAGCATATGGTGCCAACTCCTCCACATTCCTCTCCCAAGCCAGATCCTGAGACCAGTGGACATCATAGCCAGGGTTTTTTCACAGCAGAAGCCCTTCTTCTCCGTAGAAATTTTTTGTGTATTAGTTACTTTGCTTGTTGCAGCGACAAATCAACTGACTGAAGCAGTGTAAGGAAGGGAGCTTTGTTCTGGCTTAAGTCTGAGGGAAACCACTTCATCATGACATGGAAGGTTTGCTAACTGGATGCTGGGTCACATAGGGTCAGCAGTTAGGAATCTGATACAAGCTGGGGGAGAGGGGTGGGTGCTACTTGAATGTGAGTGTGTGTGTGTGTGTGTGTTTTAGGCCAGGGTCTCCTGGAACACAGGCTGCATGTGAATTTGCTCTTAACCAAGAATGACCTTGGACTAGCTGTTTCTACTTTGCACATGCTGGCCTTGACCAGCGACTCTTACTTTGTTGGTGTTTGTGTGTCTGTGCCTATGTGTGTGAATGTTCACAAGTATCTTCTTTTTTTTTTTTTTTTTTGTTTGTTTTTTTTGTTTTTGAGACAGGGTTTCTCTGTATAGCCCTGGATGTCCTGGAACTCACTCTGTAGACCAGGCTGGCCTCGAACTCAGAAATCCACCTGTCTCTGCCTCCTGAATGCTGGGATTAAAGGCGTGCGCCACCACGCCTGGCTCACAAGTGTCTTCATAAGCTGCTCTTCACTGTATTTTTGAGACACTGAACCTAGAACTACTGATGTGGCTAGTTGGCTGGCCATCAAGACCCAGGGTCCTCTTGTCTCTGTGTCCCCAGTACTGGATTATAGACACCTACTACTATGCCTAGCTTTTTAAACCTGGGCACAGGGATTAAACTCACCTTGGTATGGCAGGGATTTCACTGACAGCACCATCTTCTCTGCCTCCACCTTCTCATTTTTAACTTTTCCTTATTTTATCTTCTTGAAATTCACTCTGCAAAGGCTATGCAGCATACTGTACATAAATCTCTGATGTACCATTAACACGTCTTACCTCTTTGGAAAAACCCTCTTCAAGCAGAGTGGAGAAAGAGGCCAGCACCCAAGCCTCTGTGTAACACCCTGAGAATGAGTTTGTATGTGAATTGCCTTGTCTGGGGTCAGACCCGGGTAGATAGCACATTGGGGTACACAATAAGCTCTTGAGGCTGTACCTTGCTTCCTTCTTGACAGTATAGCATAATTGTTTATAAAACGGGTTAACCTTTCTGTATATGACTTCAAAGTTGGTCTCCTTTTATGTTGTTAATTCATTTCTGACCCATGTATGTGCTGTAGAAGTGTGAAGAAAAACAGGTAGGGAGCTAAGAAGGAAAGGTAGAAAAAAATTCAGTTTCTATGCTTTGTCTAAATACACACTATAGATAAGAAAGAATAAGACCTCTTTTCTTAGTTTGGAACTCGGGGCTCTTGGGAATTCATTGATGGGTTCTTAGAAGTGGGCACCAACCTGGAAACTGCATGTGAAATTTTCTGTGCTCTGTTTCTGAGTAATGAGGAGATTTTTAATTTTAAAAGAATCTTATAGTGTTTTAGAATTACTCCTTAGAAGAGATAAATGTATATAGGCTTGCTGGCAGGAAAAGGCAGGGGGTGTGTTGGCAGTTCATCTTTTCTCATTGGCTGTGTTCTGGGTATGTTATGATTTTGGAGTAATCCTTCCTATCTGGTTCAAATATTTTTGTTTTAGACTATTTATATCTGTTGGTCTAAGACTAGATAAGATCCCCCTCCCCCAAGTGCTACTCTTTGAAATGCAAAAAAAAAAAAAAAAAAACTAGCGAGAAAATAACAGATGATTAGCATTCCCTGACACTATTCCACACATCTAAAGTAAGTCGTGTATGTATGTATGTATGTATGTATGTATGTATGTATGTATGTATGTAAGCCGTAGTGGTACAAACCTGTAATCCTGTTACTTTGGGAGGCAGAGGTAGGAAGAAGCTCGAAATGGAGGTCAGTTCAGGCTGAGTAATGAGACTGTTGGGCTAACACACACAAAGACCTGAGTTTGGTTCCCAGCACCACATAAAACTGGTAGTGGTGGCACCTGCTGGTAATCCCAGCACTCAGAGAATAGAGGCAGGGGATCAGAAGTTCAAGGAAGGCTCGGGGTTAATTCACTGGCCACTCTCCCAGAGGAGCCAGGTTCAAGTCCCATCACCCACATGGTGGCCTACAGCCATCTCTAAGTCCAGCCCTAGAGGAGCCCATACCTATTTCTGGCTTCCTTGGGCATCAGCTGTGCTCAACTGTACAGAGATCTACAGACAGACAAAAACACACCCACGCACATAAAATTAAAAATAATTTAAAAAGGAAGTTCAAAGTTACATAGTTTGATTCCAGCCTGGACTATATGAGACTCTATCTTAAAAAAGAAAAAAAAAAAGTTAATAAAGTATTTGTGACTTTTAACTTTTGTAAAATACAGAATTGTAAGATCAAGTGTGGAGCTGAAACAAAAAGATGGACCAACCAGTGACTGCTGCAGCCGGGGATCCATCCCATAATCAGCTACCAAGCACATGCCAGCAAGATATTGCTGAAAGGGCCCTGATATAGCTGTCTCGTGGGAGGCTATACCAGTGCCTGGCAAACAAAAGAAGTGGATGCTCACAGTCAGCTATTAGATGGAACACAGGGTTCCCAATAGAGGAGCTAGAGAAAGTACCCAAGGAGCTGAAGGGGTCTCCAACCCTATAGGTGGAAAAACAATATGAACTAACTAGTACCACCAGAGCTCATGTCTCTAACTGCATATATACCAGAAGATGGCCTAGTTGGCCATCATTGGGAAGAGAGGCCCCTTGGTCATGTAAACTTTATATGCCCCAGTACAGGGGAATGCCAGGGCCAAGATGTGGGAGTGGGTGGGTAGGAGAGCAGGGCAGGGGATGGGGGAGGGTTTAGGGGACTTTCGGGATAACATTTGAAATGTAAATGAAGAAAATATCTAATAAAAATTGAAAAAAAAAAAAAAAGCCGGGCGTGGTGGCGCACACCTTTAATCTCAGCACTTGGGAGGTAGAGGCAGGTGGATTTCTGAGTTCGAGGCCAGCCTGGTCTACAGAGTGAGTTGCAGGACAGCCAGGACTATACAGAGAAACTCTGTCTCAAAAAACCAAAAAAAAAAAAAAAAAAAAAAAAAAAAAAAAAAAAAAAAAAAAAAAAAAAAAAATTGAAAAAAAAATACAGAATTGGGCTGGTGAGATGGCTCAGCAGGTAAGAGCACCCGACTGCTCTTCCGAAGGTGATACGTTCAAATCCCAGCAACCACATGGTGCCTCACAACCATCCGTAACAAGATCTGGCTCCCTCTCCTAGAGTGTCTGAAGACAGCTACAGTGTACTTACATATAATAAATAAAATAAATCTTAAAAAAAAAATACAGAATTGTAGGGCCAGTCATGGTGGTGCACAATTGTTGTTGTTGTTGTTGGTATTTTGAGACAGGGTTTCTCTGTGTAGCCTTGGCTGTCCTGGAACTCACTTTGTAGACCAGGCTGGCTTCGAACTCAGAAATCCGCCTGCCTCTGCTTCCCGAGTAATGGGATTAAATGCGTGCGCCCCACGCCCGGCTGGTGCACACTTTTAATCCTAGGACTCCGGAAGCAGAGGCAGGCAGATCTTTGTTCTGTTAGTTGCAGGCCAACCTGGTCTATATAAAGAGTTCTGGTTCAGTCAGGGCTACATAGTGAGAACCTAGTTTGTTTGTTTGTTTGTTTGGTTTGTTTGTTATAAAGAGGCTATTTCTCACTTATTTTCATTATCTACATAGGCTTTTTTATTTTTGGTTAGCAATCATAAAGATAGACTACTGTATTAAAAATTGCATTCTAGAAAAGTACCCTTGGTCATGGCTAGACTGAGCCCTCCCAACACCCTAGCATCAAACTTGATATGAAGGTAAAAATGACTTCCTTTGACTTGGGAACATCTTGCCAGCCCTCCTGCTGGAAGCCACGTGTGGGCAGAGCCATGCCAGGCTTTCTTCTGGTACTTGAGAGCTGTTGAATTTTATTAGAGCCTGAGCTGTGTTGGATTTTAATAGAAAAATATCTCAGTGATACACACAAAGCTCCTTACCTTAAAGAGAAATAGTTTCTTTTAATTAACACTTATTTCCACATTTAGATGATGTTTGTGAGTAATGAGTAATGGCGAGTGCTTTGAATGCCGCTGGGGTCCTGCGGGGCTTGAAGAGTAGCTGACTTAGGCTTTGGCTGCTTCTTTGGCCCAAGGGGTTATGTGATGACCCTTCGATGCTTCCGCTGGCTTGTGGGGAGGAATACCTATTTGGTTTTGTTCTCGTGTGGAGACCATGCTGGCAAGTCCTTAGAAAGTACCTGAGAACAACTCTGCTTTGCCCTCATACAGCTCGCTTACTACAATAGTAGAGTATCTAACAGATGGGAAGCACTTCCCTGTTTAACAAGGACATGACCAAGTGCTTTGCATAAATGCAAATCCTTTGATTATTTTATAAACTAGGGAATTGGCCAGGCTTTACAGTTGTGTAGTTTGCTGCCTTGGCTCCCACTTTTTGCACTAGTGGACAATTTAAAGTATAGATTGTTGCTACAGTTTAGGATTGGCAGTACCAGAGTCAGGTTAGAAGTGACCCTATTTATTGGTCTCTTTATGAACCTCATTGGTTACATGTTCTCTTCCCTAACAGAGTGATTTGTTTTATGTAGAACAGCTCAGCAAGGTCTGAGTGACTCCTGTTACCTGTTAAAGTTACATAGCAGTTCAGTGTCAAGTGTACTGAACAGTTTCTTACTAAGGTTATTTCATAGTAAGATTTCACTCACTTCAGCCAAGTAGAACCGATATATTAAGAAAAAGCCAACCCGGGTGTGGAGGCGCACGCCTTTAATCCCAGCACCTGTGAGGCAGAGGCAGGCGGATTTCTGAGTTTGAGGCCAGCCTGATCTACAAAAGTGAGTTCCAGGACAGGCAGGGCTATACAAAGAAAAACAAACAGACAAACAAACAAAAAACCTCAAAAAACAAAGAAAAAAAGCCATATCATTCATCCCAGGACTTGGGAGGCAGAGGGAGGCAGAACTCTGTGAGACCAGGTGTACTCGGCTGTATAAGGAGTTCCAGGACAGCCCGGCTACATAGTGAGACCCTTGTCTCAGTCGAAAGAAGGGGGAAAGTTAAGCTTTGCTTATTTTTAATTAATTAAAAATTAGCCCCAAAGTTTTGCAGTAGGTACTAAGTAGATGCTGAGTAATAAAAATGTCTCTGGTGCCCATCACATGACAGACATTCAGTAAATACTGTTTTCCTTCCTTTTGTCAGCTCGGCTGTCAGGTCCTCCATTGTCAGTTGTATGACTCAGCTGCGGGGTAGCTGGCTAAATAGCAGTATAAGCATGCTGCAAGCAGATTGTATGCCCGGCATTGTTTTTTCATGGATGGTTTTAGTTTTCTTAGAACCGTGTCGACCTGGTGGTGACTGATTCTCAGAATTTTGACTTCTCCACAACTGACACATGAAAAGTCACCCAGTTGTAGGATAGCTGTGCACCAAGTGTCAAACATCTCAAAAATAGCCGAGGCCAGTTATGGTGACAGTTCATTTATAATTATTAAAGGCCAGGCCAGTTTCCTTGTGTGGTTGTGCCAGTTAGCTGCTTTAGTTATGTGGCCTGCAGTGCCCATGTGGCCACCCTTGTGTGTGGGTTCTCATTCTGGTAGATGTGGTGGCTGATGCTGAAGGAAACTGCCTGTCTGACTCCCTCGAGTGTTTCATGGCCTTTTGTATCATGAGACTGATAGCAGCAGACCCTGCAGCATCCAGTGTGGCAGACGTCATGTGGTAGTAGGTATTTATTCACCAAACACATGCTGTATGCTAGGACTATTATACGCTCTAAAGATAATTTGGTGAATTTGACAGATATGGCTCTTGGTATGATAGAATTTACATTCTAACTGAAATTGGGGACTCATACAAGCCTGTAAAATAATATCCATTTCAAACCATTTGAGGAGTATAATGAATCAAAGTGTGTGGAATGTAATGATTTTAAATTTTGTGTGTTGTGAGGAATTCCATGGCCTAAGAAAAATATGGTGGTATAATTTTTCCCCTCATTTTTTTTTTTCTCTTTATAGACAAGATGCTCCAAGTCCCTTGTAGCTCTCTTCGAAAGAAGATCAGGAGTGGTCTGCTCTTGCCGTAAGAACAGCCCTTTTTGACGTAAGGTGGTGTTGGTGCTGTGACACAGGAAGAGCTGCATGCAGGCTCCAGGAGTTTCTTATTTTCACTTTTTGAGTAGTTAGTTCTCTGTGGATGGATAAGGTGTTCTGTGTAGTCTGAACCGGGCCACTTCCTAATGAGCTACACAGCCAGTCCTTGTCAGGAGCTGGTTGAACCCTGTGCAGTGCATGCAGAAGGAATGGCCCAGGAAGAGAGCCATCGAAGTCAGGCGCCACCCACCTTCTACCATGGTGCTAGCCAGGAGCTCGACCTGTCCACCAAAGTGTATAAAAGGGAGTCTGGAAGCCCTTACTCTGTGTTAGCAGACACCAAGATGAGCAAACCCCATCTCCACGAGACAGAGGAACAGCCATATTTCAGGGAGCCAAGGGCAGTGTCTGATGTGCATACTGTCAAGGAAGACCGGGAGAATTCTGATGACACGGAAGAGGAGGAGGAAGTCTCTTACAAAAGGGAGCAGATCATAGTGGAGGTAAACCTTAATAATCAAACGTTAAATGTATCTAAAGGGGAAAAGGGTGTCTCTTCTCAGTCCAAAGAGACTCCTGTTCTTAAGACAAGCAGCGAGGAAGACGAGGAAGAGACTGAGGAGGAGGCCACAGATAACAGCAGTGACTACGGAGAGAATGGACGGCAGAAGAAAAAGGAGAAGCAAGTGGAGAAAGTCAGGGTTACACAAAGGCGAACCCGGAGAGCTGCCTCTGTTGCCGCAGCTACCACTTCCCCTACACCCCGCACAACTCGAGGCCGTAGGAAGAGTGCAGAGCTACCCAAGAGGAAGAAGCGGGCCGCCAAGGAGGCTAAAGCGTCAGTCCAGAAAGCTAAGTGTGAAGAGAAGGAGACTCTGACCTGTGAGAAGTGCCCCAGGGTGTTTAATACTCGCTGGTACCTGGAGAAGCACATGAACGTTACTCACAGGCGCATGCAGATCTGTGATAAATGTGGCAAGAAGTTTGTCCTGGAAAGTGAGCTGTCCCTTCACCAGCAAACAGACTGTGAAAAAAACATTCAGGTAGGTCTCATCAGCGAGAGGGCAAAGTTTCCAGGCTAGAACCTGGCTGTTCAGAGTCATCTGGTGTCTGCCCAAGAGGATAACTAGAATAGAGGCTGAAGGGACAGATTTCACCAATTATCACTTTAGACTCTGCTGCTTGGGTCTTTTCAAAACCAAGGCTTAATCCTGTCTTTCAAAAGCATTACACTTAACTGCCGATGGATTAGTGAGAACCCAGGTACACTGGAAGGGGATTGGTTATAGATGACTGACTGGGATGTAAAGTCAGCGTCGACTTTGCACTGAGAGTCTCTGTTGTGGGACCTGTGAGATAATTCATTCTGGCATCTTCTGTCACGGTGGGAGGTATGCTGAGTGAGGGCCAGGAGTAGAGAAAGTTCCTTTCTAATTAGAAGGATGCCAGAGTCTAGTGCAGCTGATGGGGACAGAGACCGTAATGACTCAGACCTGTGGAAATGGAAGATCTCCTTACACCCGTGGAGAGATGGCAACACTAAATGTGTCAAGAGGCAAGCCCGTGGGAATATGCAAACCTTAAACAGAGGCTGAGCTGTTTGAAAATGTTGCTTACCTCGCAGTAGGGCTACATAATGCTGCTGTACAGTGCTGCTGATGTAACAAAGCGTGCTATTATTCTAACCACTCTGGTGTCTTGGAAAAATTGTATTGTGACAGGTTAAGAGGTGTTGAATGTATTGCAGCTATATTGGTGTATGTATATGTTTGTGTATTAATGGATATTCATACATGGTAAGTCTGTTGTTTCCATAAGATGTATATAATAATTTCCATATTGAAGCTAACTTTTTAAAAGATAAATTGTTTTAATTTTGGTGTGGGAACTTCAATTTTCTCTTTTAGACAATTGTTTTTAATCAATAACTGCCTTTCTTTAAAGAGATTTTTGGTTTTTTTATAACCCACTGATTTAGCTTGTAAATCATGACATGATAGAGGTATGCTGGGTAAATAAAAGAGACTCTGGCCGTGTTCTCCAGCAGGTGCCTGGGCAGAAGTTGGTTGCGGGGTCAGTCCAATGGAGCATGGTCCAGTGCTGCCCCCTAGAGGTCAAACTTGTATTTCATAGTGGCTCTTTACTGAAAAGGCATTCCTCATTTCTGTCTCTATGACCTGCTTATTTTTTGGGTTCCCTCCCTCCCTCCCTCCCTCCTTCCCTTCCTCCCTCTGTTCTTCCTTTCTTCTTATTCTTTTTTTTTTTTTTAGCTTGAATTTGATTGAGTAACCGAAAACAACAGGTCTTGTTTGTAAGCTTCTGTGCTTCTCCTACCATATCATATTCACTCTTGCGCTTCTGTTGTGTGGGTTCTGCTGAAGGAAAGCCTTGCAGAATCCTAGGCTGAAGAGATGGCTCAGCACTGTAGCTCAGCTCTGCAGCTCAGCACTGGGTGCTCTTGCAGAGAACCTGAGCTTGGTGCCCAAGGCCCCCATGGCAGCTCATCCCCCAATTGCAGGGATCTAACATCCTCTTCTGTCCTCCTTGGGCACCAGCCACATATGCAGTATACATACATACAGAAGACAAAACACTTAACTATATAAAGAAATACTTTTTTAAAAACCCCCAAACCCTTCCCATTCCTAAAGAATCTTGTGCTGTATGTCTTCATACAGCTTCTGATAATCTTGACAATCTCATGATAAGAGAAAATCGTTGCAGAAATGGTGGCTTACAGGGGTCATCTGACCTTTTCCAGGGCAGTGTTCAGCCAGGGGCTTGTCTCTGAGCTCTTGGTTCTTGACTTCTGCAGTGGCAGTGGCTCTCAAGGGCTGTAGTGACTGAGTTCTCTTACTGTTCATTTCTCAGAGCCTGGCGGTTGTCAAGAATTTTCGGGTATCGTTTGGTTGATTTAGTCATACTTTATGCCTAATACTCCAGGCTGCTAATGAGCCATGGTTTGAAGAACTAGGCATTGTGTTGTACGGAGGTCTGGAATTGGGGGTGGGTGGGGGGTGGTCAGTGGTTTAAGAGGTTATGTTAGCATCTGCTGGAGGGAAATGGCAACAGACTGAATTAAATTTAGGGAAAGTTAGTAAATCTTGAGCATTTTGTTACAGAATTCTTCAAAATGTGTTTTCTAAGGCATGAGGACATTTTTATACCCTTCAGATCTATAATGCTTATATATCTTGTCCTTGGTTGTGCTAATTTCAGGCTTATTTATATTCTCTGGTAAGTACATCTTAACTGCATGGCAGCCTGGGTAGGAGGCAGCTGTGCGTGCTGGTCTGTGCCGTAGCGTGCCTGAAGGTTCTAGCAGGTGTGCCAGAGTGTACTTAGGCTCCCGCACCTGAGACTGGAGCAGGATCAGATTGAGGTTGGCCTTAGTGCCTCAGGGTTTGAGGGTGGTCCTATAGTGAGACACTCTTTCTCAAAACGAGCAACAAAACAGAATACGTAAACACCAAAAGGATATTGGATGTTCTTTTCATCAGTGGAACATGGCAGTGGTAATAGTAATTAGTTCTTTGGTGCTCGTGGGACTTCTTACTTCTTGCCTTAGATTCGCTGCTGTTTGCTTGCTCCCAAGGTATCTAAAAGGTGGGTCCTGGAGAATAGAACATACAGAGGTTAGTGTTGGAAGATGACCTGCATGCAGGAATCGTTTTTGTCAGGATTCTGGCCTTGTGCCATGAATCTAAAGTAGATCCATTTCATCTGCCGGGAGGTAGGATGGCCTCCAGAAGCCTTAGTAAATAAAGATTCTTTCTGTTTGTCCTGCTAGTGTGTTTCCTGTAACAAATCCTTCAAGAAACTCTGGTCCCTTCATGAACATATCAAGATTGTCCATGGATATGCAGAAAAAAAATTTGCCTGTGAGATATGCGAGAAGAAGTTCTATACCATGGCTCATGTACGAAAACACATGGTTGGTGAGTCTCTGCCCCTCTGTTCTCCACCTGCAGACTCCTGGAGTGCTCTCTGCTCCGCATTGGGTAAGATATGTAGAGTCAGCATACTGCAGTCAGTTTTAGCTTGTTGAGACTACATGTAGCTTGTCTTTAGTAAACATGATCAGGTTGGACAGTGTAGTCTTCCCTACCCAGAGTTCTTTTCGGTAGTGCAATTTGTTCTCTCTTTGGAACATTATTGTCAAAGTGAGAGGTAGAAATGAAGACAGCATGGTTTTCTCACCTTACTGCATCTGGCTTCTCCATTCTGGGCTTTTGGTGGAATTGTTTTGAGTTTAAATGCATTTTTCTGTGTTACAGCACACACAAAAGACATGCCATTTACATGTGAGACGTGTGGAAAGTCTTTCAAGCGCAGTATGTCACTCAAGGTGCACTCCTTGCAGCATTCTGGAGAGAAACCCTTCAGATGTGAGGTAAGGGACGAGCTACGCCCAGGCCCTGTCCACGGCTAGGGTTGTGTGGATGACGCAGCAGTAGATGGAGTGTGGGGTGTAGAGCACAAGGCTGGGGCACACTGGGCTTCTGGCATGCCAGGTGCTTGGTGATCTCTCAGTGCTGAGAAGAGAGATGGCCCAGCAGCACCCAGTCTGTTAGGGGAACTGAGAGTCATACGCAGTAGCTGATCTCAGTGATTCAGAAAAGCTGAGTCTGAGCCAGTAATAATTACCTGATAAATCCCCCTTGTGTTCATAACTCAGCTGCAGGAACAGTGAATGCAAACTGCCGCCGTAAGCAGGCTGTGTTTTGAGTATGAGAAGAAACCTGTAAGCTTCTGAGGGTGGGCTGGAGTGATACTTCTGTGCTTCGCAACCAGCACTGTCCTCTGTCCACTGCAGAACTGCGATGAGAGGTTCCAGTACAAGTACCAGCTCCGCTCCCACATGAGCATCCACATTGGGCACAAACAGTTCATGTGCCAGTGGTGTGGCAAGGACTTCAACATGAAGCAGTACTTCGACGAGCACATGAAGACGCACACTGGTAAGGATTTCTTGGTGCTTGTTGGTAGCCATCTGCTGGTCTGTCTTTAAACCCAACTATAAGTTTGCATCATTTTCCTGTTTTGTTCTGTTTTATCTTGAGATGAAGTCTTGCTGTGCAGTCCAGGCTTGTCTCAGACTCACAGCAGTCCTCCTGTCTCAACCTCCTAGGTGCTAAAGTCAAAGGTGTCTACCACTGTGACTGGCACACATTTGCATTGTAATCTTGCTTTAAGTAAGCCTGAGATATATAAATAAATGTAATACTGAAATTTTCTCTTTTATAATTATTTTTCAAAGAATTATTTATGTGAATGCCTTTTGAGTTTTTTGTTTTTGTATTTCATTTTTTGAGACAGACTATCATTGACGCACAGGCTGCTCTGGAACTTATCGTAATCCTCCTGCCTCTGCTCCCATGTGCTAGGATTATATGTATATGCTACCATACCCACCTATAAATAATTTATTTGTTTGTTTATTTTGTCTTATTTTCTGAGACATGGTATCTCTGTAGACCAGGCTGGTCTCAAACTCAGAAATCCCAGTGCTAGGATTAAAGGTGTGGGCTACCACGCCCGGCTGATACACATGCTTTAATCACAGCCCTTGGAAAGCCCAGGCAGGTAGATCTCTGAGTTCAAGCCTGGCCTGGTCTACAGAGTAAGTTCCAGGACAGCCAGGGCTACACAGAGTCTTAAAACAAAACAAAAACAAAACAAAAAACTGGGAAAGCAACTAACTGGCTGGTAGGTTTGAACAAACCTTACTAGCAGAATTGTACAACCTCAGTTGGCCTCTAGTTCCATGGTCTTAAATACGAATGACTGTAGTAGTGTCTGAGAGAGTAGAAGGTAAGAGAGCTTTAGATAGGAAAAGGGAGAAAGATGGGATGAATTGACATTTATAGGCAGCAGTTGTTTGGGTAGGGTTCATAACTGCTGTGGGAACTGGCATTGATTGAAGTATTTCTTTGCAGTTAAAGAGAAGTAAAGCAGAACTTACCTAGGGAACCAGACACCATCAGGCAGGGTTCCTAGTACTGTCTGAGCACAGGGGAAATTCAAAGCAGAATATTTGCTGATTGTCCTTATACCACATGCATAAGGACAAAAGATGTTTCTGCCCTTTAGAGGTCCATGGTCCACAGAATAACAGCAGTGATAATACAATAACAGAGGCTGCCGCACGCTAAGTACTTGTGTTCTGGGTGCAGCTCTAAACCTCAGCTTGTGTTTATTCCTCAGTGACCTCTGTAGGCGTTATTCTCTTTATTTTTCTGATGAAGAAACTGAGGCTAAAAGAGTAAGTAATTTGCTCCAGACAGCCTTACTCTCAACTGGACACTTGGTGATTCTGTTGTCAATTTACTGTAGCAAGTAATAAAACAGGTTTTATATATATAGGCCATCATAAGCATGATGAGCATCAGGGTCTGATTCTCAGATTTGTTCACTGTGCTCAGCAGCTCAGGATCAGAGGTTCTTATGTGTGTTACATGGTCCTGATGATATCAACTTGTTTATTATTTATGAATAGCAAGTAGTTTGGAAAACTGAGTATTATTATTATTGTTATAGTTATTATTTAATGTATATGAATGTTTTGCCTGCATGTATGTCTGTGCATCATATATATGCCTGGTGAAGAAGCCAGAAGAGGGTGTTGGACCCCCTGGGACTGCAGTTAGAGCTGGTTGTGAGCCACCGTCTGGTTGCTGGGAATTGGACCCAGGTCCTTTGGAAGAGCAGTTGATGCTCTTAATCACTGAGCCAGCTCTCAGCTCAGGTTGGTTGGTTGGTTGGTTACTGTCCTAGGGATTGAACTTAGGGTCTTGGCATGTGCTAATCAAGTTTTCTACATCTCTACCTCAGGCCAGAACTGTTAATGCATTTTGGCCAACATGGTTTGCCTAAACTAAACTCTATATTAGAAGCTGCATTATGAGAAGATTGCCAGGGATAGAGAATTAGCAAAGGAAAGTAATGTAACAACCTAAGTGGTAATCACCATACTTCACTGAATCCAGGTTGCCATCAGTTGTAAAATCAATTTATATGCTGCTAAGAAAATGTTGTAAATTAAAACAATGGTAAATTAATTCAATGGCCATTGAATAGAAGGTAAATGACCGTTTCAGAGGCATTAAAATGTGGGAAGAAATCCATGTCTTTAAGAAGATTTTAAAATTTATTTATAAATATTTGTAAGAAGGCTGGAGAGTAATGGCTGCTGTTCTAGAGGTCCTGAGTTCAATTTTCAGCAACCACATGGTGGCTCACAACCATCTGTGATGGGATTTGATTTTCTCTTCTGGATGTGTGTGAAGATAGATCATTCATGTACATATAAATAAATAAATATTAAAAACATGGTGGTGCACATCTTTAATCCCTCAAACTTACAGAGGCAGGTGGATATCTGTTTGAGGCCAGCCAGCTTGGTCCACGTAGTGAGTTCTAGGACCGCCAGAGCTACATAGAGAGACCCTGTCTCAAAAAACCAAAAGCAGGGAGAAGAGCCTACTAAATGAAGTTAATGTGATAAGCAAGAGCAAGATAGCCCTTAGCTCCACAAAGCTTATACTCAGGCTCAGTGGACGTGTAGATGAGAGTCACTGGTGTGCAGAGAGGCAAGGAGTGGAAGGCATGCTGCATCGTGAATGGAGACTATAGCAGCAGAAAGAGTCTTTTAAACCCAGTATGAAACCTTTGGACTTAAAGAACAGTGAGTAGGGTGTGCTTTATGTGTGTGTGCCACAGTGTTTTAAGAGTTCTCTTTGGCTCCAGTGTGGATGGTGAGGGGATCAAGGACACAGATGGTAGCCAGTTAAGTGAATTAAGGGTTAGTTTCAGAGCCTTTAGAAAATAGTAGAGAGTAGAGTGGTTTGCTAGGTAGGATAATGAATTTAACTTTCTTTTGTTAGTTTTGAGATCTCTGGGACATGCAAGTGGAAATATCCAAGAAGCAGTTTGAGAACGGATTTACATAAGATGCATAGGTGGATTTATGATGCTGCCCAAGGATATTCCTGCTGCATGGCAGAGATGCTTGGGTGTGCAGGACGGACCACCCTTCCCTTTGCATAGTGCAAAGGACACCCTCCCACACCCTTTCCTTTTGTCTTTCCTGCAGACGCTTTTTCATATACAGTGCCCTTCTCTAGGCTCTACAGTACTGCTTCTCAGAGCTAGGTCGGCTTTGTCTGTTAGACAGATCTCTAGAGAAGTTACTGCACATGCTTTTCTGGTTATCTTGTAACTTCAGCTGTTCCTGTATCTTCGAACTCGAATTTCCCAGCTCTTCTTTAAAGCAGAGCCAGGTATTGTGGTTGACTTCAAACGTGACATTTTATTTTATCCTAAGCTTTGAGTAACCTTAACATTAACCATTAAGCAGTTAGGCAATGGTGCCAAGTAAATTGTGAGTCAGAGGTAGTTAGTGTGATAGTTTTATGTCAAGTGAAGACATGGGAAAATTATTAATAAGTAAAAGATTATTAATGCAGTAAGATTTTTGCTTGAATCATTGGATTTGTTATCATCCCTAATTCCTTTGGGACTCCCTATGGCGAGTCACATAGCCCAGGAGATTGTGAATGGACATGATTAAAGAGGTCTAGAAAGTTGAACATGTTTTGTTGAGTGAACATTCAGTGTCTGCGGCCTGTGAGTGAAGTGTGTACATGGTCAGTCAGTCAAGTAGGGAAGCTCCCACAGGACTAGTGGGTCAGACTGGAGTCTTTGGGCTGTTTCCATGTGGCTGCTGCACATGAAGACTCTGACTTTGATAGAACGGACAGGAATTCAGGGCTTAAGAAGTTAGCAAACAGCTATGCTTTTAAATATTTTACTTGGGAACAGTCCTGCTTTCCAGAACTCAGAAGGCTAAGGCAAGAGGATGGTGGTGAGTTTGAGGCCAGAGTAGATTGCGTACTGATTACCAGGCCAGCCTATCTGAAAAATAATTAACAATTTTATTGAATAAGGAAGTCATGTTTATTTCAGAAAAAACCAGAAGTATAAGCAAGTATTAAAAATAAGGATGGGATCTGGAGAGATGGCCTAGTGTTGATGCACTTGCAGAAAGCCTGGGTTCAGTTCCCAGCACCCACATTTTGGCTCACAACCATTTGTAACTGCAGGGCAGAGGATCTGGCACCATCCTCTGGCCTCTATAAATACCAGGCATGAATGTGGAACATATATACAGACAAAACACTTACACACATAACAACTAATAAAAAAATAAGGCCGAGTGTGGTGGTATATACCTTTAATCCCAGCACTTGGAACTCATAGGCCATTGAATCGCTGCATTTCAGGCCAACTTGATCTACATTTGGAGTTGTAGGCAGCCAGGGCTACATTGTGAGATGCTGTCAAGAAAGGAAGAAAGGGAGAGAAGGGACGCTTCTCCCAGCTGTGGAGGGACTAACAGTGGACGCTCAGAAAGATGCTGAACCCCCAAAGCAGCAGCCACTGATAGAGCTTTGTGGGGAGTGTCACACCGGAAATGAGACAAAGTCCAGGGACCCAAGCAGATGCAGAGAATGTGGATACAGAATAATGTACAAGAAAAGGACTAAAAGATCGGTGGGTTTGATGCTCGACGAAATGGGGGGGTTCAGAGTGTCTTCATTCATACATTTGCCTCATTGAGGTTTCTCTTTAATGTGTAGCATTGGCTTAGTTTACTTAATGACTACAACTGTATGCCTATGATTTCATTTAGAAATGCAATTGTATTTTAATGCTTTGTATAAAGGAAATTTTGGTTCAAAAAAAAGGAAAGGAAAGGAAAGGAAAGAGAAAAAACAAACAAAGAAGCAAGGCATGGTGGCGCACGTCTTTAATCCCAGCACTCGGGAGGCAGAGGCAGGCGGATTTCTGAGTTTGAGGCCAGCCTGATCTACAAAGTGAGTTCCAGGATAGCCAGGGCTATACAGAGAAACTCTGTCTCAAAAAACCAAAAAAAAAAAAAAAAAGATAGAGAAAGGAAGAATACATGGACCATCTGCAATCCTGTTACCTAGAAGTAATCTTAGCAATATAGTGTATTTCTTCCCATGTATTTTCTGTGCATATCTCACATTGGAGTGGATAATGCTATGCACATATTTTCAAAGCATGCTTGTTTTACTTTACTAATATTTTATAGATGTCTTTACCTAGATTGCATGTTAATAGTTAAATTTCTATACTATATACAGGTGTTTCCAGTGGCATTTCTCTCAGGCGGATACAACCAAAACCACTTAGTGTACAGATTGAAGGGTTTGTTTGTTTGACTGGGTGATTACAAATATTTATTTGGGGGTGAGAATGATCTTGTACCGTGGAGCATTTATGGTGGTTGGAGAACAGCTTTTGAGTTCAATTCTCTTCTACTGTGGGGATCAAAGCCAGGTTCTCAGGCTAGGCAGCAGGTGCCTTTATCCACTTCTTACTGGCCATATTTGAGATTTTAAGATAATTAAAGGAAAACTGAGCATGGTGACACAAGCCTGTAATACCAGCATTTGGGAGGCAGAGGCATGAAAATTAGAAGTTCAAGGTCATCCTTCGGTACAGAGGACATTTAAAGTGCACTTCTGGGATGCAGGAGACCCTTTCTTTAAAGGGATGGGGGCGATGGTTAGAGGAGCCAGGTGCTTGTGGCTTACACCTGTAATTCCAACACTCTGGAAGCTGAGATAAGAGATCTTGAGTTCCAAGCAAGCCTAAGATACATAATGAAACTTTGTCTCAAAATAAGATAAAATAAAATAAAGTAAAATAAAATGGGACCCAGAAAAGGAGACAAGCTAGGCTTGGAAGTCAAGCAGAAAGATGAGTGTCAGTCAAAGGGAGGAAAGGTCCTGTATCGAGGGCTAACTGGCCCCATCTGACTCTCGAGTTCTCGGTCTTAGGAATTGTGGGTGGGTAGGGTAGAGTTCTGAATTCTGTGGAAGGAGGCAATAGGAGATCTACTTTCTTCTAGAATAAGAAAGAGACCCAGCTTTTTTCCAGACTAAGAGCGAGATTGAATTGTGGTATGGATAAAGAGGTATTTGCTCCTGGTTATGGGAGTTACAGGGAAAAAAGTAAGAAAATGGATTCTTTCCTGCATGTAGAAATACGTCCATAGGGTAGGAAGTGCTGTGGGATCTATGTCAGTAGATCATATTCTGGGAGCTAGACTTCAGCATTTCTAACTTTGTGTCTAACAAATCATCTTAGGCAAGATATCCTTCAGACAATAGGGCTAGTGTACTACCTCATACAGTTGTGGGGAGAATGGAAAGCTACCAGATGTAGTGATTGGAATAGAGCCAGGTTCCCTGAATTAAGTCTTAATACGCAGTCTAGCGTGAGTGCAAGGGGATGTTGCAAGGGGAAGGGGTGGTAGCTAAAGTCACAGTGAATTGGCACAAGAAGTGGTTAAATTCTAGAGACAAAGTGCCCATAGCCCATGCCCGTAGGGCACACTCACCTGCAACATCCACACTACCTCTCACTGCCCTCCTCTTTTCCTACCAGCATGGTAGCTTATAAGTTGTATCTGTGCCTGCTGCGACAAGCTAAGTGTCAATGTGGGAGACAAGGAGAGCATGAGTGACAGGCGCCAGTCTTTACACCCCGAACACCAACCCTGTTTTTCTGTGCTAATCAATCTCAGGAGAGAAACCTTTCATCTGTGAAATCTGCGGCAAAAGCTTCACCAGTCGACCCAACATGAAGAGGCACCGCAGAACTCACACAGGCGAGAAGCCCTACCCCTGTGATGTGTGCGGTCAGCGGTTCCGCTTTTCCAACATGCTGAAGGCCCACAAGGAGAAGTGCTTCCGAGTGACCAGCCCAGTGAATGTGCCACCGGCTGTCCAGATCCCACTGGCCTCAGCTCCAGCTGCTCCCGCTCCAGCCGTGGCCAACACTCCCGCCAGCCCAGCCCCTGCAGTCAGTATGAACCCTGTGGGTGGTGTGCTTCCCTCAAGACCCGTCCCACACCCTTTCTCACACCTGCACATACACACACATCCACACCATGCGCACCACCTCCCCATCCCTCCTGTGCCTCACCTGCCCCCACCCCCAGCCCTCTTTAAGAGTGAGCCCCTAAACCACAGAAGCCAGAGTGAGGACACCTTTCTGAGACACCTGGCAGAGAAGAACAGTGCGGCCCCGACCCAGCACCATTAGCCCCAGCCAGTGCCATTCCCACGGTGAGCTGGCAGAAGGGGTGCAGCTGTACTTCTCTGGGGTCTGCCTGTCTCCACCACCTCCTTCAGGGCCTTCGCCATTGTCCTGGTGAACCCTCAGACTGACCTGACGGAGTGAAGAAGACTGCCCTTGAAACCAGGGGAACCACTGAACTAAAGCCCAATTTGCTTGCATTTTCTGATGACTTTTATAAATTTCAGATACTGTGACTGTGGGATTTTATAATTTCATATCAGCGGATGAGGTATGCTTGCTTTTATATCTCGGTCTCTCCTCAAAGAGGGGTGGGCCTGTTTCCTTTATACTAATCGGGAAGGCTGTGAGATTACTCCGGAGCATTAACTGTATCACTGTGTATTGTAATGAATTCTTTTCAGCTTTTGGGGCTGGCTCAGAGGCGAGCTGGCTGCGTTTCACTCAATATCAAGCATTATAGAGAAGATGGGAATTTTCTTCTTTGTGTAGCTCTTTTAACACACTCTTTATTTTACTACAGAAATTATTTTAGAGTTTTTGTATAGACTTTAGTAGTCTGTTTCTAAAATGAGATGTATTTCAATAAGCTGTGTAATTTTTTCAGTGTAGCTAAACCCATGTTGTAAAATAGATAAATTTTTATAATCATCAAAATGTGATTCTCAAAAATGCATATAATAACTTCTATCTCAACTACTCTTACATCCGTACAACTCAAAGGTGCTTCTGAGACTGGATGTATCTGAGCGGGTCACCAGACCAGGTACAGAAGCAAGGTTCAGTACAAAGTTAGTCGCCAGTGAATTGGAAGTCTCTGCTGGGCATTCAGTCCACTGGGCTCACTGACACAGCCAATGTTGGTGTCCCTTTGAGTGCTCTATGGATTCAGTGGGGTGGTGTGAGGGAATGCGGTCACTCAGAGGGCTTGCAGGGCTTGCAAATGTGAATGACATTTGTGAATACCCTCGGGAGGAAATGGCAGAGGTCAGTTTCTTAGATCACGTCTGTTTCTCACTTTTCTTAGAAACTGTGTTGTGCGCAGCTGTTAGGGGAAGATGGATTGGAATCTCTTACTTTGAGGTTCCTGTGTTTTCCAAGAGTCGTTAGAAGAAGCTAATATGGTGAACTGAAATCACAAACGTAATTGCTGGTAGTGACCGAGAAATGTGGATGAGAAGACAAGTTGACTTTTGAGTTTTAAAATGCCTGCAGTCTCTAAAACGTGGGTGTCCACACTGATTGGTATCTGCCATTAAAACTAGTGAGGGGAAACCCCCAATACTGCTGCCTGCCTGCCCTCTGCAGAGGAGGGAGACCGCAGCATCTTATGTGAGGAAGGAGTAGTGAGTGCCCTTGCCTCTCGAGCGAGCGGCAGCTCACTCGGTCAAGATTTGGGGAACTTCCACATAGTGTGGTCACCCTGGAGTGGGTATTCGGAAGGCCAGAGAGAAGGGCTAACATGGTGGTTTCAGTCAGCTGACAGGTGTGCACGACACAGCTCCTACACATTCTGTGCTCTTCTTCTCAGAGGCTGAGTTCCAAGAATGGCCTCTGCCTCCCATCTCTCTCCTCCTTGTCTCTCTATCCTCAGGCTCTTAAATCAGACCCTTAGCTGTTATTTATTTATCTTTGATATTAAATGTGCAGATATGCGTCGTGCACTTTTTTTCTGGCTACTTAACTCTGCAGTGGGGGCACACGGACTCTGGACTGAGGTTAGGTTCCTGCTTTTAAGTATCATACTCTAAATTAGTTTTTTTGGTTTACTATTTCTAGATTTTCTCCAGTTTTGCCCTTGTCTTCTGTAAACATAGGAAACATTGTGTGTGGAGTCAGGAAAGTCTCTCAGGACACACTTTCCCTCCAGCTTCTAGCTATGAATTTTGATGAATGGTATTTGTAATATTTGCATACATTCTTGCAGCCCTCATATACCCGAGGCAAACAAGGAAGCAGATTCCTTTTCTGAATGTCGTGACTTAAAAGTCACCCCTACCCCATTTACCTCCACGGTCTCCTTTGCATCTTATGGGAAGTCTGCAAATCCACACTTTCATATAGACATATCCATATCTCATGGTTAAACCTATGACATTAAAATATTTTTATCAAAAGAGATATAATTTGTAGCTAAGTTAATTGGTTATACCTTATTTTATACTAAATGCTTTTACAATATGAAGCAGAGATTCTGAGTTTTAGACTTGAGGCTGTTGAATTACAACCATTCGATGGTTATACTATGAATATTCATTGAAAAATTCAGGTTGTCATTTCTGACTTTATTCAAATGACTATAGCCATAAGAAACTGTCCTCTACATAGGAAACCCAATAGCAAGTTAGTAAGCATCACTAGCCTTGACAGAAGCAGAAAAAAGAATTTAAGACAGTGACTTAGCCCTGCCACTCTCTATCATTCTTACTCAAGTGTGGAACAGTGAGAAATGGCAATATTTTCTTTTCTGGAGAAGTATATCTTCCCTGACTTGAGAAACCTGTTCTAAAGTGTGCGACTAAATGGGCATATGTATGTATACTGAGATCCATACAGACATCATCTGAGTCAGGAGCCACAGGGCCACGCCTTAAACGTGCTGTCACGTTTTGGAGACTCAGACTCAGGGTTGACTGCAGTGTGTGCTGTGCTCGCCCACATGTGCTGCAGTGCCCCAGGAGTTCTGCAGAGCCTGTTATATGTTCTTGTTACCTGTCCATGGAAAAGACCCGTGGGAGAGTTTGAGTTCTAGGCTTGCATCTTTACTGTTGTCTCATAACACATCACATTTCGGAAGAACAGATTTTAAATCAAGGCTTTCTCATTACGCCATTTTATATTCTCTTCAAAGACTTTGTTGTTTCGAGGATTGCTTATTTACTTATCTATAGACCAGGCTAGCCTTGAATTCACAGCCTGAGGGCTGGGTCTACAGGAGAACCACAAGCAGCCGACCACGAGTTTTGTTGTTGTTGTTGTTGTTGTTGTTGTTTTGCTTTTCTGAGAAAGGGTCTCAGAAACCCTAAGATGAACTTCCCAGTGGATATGGTCATGGTTACCTCAAACCCATGACTCCCTCCCCTCAGCTTCCCAAGTGCTGGGCTCATGGTACCTGCTCCACCCTGCCTGGCTTCCACAGGATGTTTCTGTGTTGGCATTACATTTTTGGGTTGAGCCGTGCATAATTTGCTTTCTTCTCATGGATTTATCATTTGGATACAAACTTTTTTAGCCTAATTCATTAGGCTAATTCATTAGGCTGCTGCTCTCAAACTGAGTCAGGCTCAGACTGGGTTAGGTTTTAAAACTGAATGAAAAGAAGATTTAAATTTAAAGGCGTGTAGCTTCTTTTTTTTTAATTTTTTTAATTTTTGACTTGATTCTTATTTTTAGCAAATGGGAAAGGCTCCACATAAAACTTATAAAGTTCAAAGAAACCTTTGAAAATCATTTCCAGGTACTGTCTTAGTGACCCTCAGACTCAGGCCTTCAGCGCGGGCCTTTCCAGAGTTGTCCAGTCTGAGAACCTCATCTGTTGACAGTATCCTTCTGAGCTAGCCCCCATCCCATACACCCCACCCCGCCAGAGGCAAAATCTTTGAAGTTTTGAATTTTTAACTTCTTGATGAAAATCTTCTTCAGTTTTGTGATTGTTGAGTGGATGTGGATGTGTATTTAGTTTCATTTTTATTTCCTTAGAAGATTTAAATTTTGAGACTATGAAGCAGAGAAAGAACTCCGCGCACGCATGTGTGTGTGTGCACATACTCATGAATACACACATACATCTATATGGATCTAGTCCCTCTTGGAGGTTTGGTTAGGAAAACACACTATAGTAGGTGAGCTTTTTGTATTTAAAGAGAGAAAAACTAGAACTTCCATTAAAAGAACCCCTCTGTTTAAGTTAAAGGAGCCCCCTCTGTTTAAGTTAAAGGAGCCCCCTCTGTTTAAGCTACTGTATGAAAAATACCACTTTTGTTACTTTGATGGATAGAGATTTTGATGCTGTTCGAATGTGTAGCATGCCATGAGAAGAGAGAGTATGTTAGATCTAACCATTTTATCAACTAAAAAAATCAGCTGGGATTCTTAAACTTCTAACCCTGAGCAAAGAGTCACCAGGTTTAAGTTTTTCTCTATTTAAACCAAGGTAGAAAATTCCCAGGTGTTCTTGCTCTCTCCTTTTTTTTTCTTTCTCTTTTTCAGGAATAAAAGGTCATAAGCCATTAGAAACAGTGGCATTGTTATGCAGTAACAGCTCACTAGCTGACCTGATTCTGTGTCTGTAGCCTTCTTTTGAGAAGCAGTGCTGACCTTCCAACCCGGAACTACCTCGATAAAGCAGCCCAGAGATCCTCACTGCACTTTCTATGGAAGCCATAAAAGTCGTCAGTGTGTCCATTCACCTTCACAGTTGAATACTTGTATACTCGCTAGGCCTGTTTATAGACTTATAATCAGACCTTTCCCTTTTAGGGGACAGCTTTTCCAAGACTCCAAGGAAAGTCAAAGTCCTCAAATGTTCCAACTTTGAAGCTCTCTAGCTTCAGTAAATTTGTTGAAAGAACCAGATGCCATGTCATTCAAAAAAATTATGTTTAATTCAAAACTACTGTGCAGACATACATATTCTAAAAACAAAGTCCTTCTTTTTGTTCCCTTAGTAGAGGCCATGTTGTTATAAAGTGGGTCTCTCTCCACCCTGTTAACTCAGGGCTCCTGGTTGATGTGTGTCAGGACAGTCAGTGTTCCTGGAGTTGTTTCTATTACTGTAGCACAGAGACCTGAGTACCTGCCCGTCTGGTCCCCAACTGTCGTATGCAGCTTTAGTCTCCATCACTCTGCTCTCGAGTGCCTTCAAAAAGCCCATGCCCTGGAACCTGTGTCCTGGTCTGAATCCTACCTCTGATTGATTGGTTCTCCCTGAGTATCGGAATTCACCCTATTATTCCAAAGGGCTTAACTAGAACCTCGCTAACACCTGGCTGGGGATTGTGAACACATTTGTGTGTTGTTGCCCTGTCACTCACGGCTGGGTCACCTTTGTACCTTCTTTGTGTCTTACTCCCCTCCTCCCACCACCTCTGGACTAGAGCCATCTATCTGTCTCTCACCTTCTAGTCTTTCACCACAGACCGACTGTTCCTTTAAAAATCAAAGGTCACCCAGTGCATCCTTTCCTCATCCGAAGTCTTCCTGAGTACCTTCCCTTCAAACTAAAGGAACTCCAGCTGCCGCTGGGGTGCACATAGCATTACATAAACACTTCCACAGGTCCTTCCCGTGACTAGCTTAGTCATAGGAGGAGAAAAATGCTCTCTGGGGTTAACAAATTCCTTTCTTGATTTTTGATCAGCCCCTCTCATCAGCCACCTGTCCCCCTCATAAACCCCATTACGTCATTTAAAACGTGCGATCGATGTCTAATGTATGAAAGATGGAGGAAAAGGAAGCTGACATGTGCTCTGTGTGTAGTATGTGCACTTCATTGATTAGCAACTGGCTGGTCTCTCACATCCTAAATTAAAGTTTGTGCTGTGTAGTGGATTGACAATTCCCTCCTAAAGCGAAAACAGATGACCTTTTTCAGTGAGGAAAGTGGATTTTTTGTTTTTTTTTTTTTTTTAGTCAAATGAACACTAATTAGAGTATCTTGACCTTAGTCCAAAGCTTTGCTTTCTGACTTACAGTATCTCGCGTCTTTCCTTCTAGTTATTAGTGCCCAAGCTCCCAAGACTGATGGTCGCACACGGCGGGAGTCTCTTATAAGGCGGCTGTTGATAAATTTTTCATCCTTTTTGTCTGGGAACAGACAGGATGTTAATGGGTGGGACAATACCAAATTGGGAGAATTGATTTGAAAATATAGAAGTCAAGACATTGGAATGCTGCACTGGCTGTTTGGATTGCGAGCGGTGTGCACGCAGGAAGTGGTAGAGTCTGTAGTGCAGAAATCATTCTCAGGTTTCTAAAGTACCCTCCATGTTTGCCGTTTCAGTCAGTCTTGAGAACTGGGTGCTTTTGAATTGGTTCCTTTTCTCTCCAGTGTCCCAGGCATTTGGATACTGAGGAACCATAGATGGTTACCTGTCACTGGGAAGACCCCTGCCCTTGGAGAAGGATGGCTGCTTTTTTGTGTCTCAATTAGGATACTTTTGGTCAAGTATCAAAGAGAGTTGTTGCCCCTCAGAGGTTTCCCCATCACAAACTCCAGCTTACCTTCATCCTGTTTGAGCTTCTCTGGTGAGATTGGGGATATGACAAACTACTTGAAAATGATTTTATAGGTAATGGAGATGCTCAAAAAGGGATGGAAGCTGGGTTTTTGTTTAATGTCAAAAGGAAATTGGATGGTTTCGGTCGAGTCAAGCGCCTGCCTGTATGGGTCTGAGAAGAGAGCAGTGGCTTGTTTCTGTGTCTCTGGCTCTCGTGAATGAGCACAGCCTCTCCATCTGCCTTACCATGTAGGGAGCCAGGGAGCCAGAAACAGGGTCTCCATCACACCCTGCGTAGGCTCTGCGACTCTGGCTGCATTGGAAAATACACGTGATCATTCACTTGAGTTTAGTTGGAAAGAAATAAACGGTGTAGTGTAATGTCTGTGTTTACTTCTCAAATTGTATCGCTAGATACATAGCCTCAGAAAACCAGGTGAATCACCTTCCAGAGTATGAGGGGTTGGGAGTTGGGGTGAGGGTTGTTTTGGGTTTTTGTTTCCTCTGCAGTACTTGTTTTGGCCATAAGGGGCGATAAAGTACTTTCTTCTCAGCTTTTAAGTCTCTTCTGGGCTACCTCTTGGCTCACTGATTGGATTTGACTAAAGCATTTTCACGATCACTAAGTTGGGCAGTTACTCAGGCCTGGTGATGTGAGCAGAGATGGAGTCCTGTGTCTGAGGTCCATGTGGCTCGTCAGGCAACATAACCAGCAAGCCTTTGTTAATCTTGGTCATGTGGGACTGAAAGCTAGCCCTTAACATAAAGGCTCCATTGTTTACTAAATGCAGAGCTAAAGGTGACCCTCCTCCCTGTTTCCACCCTTCAAATCCCTCTGCAGTCCAGCCTGCCCTATCACATCTGTGACAGCAGTGGGGACCTCTCATATGTGTAAGCACATGCTCTCTTACTTTGTCTGCTCCAGGTGGGTCTCCCAGAGCAGGCCTGGCCTCTACACGGGCTCCCTGTCTTTGGGCTCCTGGCCCTCTTTGGCTCTCGGGGAATTTTGATTGCGCCCACTGCAGTGTCTTCAGAGAAACAGTTGAAGATCCACTCAGGAAAGCACCGGCCTGAGGATATTTACCTTGTAGGGTCAGGAAGCATTCTCCTGTGGAAGGGCCTCGCCTACCGATTTCTTCCTGGTCCCTTTCCTCCAGCAAGAGCCTGTGCAATGCCAGACGGGGGAATCCTTGTAATTCCAGCCCAGGCAGAAGTGGAAGGGAAGCTGTGACCAGGGAAGGTAGCAGGTGGCCAGGTGTCCCCACAGTCCTGAGGTCACTTGCACTTTCTCATTTCTTAAAGGAAGTCCAGTTTTCTTGCCAGGAATCCTTAGCCTTAGGTTTACAAAGCTTGCTGTTGAATGTTCGTCCAGAGGAGTGTAAGAAGGCAGGAACTGCTTGGTTCCAGTCCTGCCTGCAAGGTCAAGAAGATTTAAGACTTCGTCTAATCTAGAATGGGACAGCGTCTCTTCCTTACCTCTGTAGAGGGCGTTGAAGGTCAAGTTGGGACTCGGTGAGGGAAGGTACCTGTTGTGCTGTAAAGAAGGTTACTGGGCCTTCAGTTGGGGGTGGGGGTGAGTGGTGGGTAAGACGGAGTCTATTAGGATGGGAAGGAGGGAGAGGAGGCCTGCTTGGCCCAGGGAGCTAGCTGCATGATGGGTGGAGCCAGGTGGGCTCTGAACTGGTCCAGATGCCAGTCATCTTTTCCCTACCATCCTGTTAGACCCCCTGGCGTGATGGTTTTCTTCCCTGTGTTAACTATACCAATATTATTTTTTTTAGCAATGGAAATGCACTTTTTTTATTTCAACTCAATCATGATTTTAAGTATAAAAATTTATAGATTGTTAAAACTACTTTTTTGTGTATTTTTAACCACTCAATGTAGCATTGTATATTTTATTCTTACTGAGACTCTGGTACAAGGTGTGCCATTTAATGATTTTTTTTTTCCAACATGCTGGGCTTTTGGATGTGTACGGTAACCAACTTCATGCTAATGTTGAAAGTAAAAAAAAGAAAAGTAGCCATATTCCCATGTGTCTTTTCTTCATTTCTTCTTTAAGCTCAGATGACTTTTGGAGGGCCCCTTGGTCAATGATTGTTCATTTTATGTAATCACGTAACTCACGTCTGTATTATTGGTTGGTATCTCCAATGCTATTGGTAGTGTGCCTGCCCCAAGCCCCAAATCCAACCTGGTCCCTTAAGAATAACATACTTCCTGTCCCTCACCTGCCTGTCCAGTTATAGTGACTGAGTCTCAGGCTTTACACAATAGGTAAACTGTACCACTGAGCTACATCCAATGTCCTCTTCTTACTTTATGTTTTGAGATAGGCTCTTACTGAGTCACCCGGGCTAGTCCTGAACTCACTCAGGAACTCAGGCAGGCCTTTAACGTGCTGTCCTCCTATCTCAAGCTTCCTGAAAAGCCTGGGTCATAGGCTGCACCACCAGATCCGTGTGAGCCACGGATGTACTTCCGAGTCTCATCTCTACAGTGCTGCTGCCTTGGTGCCCCTGAGCTGCAGCAGCACTGCTCTGGCCAACTGAGCAGTGAGCGCAGACTTTCCGAGAGAAGGAAGGAGTGTTTGCGGGAAGGATCAGGATTGGGTGTGACCTGGCTAGAAGAGTTAACCCAGGCGCAAACAGCTTATCCAGTACAGTCAGCACCTCTCCTCACCCCCATGGGGTTCAGTCCCCCAGCCAGTCATGTCAGTGTGTCTGGTGAGTGCCTAGAGAGTGAGCAGTAGACAGTACAGGGAGCCTTCACTCTCACAAAATATGCTCTCCACTGGAGGAAAGCGGACTTGCCGATTTATGTCAGCTAAGCCTGGAGCCATGGCCTATCTATAATCCAGCCACTTGAGAGGCTGAAGCAAGAGGATCAGACATTCAAAGCCAGCCTGGGGAACTTAGTGAGACCCTGTTCTCACTACAGAACAGGAGGATCTGGGGATGGTGTTGGGTGAAGAGAGTGTGCACCCAGCATGACAAAGGTCCTGGGGCCCATCCTTTGCACTGGGGGAGAGGGCACAGGAATGGGTATATACATTTAAAATTATGTAATTTGGTGTCAGGTGATGTGGGTTCCTGTAACCTGAAGCTTGCCCTCTGAGATAGGGCTGTGCCAACTGGAAGATAAGCCAGCTCTGTCACAAGCCTTTCCAGCTCACATCCACCCTGTTTGTTCCTTTTACGGGATTCCAATTAGGGAGTTCAGTGTCTAGGAAGGAAACCGTATTGTTCACATTTCCCTGTTTGAAACCTCGTAGAACAGAGCAGAGCTGAACAGTTCACAGAATTGCCATCTTTATTCTTTTCTTTTTGTTTTTTGTTTTAGAGTGGTGTGTGTGTGTGTGTGTGTGTGTGTGTGTGTGTGTGTGTGTGTGTGTGTGATGTTATGCGTGTCTGTGCACGTGCATGCAGGTGTGGCCTAGAAGGCCAGAAAGAGGGTGTCGGATGCCCCCCGAGGCTGGAGCTCCCGATGGTTATGAGCTGCCTGCTGGGGGTGCTGAGATTTTAACTGCTGAGTCATCTCTCCAGCCTAGACACAGATAGCAGCAAGGTTTCTTTTCTTTGTTTTCTGTTTGTTTGATGGGTTTTGATTTTGAGACAAAGGCTCACAATAGCCATGATTGACCTGAAGCTCTGTGTAAAGACCAGGCTGCCTCTGCCTCCTCAGTGCTGACATGAAAGGGTGTGCCCCCACGCCTAGCTGGTCTTCTCTTGCGGATGGATTTAGCAGTCCTGGCTAGGTACTACTGGCTATATATATTTGAGGGTGACGGGTGACTTTGGGCTCCAGTTCTTCCTGCTTCCAACTCCCAAGTGCCAGGTTTACAGGTGTGTGCCACCAGGCCCAACTACACATTTCCCTTATTAGTACACACTGGAGCGCTCTACCTCCACCAGCACACATTCCACCAGTGGCTTTCAGACTTCGACCATAACGTTAGTAAGAAATATGTTTACTGGTATTTTCTATCTAACACACATGCAAACATTTACTTTTATAAGAGAAAAAAAGAATGATAGCTCTATCTACTGTGCATTTATTCATTCATTTATTTGAGAGAGTTTCACTGTGTACCTCTGGCTGACCTGGAGCTCATGATATAACACAGGCTAGCCTTGAACTTACAAATCTCCAAACTCAGCCTCCCAAGTCCTATGACTTAGTTGCCTATTGATGTATGTGTGTGTGTGTGTGTGTGTGTAGTGTGTGTAGTGTTGTTATGTATGTGTGTGTGGTGTGTGTATGTGTGGAATATGTAAGTGTGGTATGTGTATGTATGTGTGTGTGCTTGTTCTTGCGTGTGGGGGGGTATGTGTGTGGTGTGTGTGCATATGTGGTGTGTTTGTGTGTAGTGTGTGTTATGTATGTGTGTGGTGTGTTTATGTGTGGAATATGTAAGTGTGGTATGTGTGAATGTGTGCGTGTGTGTGTGTGTGTGGTGTGTGTGTGTGTGTGTGTGTGTGTGTGTGTGTGTGTGTGTTTGTATCAGTAGGCCAGAAGATAACCTCAGGTGTCATCCTCAGAAATATTATCCACCTCCCTTGAGAGAAGGTGTCTCTCTGAACTCACCTGTTAGGCTAGTCTGGCTGGCCAGTAAGCTTCTGTGATCCTCGTATCTCCCTCCCCAGCCCCGGGATTAACAATGAAGTACCCCCAACACCTAACCTTTGAATGTGGGTTCTCAGCTGAACTCTGAGACTCCTGCTTGCAAGACAAGCCCTCTACAGACTGAACCATCTTCCTCAGCCCCTGGCCTTATTATTTTTTTTAAATGTGGATCATGAGCTCCTAAATTAATTTTGAGGCTCACTAATGAGTTCTGTTTGGAGTACAAACCCTGTCTCAGAGCAGCATATGTCTACAATTTTGTTCAGTCCCTTTGCAATAGCAGCCTGAATTCAATTTCATAGACAATCAGGTTGTTCAACTGGATTTTCCGATGTCTTAAGCTTCTCTTTCTGATTGCATCCAAACTGGCCATTATTCAGCCCAGTGTCATGCATGGAGCCCCTTCATTCTCAGACACTTTGCAGTTATTTCTCACTGGAGCCCGTGACCCAGTACTAGTACCATAATAGGTCGCTAACTACAAGCACATCTTTGCAATTCAAATGTAGGCCAGCTTTTGGGAAATGTGTACTGGGTGTTAGACCCTAGGGCTTACATATCCTAGGCAAGTACTCTACCACTTAGCCTTCAAGGCCCTTCATAACTCATCTTTTTGAGGTCCCCAAGGCAAGTTATTACACTGGGCATGCTGGTACACACCTCTAATCGTAGCACTCAGGAGGCAGAGGCAGGTGGGTCTCTGTGGGATCTAGGACAGCCAGGTCTACAAAGAGTTCCAGATGAGCCAGGGATGCACAGTGAGACCCTATGTCAGTAAAAACAAAACAGAAACATCCTTGTGTCCACCCCCTTTATAATGTGTCCTTACTCCTCCATCAGATTCTCTGTGTTTGGAGCCATCTGGCAGCTTTTGGTTTTCTTTCCTTGGAACATGTCTCCCTATAAAGACACACAGACATGGAAAATGGCCCAGTGGTTAAAGCACTCATTGTTCAAGCATGAAGACCAGAAGTGAGGTCCCCTAAGCCCACAGACATCCTGAGTGGCCTGCGATTCGAGTCTCAGAAGGTGGAGCTGGATCCCCAGAGCAAGCAGGCTGGCAAGACTAGCCATATCGGTGAGCTCTGGATTTGATTTAGAGAGCCTGACTCAGTGAATACGTGAAGGAGCAATGGATTATGATTCCTGACAGCAACCTCAGGCCTCCACAGACATACACAACGTGTGTACACACAGACATGAAAAATAAAGGGGGGAACACAGGCTATAGTCAGCTATGGTGGCAGTTCATACCTCTAATCCTAGCACTTCAGAGGTACAGGCAGGAGGATTAAAAGTTCAGGGTTAGCTGGGCATGGTGGTGCACGCCTTTAATCCCAGTACTTGGGAGGCAGAAGCAGGCAGATTTCTGAGTTCAAGGCCAGCCTGGACTACAAAGTGAGTTCCAGGACAGCCAGGGCTAGACAGAGAAACCCTGTCTCGAAAAACCAAAAAAAAAAAAAAAAAAAAAGTTCAGGGTTATCCTCAACTACGTAAATTTCGGAACAGCATAGAAGGAAGGAAGGAAGGAAGGAAGGAAGGAAAGAAAGAAAAGAGAAAGAAAAGAGAGAAAGAGAAAGAAAGAGAGAGAAAGAAAGAAGAAGAGAGAGAGAAAGAGAGAGAGAGAGAAAGAGAAGAAAGCTAGCTCAGGCTAGACCACTGAAGGATTTGAAGTGCCT
Source organism: Mus minutoides (assembly GCA_902729485.2). Classification (NCBI taxonomy): domain Eukaryota; kingdom Metazoa; phylum Chordata; class Mammalia; order Rodentia; family Muridae; genus Mus; species Mus minutoides. Next base: position 745,241 of record LR750152.1, read on the forward strand.
AGACAGAGTTCCCAGCTTCCCTTCCAAATTCCAGGTAAGCGTGAGTTCCCAGATGCTCCAATTCCACTGACCAAGCTAATGTCATGCTTTAGAGCCCCAGTGAGACAAGCAGAATAACCACTCAACCCACCCTCAGAATCTGAGAAGTCAAATACTGTTTCAGGCCAGTAAGATTTGGGACAGCATGTTGTATGTACATGTTGGAACAGCCCACAGATTTTGGTATAATTATTTACTAGAGCCTGATACCTTTGTACAGCCCCCTGTACAAGGAGTGTAGTACTTTTTGTTTTGTTTTGTTTGTTTGTTTGTTTGTTTTAAGACAGGGTTTCTCTATGTAGCCCTGGCTGGCCTGGAACATTTTCTGTAGTAGACCAGGCTGGTCTTGAACTCAGAGATTTGCCTGCCTCTGCCTCCTGAGTGCTGGGATATTAGGTTTGCCTGGTAACGTGTCATACTTCTGATTGCAATTCTCAGCACCAAGATTTGTTTCTAGATCCCTGCTTCCTCTGTTCTGTCCTCAAGGAAGGAGGGAGATTTCACCCATATCACCATTTCAAGCTTCCCTTCAGCCGTGTGCCCCATGTTCTCAGCCCAATTCCTGAACTCTGCATTCAGGAAATTCTGGGTTTCCAACCCTCTGACTGGTCCCGGTTCAGCTCCACTCAATCTGCACAGCCTTGACTCTTCCCAAGGTACTGGAGAAGGAGCCCTTACAGCAAAGGATGCGGAAACACATGGGCTTGTTCACAAGTGAACACAGGGTACATCTCACAGGGTACATCTCTCTTCCACCATCTGTCTTCCTAACACTGCAACCCCTTTATACAGTTCACGTTGTGCTGATCCCCCCTCCAACCACAGGATTAATTCATTGCTACTTCATAACTGTAATTTTGCTACTGGTATTAATCGTAGTGTAAACACCTGATGTGTATAGGCTATCTGACATGTGACCCACAGGTTGAGAACTGCTGAATCATAGTCCATGGGTGTGAGCAAGCAGTTCAGCCACTTGAAGCTTGTCCCCATGTCTTCAAGTGGTAGCATTGATGAAATGTCTCAGAAATGTCGCTGACGAGCTCAGTTCCTGGTGCAGTCACACCCATAAGTGATGCCCTCCTTTGTGGCTTGAATTCAGTGGCTTCCTCCTGGTAAGTGCAGTGTGGCAGAGGTGACAGACAAGGTGAAATCATAAAGAACCCTAGAAATGAAGCTGTGATCACAGCCCTCAGGAAGTGGAGTCAGGGAAATCAGAAATTCAGAGGCATCCTTGAGCTAGCTAGTAAGTTCTGACCAGCCTGGGCTATAGGAGGCATTATCTCAAAATACAAAACCGCTTCAGGATGCGGCCTTGATCTTCAGTCACAGGCTGCTGAGTCACAGGGGCCCTTAAGCAACTACGGAGAAGGCCACAGAACTGAAGCTGGCCAGCAACCACGGGAGTGAACTTGGAAGTAGATCTGCTAAGGCCTGCCAGGAGATGCATACTCGAGGTTAGGAGAGGGCTCTCCAGTTAGGGCAGAGCCTTGAGAATCCAGGCTGGGCGTGTGATAACAATCTCACGAAAGCCCAGGAACCAGACACTCCAGCTGAGCACAGACTCCTGACAACAGAAACTGAGGTAATGTGTTTTTTAGCCACTAACTTCTGGGGGGACAGTTTTGTTTTGTTGTTTTGGATTTGAGTGGCACTGGGAATCAAGAGCCTCATGCATGCTGGGCACACGCTCTTATAGCCCCAGCCTCATGTATGCTGGGCACAAGCTCTTATAGCCCCAGCCTCATGCATGCTGGGCACACGCTCTTATAGCCCCTCCCGTTCTTGTTCTTCATTCTGAGACAGAGGCTCAACAAGCTGCCCAGGTTGGCCTTGCACTCACTCTGTAGTCCTCACAAGTCTTCAAGATCCCACTGCCTCAGCCTCCCAAGAAGCTGGGGTTACAGGTCTAGTTCTAAGGATAATTTGTTATAAAGCAATAAATTATAATTTGCAAGGACCAGGGATGTATGCATGCACAAAGTCTTGGGGTTCAATCCCCGGCACTGCGCATATTAGCTATGGTGGCCGGCACATGCCTGCAATTCTAGAACTTAGGAAGTAGAGGCAAAAGAATCAGGAGTTCAAGCTCACCCTTGACTATATAGCAAGCTTGGGGCCAACCTTGGCTACGTGCAGCCCTGTCTCAATAAAAAGGGTGTAATTATGACAGCCAGACACAGTGGTACACAGTTATAAACCCAGCGTGAAGAGGACCAGCTTCAGCTTGTGTTACATAGGGAGGTCTGTTTGTCTATGGAGTCTGATCTGGGGGCCCCGGATGGAGGAAGAAGAGAACTGACTCTGAAAGTTGACCTGACTTTCCACACATGCACACATGCACTGTGGCATACTACACACACACTCACATACGCACGCACATACGCACACACACACACGCACGCACGCACGCACGCACGCACCCCCCCACACCCAGTTCAATAACTAAATGTAATAAAAAATTAAAAGTAGCATTATGGACTATCAAGAGGGTCAGAAAACAACCATGGCAGTAGCTCTGTGGCTTGAGCCCAGATTTTCCACTCCAGGATGAAGGGGGTCAGTCACTTAGCCCTGTTCTCTCAGTGTCTTCCCTCTCCCCAGGGGAGGCCCACCTTCGACTGGTATACAAACCAGGCCTGTTGCTTTGGATGGAATGGGACCAAGACTTACCCTTTACTGAACTCCTGTGACATCATCTGCAGACTTTGTTGTGACTGTCACAGCTAGACCCTGTATCCAGCATGACCTCTGACCTGGCCTACTTCCATCATGACCTCTAACCTGGCCTACTTCCAGCATGACCTCTGACCTGGCCTACTTCTACCATGACCTCTGACCTGGCCTAGTTCCTTCACTTACCAGCTCTTGGCTTTGGCTACTGATGTCAGTGCCCAGAATGTCCGATGGGTTTGAGGAAGACAGCTCTTATATGGAACTTGCTAGCCAACTAGTAATACAACCTTCACCCTGGTGGTGGAGCCACTGAGCGTGGTTAAAGTAGAGCAGTGTTCAGAAGGGCAGTGCCCTGGATGCAAATCACAGGGTCAGCCAGGGAAGTTCTGTCTGGGGGCTCCTGGTGAGCACAGATGGGGGACTGGAGGAAGAAGAGAGGCTGTAGGTGTTTTATCACCCATGAGGGCAGAGGATCGAGGAATAAGTGTAAAGTCACAGGGCTCTGAGTTGCTTAAAGGCATATCATTGAGCTTTGTAAAAGTCTTTAATCCCAGTACTGGGGAGACAGATGTCCTTGTGAGGCCAGCTTGCTCTACAGCTGTGGTTCTCAACCTTTCTAATGCTGTGACCCTTTAATGCAGTTCCTAACGTGGTGACCCCCAACCACAAGATTATTTCCTTGCTGATTCATAACTGTAACTTTGCTATTGTTATGAATCATAAGTATCTGGCGTCGAGAATGTGACCCCTGGGAAAGGCTCGTTTGGATCCCAAAGGACCCTCAGGTTGAGAACCCGTGACCTGTGACTTATGTAGTGAGTTAGTTCCAGGACAGCCAGAGCTACACAGTGAGACCCTCTTTCTCTCAAAACAACAACAACAACAACAACAACACCCTGCTCTATGTTATCCAGAAGAAAATGGGAATGCAAGTGTCCTGACATTGGTACAGTACACATCTGCAGTCACAGCTCTGGAAGTGGGCCGGTGAGAGGGGACGTAGAAGAACTTTGTGAAGTTTGATTTTAAAATATTATTATTGGCTTTTTTGTTTTTTTTTAAAAGATTTATTTATTATATTTATATGAGTACACTGTAGCTGTCTTCAGACTCCCCAGAAGATGGCATCAGATTTCATTACAGGTGGTTGTGAGCCACCATATGGTTGCTGGAATTTGAACTCAGGACCTTTGGAAGAGCAGTCAGTGCTCTTACCCGCTGAGCCATCTTACCAGCCCCAAGGCTTTTTTTGTTTTTTAAAGATTGCCCTGATCAACTTTGGTAAAAATCCAGGCCGGGCGTGGTGGCGCACGCCTTTAATCCCAGCACTCGGGAGGCAGAGGCAGGCGGATTTCTGAGTTCGAGGCCAGCCTGGTCTACAAAGTGAGTTCCAGGATAGCCAGGGCTAGACAGAGAAACCCTGTCTCGAAAAACCAAAAAAAAAAAAAAAAAAAAAAAAAAC
>LR750152.1:749517-866279 GCA_902729485.2 Mus minutoides
GTGGGCAAGGTGCTTGCCTCGAAAGCCTGAATTTCTTTTAAAAAGCAAGCTGTGAGTGGTGACCTTTAATTTTCATATTTTTAAACCTTATTTTTAATGATGGTTCTTACACTCTTTAACATCCCTTGCAGCCCACCACCCACCAGAGGTAGAGGAAAAGAAAGGATATGGGGTGTGTGTGTGTGGTGGGGGGTGGACCTGTTTAGAAAGGTTCTTTGGAGCAACTCCTATCTATTATCTGGAAATTGGCAGTTCAGTTCACAGGTTAGCAGGCGGGAGCAGCTCAATCCACTCACAAGCACTCCACGGATACACCAGCAGTCCAGTTTGGTAGAGTTGGGCTAGTAACAGTGGTGACAGGACCTAGCAGATACAGCCAGGCCTCAGCCTTAGCAAGAAGGACCTGGAAGGACACCGGAAGTTCTCGGCTGTGCCTCTCTCAGGGAAGGGGAGAACAGTGAGGACCCACAAGCATTGCACAGCTAGCTGTCCCCGCAAGCCAAGCTCTGTGTCTGTCACTCAGTGTCCTATTTATACCCTCCAAAAGCCAAGTGTTTTGCCTTGGCACAGGTCTTGTCCCAGCACGTGCATCCCATCAGCCCAATGGAGTCCGGACAAATGGAGCTTAACTGTTCAATGGAAGGCAGACCAAGATATTTGTTGTTAGCAAAGAGTCCTTCATCACGTGTCCTTTCATATGCTTGCTTTAGCAGAACATCCTCTCCCCTCTGTCTGCTTCATGGAAACATTCCTTCACGAGTCTGCCTTAGCCTTTCACCTGTGTCCACTTCAGGAAAACACTCCCTCACGGGTTTGCCCCAGCAAAACACCATCCGACACAACTGACTCTCCACGGAACCCTGCAGTTTCCACCTCAGTGACTCCTGCCTGTAGTCCTTGCACTTGGGAAGCAGAGGCAGAGAGAGGAATTAGGATTTCAAGTTGAGCCTGGCTATGTAAAACCGTGTTGTTTGTCATGGGGGCCCATGACACGGCTTAGGGCGGGAAGCACCTACCACCACGCCTGAGTACAATTCATGGAATTCACATGGGGGGAGAGGATAAACGGCTCCCACAGCTGGTTCTCTGGCTGCCATAGTTGTATCATAGTGGTTATTTGCATTGCACAAATGAGTACACATACATGCACACACACACATACACACACACACACACACACACTCATGATGCATGAACTTACACAAAATAAAGTGTAATTAAAACAACTGCTTAGGGGCCTGGAGAGATGGCTCAGCAGTTAAGAACACTGATTGCTGCTCTTCCAGAGGTCCTGAGTTGAAGTCCCAGCAACCATGTGGTGGCTCACAGCCATCTGTAATGGGTTCTGATACCCTCTTCTGGTGTGTCTGAAGACAGCTGCAGTGTAAGCATATAAATTAAATAAATAAATAAATCCTAAAACAAAACAAAACTAACTGCTTGGGCATGCCGGGGAGCATTTCAGAGCACTGTTAATCCCAGCCCTTGGAAACGCAGAGACAGGTAGATCTTTGTGAATTGGAAGGCAGCCTGGCCTGGAGACCCTGGACAGCCAGGGCTACAGGAAGAGAGAGACCTTATGAGAGAGACCTTATCTCTAAGGAAAATAAAACAGCTTGGAGCCTACTTGTTGCTCTGACAGAAGAACTGGGCTCAGTTCCCAGTACCACCATGATGCTCACAACCATACAGAACTTCAGGCCTTGGGGACCACTGTCTTTTGTCTTCCTGTGGCACCAGCCACACACGAGGTACACATGCATGCGTGCATACATACATACATACATACATACAGGGTAAAACATTTTCACACATAAAATGAATAAGTCTATAAATAAATAAATAAGTAAATAATTTTACAAAGTCCAAAAGAAGCCATGACTTAATCTGAAAAATTCTCAACCTAGACAGTCTGTGAACAGTGTTTTATTGTTGTTTGTTCATTTGTTTATTTATTTGTTTATTTGTTTATTGGTTTTTCGAGACAGGGTTTCTCTTTGTAGCCCTGGCTGTCCTGGAACTCACTTTGTAGACCAGGCTGGCCTCGAACTCAGAAATCCGCCTGCCTCTGCCTCCCAAGTGCTGGGATTAAAGGCGTGCGCCACTACGCCCGGCTCCTTTATTTGTTTGTTTAGACTGAGTCTTACTATATATCCTTGACTGGCCTGGAACTTGATATGCAGACAGACCAGACTGGCCTTGAACTCAGAGGTCTGCCAGCCTCCCCCTCCCTTAGTTCTGGATGTGGGCTGCCACAGCCAGCCCAAAAGATTTATTTTATTTTTATTTTTTTTAAAAAAAGGAAAATAGAAATGAAAGACAGAAAAAGGTCCTAAATCTCAGGGGTCAGATCGTGCCGAACACGCTTAGTGGCTTATGGCTGTGGTCCCAGCTCTCGGGAGGTTGATGCAGGAAGGCCAGTCTGAGCAATTTAGCAAAACCCTGAGCCTAGAGCTACAAGCGGGGCTACGGCTTCGGAGTGCGCTGGCCTAGAGCTACAAGCAGGGCTACGGCTTCGGAGTGCGCTGGCTCAGTGTGCCTGGGGCTATAGGTCCGTCCTCAGTACTCAGAAAAATTAAACTACAAAAATAATAAAGGTGAAGGCGAGAGGATTAAGATTTCAAGATGACTCTTGGTGTCATGTTGAAGCTGAGGCCAGCCTGGACCAGTCTCCTCATGGTTCTGGTGACTGCCATGCTGCAGCCGCCCGTCTGTGCCCCTGTGAGGACATGTCCCCTGCCACTCCTCTCTAGCAGTTTGCTGGCAGCTTTAATACTGTTTGGCTTGCAGAAATGTCTACCTGACCCCACCCTGAGGAGGTGTCCCCTTTGTGCACGTGTCTGTACCCAAAATACCCCAGTCATAGCAGATCAAGGGTCCCCCCTATTCCTACCCCCCCCAATTGAGTTCATTGACTTACTTGTTTTGTTTCAAGACAGTGTCTCTACCATGGAACCCAGGCTGTCTTGAACTTGTTTGGGAGACAGAGTAGCCCTGAGTAGCCCTGGCCGTCCTGGAACTCAGAGATCTGCTTGCCTCTAGCTCCTGAGTGTTGGGCTTAAACATGTGGGCTGCAACACCTGGCTTTGTCTTGACCTCGTAATCCTCCTGTCTCAGTTTACCAGGGGGAGGATTATAGGTGTGTCTATGCATTATTTCACCAAATCCTTCATTTTAGTAGCACTAAGGATGCAACCAGGCTTCGCTTCTGCTGGGCATCTGCTCCTGTCACTCAGCCACAGCCCTCGACCTCATCTTAACTGACAACTTCTGTGAAATCCTGTTTCCTAATCAGGCTAAGTACCTGGGGTGCCTTCATCCCGTGCTAAGGGTAGTAGTTGTTACAACTGCCAATTAGGATCTTAGGGGACTCGAAGGAGCTCGTGTGACCTTGGCCTCGGTTTTGTTTTTGTTTTTGTTTTTGTTTTTGTTTTTGTTTTTTTGGTTTGTCGAGACAGGGTTTCTCTGTGTAGCCCTGGCTGTCCTGGAACTAACTTTGTAGACCAGGCTGGCCTTGAACTCAGAAATCCGCCTGTCTCTGCCTCCTGAGTGCTGGGATTAAAGGCATGCGCCACCACGCCCAGCCTTGGCCTTGTTTTTGAAGACAGGATTTGCAGTGTGGAGGTGCACACCTTTCATCAGTTTCTGCAGTCAGGAGGCAGAGGCAGAGGCAAAGGCAGGCAGGTCATTAACTCAGAGAGTTCCAGGACAGCCAACACTAACTACACAGAGAAACCTCATCTCGAAAAAGCAAAACCAAAATGACAACAAAATAGAAAAACCAACAACAGAAACCAACAGGGTCTCTGGCTCTCCTGGAACTTGAAATTTGCTATGTAAAATCAGGCTGGCCTAAAACTCACAGAGATCCTCCTGCCTCTGTCCTCCAAGTGCTGGAACTAAAGGTGTTATACCACCACACCAGGCTTGTTTTTTGTTTGTTTCTTTTTTGAAGATCCAATCTGCCGTGATGGCATTAATCCCAGTACTGAGAGGGAGAGGCAGGTAGGTCTCGAAGTTCAAGGCCAGCCTGGTCTACAGAGTGAGTTCCAAGTCATCCAGGGACTACATGGGGGAAACCCTGTCTGAGTAGCCTGGGCTGGCCTTGAACTCCTGATCTCCCTGTCTCAGCTTCCCAGCACTGAAAATCTGGTGCCTGACTCAGGAAAGATCACTGTGGGGAGATCTGCAAAACATTTGGATGAATAACATGAGTCCCAGCCACACCTGCTCCGATCCACAGGCTTCTTAAAAGCTTTATACCCACCGAGCTCAGTAGCCTTTAACTGTTTGGGATGGAGTCTAAGATAGAAGAATCCAGTCCTCCCAAAACGTTGCTGCCAGGAAGTAGGTTGCTAACACAGCAGCAAACTTGAAGGTCTTTCATGAAGGATAAAGGATGAAGAGCTGGCTACAGAGCCCAGAGGGTACAGGCAAGGTCTGGAAAGAACAAGAATTAAAACCCATGAGTTTGCCTAGGACCTGGGGAAACTGGTTTATTCTGTGCCATTTCTCCCTTGTTGAACCAAATATAACCTCTTATCTTATCCTGTCCCACCGTTGTGTATTGTGACTCTCGATGACATACTAAATTTTTTTTTAGTTCTAGAAAATAAGTCCCAGACTTCATCCATGCTACTGTGCTGGGTGGTACCCCCTCCCCCCAGCCCATGTTATCTACTTTTTGAGATATGGTCTTGCTAAACTGCCCTGAACAGCCTCCTATTTACTAACAGCCTGGGCAGGTCTTGAACTTTCAACCGTCTTGTCTTATCATCCCAAGAAACTGAGATTGTAGACCTGGCTTGTAACTTTTTTTCTTTAACTTCATGGGTTCAAAGGTGGAGATAAAATTTCCCTACAGCTGTTCCTTATGGGCTCACATTAAAGGAATAAGCTACGCCTGACTCACAAACAACAGTTCAGGCTTTTTTTTCTTTTTTCTTTTTCTGTTTATTTTATTGTGTATGGTTGTTTTGCCTGCAGGATGTATGTGCACTCTGTGCATGCAGTACTGGAAGAGGCCAGGAGAGGGCACCAGATCTCCTCGGGTTGGAGTTTTACAGTTGTTGCTGGGAATTGAAATTGGGACCTCTGGAAAAGCAGCCAGTGCTCTTAACTGATGAGCCTTCTCTCTAGCCGCACCTCCCAATTTTGTTTGGTTTGTTGGTTTTTGAGCTAATATTTACATGAGATTTAAGGTTTGCAATTCATATTGTAATTGGATGAAGCAGTGTGGGGATGGGGCGGGGACATCCTGTGGGTTCTGGAGGTATCTTCCCATATTAGGTAGCACTGGCTCTGATCACAGCCTAGGAAGCTGCTGGCAGTGTCTAGAGTAGGGAAACAGGCTCCACCCACAGTGTGAGCACTACCACTAGGCAGCCACTGGCATACAACTATAGTATGTGATGTCTTTGAGAACTTATGTGTAGTAGTTTAGGGAGTGCTCTGGTGAGATGGGCGACACGTAGGATTCTGGGAGCAGGTCTCTGTCACCTATTTAAGATCACAGTGCATATTTTGCTGAATGGCTTCTGAAGGCCTGACATGTAGCTCAGAGAGCACTGCAGTACACGTGCCGAGCCCTAGACTTAATCCCTACTGTGGAAGGGTGGTGTTGGGGATGGAGGGAGGCAGGCTCCTGTAGAAAGGGAACAGCTGACGGTGTTTATCAATGTTCCTGAAACTAGAACTCCCCATCCCGAGTTCAATTCTGTCAAATCTACAGAGTCACATGGGCCTAGCAGCATTTTGAGGTTTGAGAAGGAGTGTATCCAGGATTGAACTCGAGCAAAACAGGACACAAGAGGTACAGGTTGTTCAGGCTTAAGGCCCAGACTATGTCATCCTCCACCATGGCCCTGCCCACATAGGGAGGTAACCATCCTTGCATCTGGTCACAGATGAGTTGGCTCAGCGGATACGAGCTAAGCACAGATGTCACCTGCAGGGCAGTCCCACTCTGGTTGCCCTCCGGGTAATATCAGTGATAGCCAGTTCTCCCAGCAGGCAGAGCTTTGGCATCCAAGACTTTCTGGGAAAAGGACAGAGGGAAGAAAAGCTAAGAGTTATGCCCAGGAGGAAATGGCTTGACCGGTGGCCATGGACTTGAAAGATGGGATTACCAGGGAAGGAGGCAGGGCTGAGAGCTGCAGACAGACGGACCTGTGGGCGTGAAGTTCAAGGATCTCTGTGTTAACCATCTGCCAGGGAAATCTTCCAGCAGACCCCAGTAGGATAGCTGGGTCACTGGCCTCAGCTGGCCTCTGTCGCTGTTCAGTTCATTGCACGCAGCGTGTGCTGTGATTTCAATATGGTCTGTCCCCTCTGAAGTTCATGGTGGCGATTAGTCATCCTCCTAACTGAATACTGATGGCTTGCTCTATAACAGTGGTTCTCAGCCTTGCTAATGCTGCAGCCCTTTAATACAGTTCCCCATGTTGTGATGGCCCCAACCATAAAATTATTTCATTGCTACTTCATAACTGATTTTGCTACTATTTTTTTTAAAGATTTATTTATTTTTTTATTTATAGAAGTACACTGTAGCTGTCTTCAGACACACCAGAAGAGGATATCAGATCACATTACAGATGGTTGTGAGCCACCGTGTGGTTGCTGGGAATTGAACTCATGACCTCTGGAAGAGCAGTCAGTGCTCTTACCCACTGAGCACCATCTCTCCAGCCCCCCTCCCCCAAATTTTGCTACTATTATGGATCATAATGTAAACATACGATATGCAGGGTGTCTGATATGTGACCCCTCAAAGGGGTCAAAATGCATAGGTTGAGAACTGCTGACTCTATAAAGAGAGAGAGAGGTGAGCAGTGGTGGCACACACCTTTAATCCCAGCACTCGGGAGGCAGAGGCAAGCAGATCTCTGCGAGTTCAAGGCCAGTGTGATCTACAGAATGGGTTCTAGGACATACAGGGCTACATAGAGAAACCCTGTCTCTGGGGGTTGGGACGCTGAGGGGAGACCAAAAGATATACACACACACACACTCTGTCTATTTACACGTGCTAACCTGTGCTGTCTGGAGGCTCTCAGCAAGAAGGATATCACCAGACACTGGCCCTTCAACACCGGCCCTCCCAAACCATGGGCTGCAAATAGCCCTTTAGATCTTACCCATGCTGGGTGCTGGGTTATTAGCAGGAGAAATAGAAGCAAGACAGCACAGGAGTGGGAGCCTGGGGTTGTGGGAAATAAAGGTGTGACTAGGCCAACAGCATGGGTTTCCGCTCACCAAGACACTCTCCTGCCACTCGCCAGCCTACCAATAGCAGCGCTCCGTGCTAACCCCCTGTTAAGATGGCACCCATCCTCATCCTGTGCTTGGAGCCTGTCATATATGAATATGGAACCAAAGTTCTTTGAAGAAGTGACATCTATACCTAAGTTCAAGACTTTGTACATTTTAGGTAAGTGCTTTTTGCCTTTTTGTAAGGGGGGGTGGTGGTGTTTGAAGACAGGGTTTCTCTGTGTAGTCTTGGCTGTATTGGAACTAGCTCTGTAGAGCAGGCTGGCCTCAAGCTCAGAGGTCTGCCTGCCTCTGCCTCCTCAGTGTTAGGCTGTCCTTTTAAAAATTAGCTAACATATATTTATTACATCTTGTTTATTTGGTGTGTGTGTGTGTGTGTGTGTGTGCGCGCGCGCGCGTGCCCGTGCGCGCACACGAGTGTGTGTATGTGCATAGGGTGTGAGTGTCTCACAGTGTGTATATATGCAACAGAGGAAAACTTCTGAGAGTGGCTCTCTATTTTTACCACGTGGTGTCCAGGGATGAAGCTTGTGCTGTTAAGCCATCTCACCCGCCTCTCCATTTGCTTTTCAGGTTTTGCTATGCTGCCCACCCGCCTCTCCATTTGCTTTTCAGGTTTTGCTATGCTGCCCAGGATATCCTTGAACTCACTTGAACTTGGAACCCTCTCTCACACTCCCGAGTCGCTGGGACTATAGGTCTGTATCTGAAGGTCAGGCTTTGTTGGTTGGTTGTTTGTAGACAGGGTTTCTCTGTGCAGCCCTGGCTCTGCTGGAACTCACTCTGTAGATCAGGCTGGCCTTGAACCGATATCCATCTGTCTCTGCTTCCTGAGTGCCAAGATTAAAGGCGATCTTAACCACCCACTGTGCAGCTATTGCTTGTTTTATGAGACAGGGTATCTCTAAGTGGCCCAAGCTGCCCTAGAACTTGCTGTAGCCAGGGACTTCCCATCTCCTTTGGGATTCCGTTCAGGGAGAGCTGGGTTTATGGGCATGCACACCACACCCAGTTACTGTCCATTTTGTAAACACATTAATTCATGAGTTTCCTCTCTGGAACTATAAAAAAGTTCATGTCAGGCTACGGATGTCGTTCAGTGACAGCATGCTAGCCTAGTCCATCTTAAGCCATTTCTCTCCTCACCAGTGACTGTCATTAGGTAGACAGAAGTTATTGTTCCGTGGAGTCTGTGACTCTTGTAGCTCTAAAGGTCCACCCTCCAGAACATGTTGCAATATTTTGAGGAAATCATGTGCAATATTTTGAAAAAACAGTGCTCATGCTGCCTTTACATGGCAAGACATGTCATTTGGGGTAACAGGAATCTATGCTCCCAGGCCCCGGTGCATAATTTAGATTTGGCTCAGAATAAACGTTTTAGCCCATTGAAGCAGAGTTGGGTGTTTTTTTATGTGAACAGAGGTGATTACAGGAGTGGCTAAAGGGACTTGTCACAGAAGCCTGGTGACTTGTGTAGTCACCTGAACACTGGTAATGTTGGAAGGCAAAAACTGACTCCACAAAATTGTCCTTTGATGGGCTGGTGAGATGGCTCAGTGGTTAGGAGCTCTGACAGCTCTTCCAAAGGTCCTGAGTTCAAATCCCAGCAACCACATGGTGGCTCACAACCATCCATAACGAAATCTGATGCTCTCTTCTGGAGTGTCTGAAGACAGCTACAGTATACTTGCATATATATAATTTTTTTAATTGTCCTTTGACCTCAACTCAGGCACCATGGCACATGCTCCCCCACCCCCACGTCTCACACACACACACACACACACACACACACACACACTGCTGTTCTGTTTTGCTTTTGAGACAGGGTCTCTCTATGTAGTCCTGTCTGTCCTAGAGCTCGCTATATAGACTAAGCAGGCCTTGAATTCACAGATCCACCTGCCTCTCAAGCTTGTTCTGCTGTTCTGTCAGTAGTGGGCAGCTTTTAAACGCAGATTCACAAGAATAGCTGGCGTTTCCAATCCTCAGCCTTTGGTCTGCTGGGCTCAAGTCCCCAGCTCTCTCCTTGACCTGGGCTGGGGTCAAAAGAACTTGGATCACAAAGAGATGGAAAAAGCCAGCAGCTTTGAGAAGGCCCCTGTTCTTTCGCTCAGATGGTGGGTGTGAGTCTGAAGAGACCCAAGCCAAACATGTCCCATCAAAGGAACTTGCACTAACTCTATTCACTCTCTTTGCTTTGGCGACCTTCACAGAAAGACGTGGCCCACTGTGGGAGATCGAGGTAAATAAAGGACTCCTAATTTGTAACTAGCTAATGTTTGAAGTTCTAATTTCGGAGCTTTCCAAAGTGAGCACTATTTTGTGGTCTGAGATTGTCTGGGATGTTATTTGCTAAACCAAGCCACATTGCTAACCCTGGCCTGCCTACATTCCTGCTCTGGAAAAGTCGGCGGCTCCAGGCCTGTGGGTTGGCCTTCTCCCAAGGCCTTCATTGGATGTTCATCTAGGTGCTGGCCTGCACTAATAAATACCTTCTCACCTAGCCCAAGTGTGCACAGAAGAACAGCCACACTGTGAAATTGGCCCACCAGGTAAGGGATATGGTGGCTTGCTGATCTGATTTCCACAGACTCATGGCTGAAGAAGGCAGAGAAGTAGTGTCCTCGAGTTATGTTCGGCTCGGCTCTTTCCTTCTGTTCCATATCCCAGAGAAGCATTCCCCATTATTGGACTGGTCAAACTATCATTCCTAGGCTCCTGGCCCCTCTCAGGGCTTGATCAAGGGGGTTGTCTAGCAGAACTACCGCCCCAGCCCTGTCCCCAACAGATGGCCCTTCTGCCTGTGCTCTGCTGTGCCTAGGAGTGACCCTCACTCCTGTGTCCTAGACTAATGAGGGCTGTCCCCAGGAGACACTTCTCAGCTGTTCTTACTTTTACTTTCTTTTTTTTTTTTTCTTTTGGCATTGGGGGTTGAACCTATAGGCTTGTGGACACTAAGAAATGTTACATATCTGTAGCCCTCCTTTACTTCTTATTTTGAAAATACCGAGTAGCCCAGGCTAGCCTTGGACTTGTGATCCTACTGCCTCAACTTCTCAAGCAGCCGGAATTACCGGCTTGTATCACCAGGCTGGGATGCCAATATTTTTTAAACTTTGCACTAGCAAAGCCCTGAGTTCAGGACAGTGTAGAGGCTACACCCCCTCAGGGAAACCACCCAGTGCCAAGGCTCCCCACCTCGGGAAGCCATCCCACATTTGTCTCTTTCGTGGTGGTATCCCTCTCATTCTACTCACCAGATAATATAAAACAGTTCTTGCCTGTTCCTCTGAAAGGGGACTGATCCAACACAAGAGGAAATGGTTCCAAATGCCTTTTTAGCGGCTAGTCATCAACCTGTAACTGCATGTTGAATGCAACACCTTTTCCCTCAAGCTGGGACTGCCTTGTGCTAAGACACTGGTTTCTTCTGAGCACCCCGTGCCAGATGGCAGGAACCAGCAAGTCTGGAAAGTGCTTTCTCTGCCCGTGAGTGAGCCACACACAGTTAGGAAGCAAATGTTCGGATTGGCCAGGCTGCACTTCTGCCGCCTACAGATGGAGAATTAGGTGGAAACCGCCTCTCCTCTCCTCAACTGGGACAAATGGAGCAACCAGACCACCAACATCCCGGTTTCCATCAGGCCGTGCCAAGGCCAAAAGAACTCCCATTGTCCTACCAGTGCCTCTGAAGTCTCTACCTGGCAGGTATCCCTTGTTTCCACCCTGGCTTCCTCAGAAAGCCATCTCAAGGTGTTAGGAAAAGACTTTATCTCGGTTAGGGTTTCTATGGCTGGAATGAAACACCCTTGCTAAAACGCAAGTGGAAGAGGAAAGCGTTTATTAGGCTTACACTTCCATATCACTGCACACCATCAGGAACTCGATGGAAACAGGGCAGGATCCTGGAGGCAGGAGCTGAAGCAGAGGCCATGGAGGAGTGCTGCTTACTGGCTTGCTCCCTCTGGCTTGCTCAGCCTGCTTTCTTATAGAACCCAGGACCATCAACGCAGGGGCAGCACTCCACACAATGGGCTGTGCCTCTTCACCCATCAATCACTAATTGAGAAAATCCTCACAGGCTTCCCTGCAGCCTGATCTTATGGAGGGATTTTCTTAATTAGTGAGGCTCCTTCCCCTCTGACGACTCTAGCTCGTGCCAACCTGATGTAAAACTGGCCAGCACAGAGCCGGGCGTGGTGGCGCACGCCTTTAATCCCAGCACTCGGGAGGCAGAGGCAGGCGGATTTCTGAGTTCGAGGCCAGCCTGGTCTACAAAGTGAGTTCCAGGACAGCCAGGGCTACACAGAGAAACCCTGTCTTGAAAAACCAAAAAAAAAAAAAAAAAAAAACTGGCCAGCACAGACCATGCACTGAAGGAACAGCATCTGGGAACTGGAAACATCTGGACACTGGGGTTTTCATCCTGAACCCACCTCATCTCTCTGGGTCAACAATTCTTCCTTCGGCACTCAGCTCGAGGGCTGGATGATTCTTTCCCAAGCAGAGATGGTCCCTCCTCTGCCACCCCACACTCTACAGTTTTGTGAGAGCTATCTGTCTTGAGACAGTCTCATGTAGTCCAGGTTGGTCTCGAACTCCTGACCCTCCTGCCGCTGCCTCCCACGGGCTGGGAATACAGGTATGTTCCACCGTGGCCAGTTTAATTATTACAATCCTAATCCTGCCTATTATAACTAGTGGCAGACTCACTCGTCCACTAGTCCTGTGAGCTCCTCAGAGACAGAAATTGGTATCTGTGGACTCTTAGTCTAGCCCTAGCATGTGACAGTAGATATGCAAATGAACACTTAAGGGGACTCTCCAATTGGGCTAGGCAAAAGTTATCTTAGTTGAAGAGTTACTGAGTGCACCTCTCTCTCTTCTGTGGGCATAGATCAGACACCTAAAGGCACCCTGGGTCCTCTCACACTGTATCCCCTGAGGTGGCATTACTCTGTTGGCTGACGAGATACAGTCAGGTACTGAGGATGTGTTTCAGTTGGCAGAGTTGCTTGTCAAGCACACAGTAGGCCCTCAATTTTCTTTTTCCTTTCTTTTAAAAAAATATTTATTTATTTATTTTATGTATATGAGTGCACTGTAGCTGTACAGATGGTTGTGAGCCACCATGTGGTTGCTGGAATTTGAACTCAGGACCTTCAGAAGAGCAGTCAGTGTTCTTACCCACTGAGCCCTCTCGCCTGTCCCTTCTTTTCCTTTTTTAAGACAGGGTCTCACTATGTAGTCCTGGCTGCCTGCCTCTGCCTTCTGAGTGCTGGATTGAAGGCCACCATGTCCATTTTAAGCTCCTAATTCTTTAAAAAAAGGGGGGGGGCAAACTGAGCATAATCCCAGCCTTTAATCCCAGCACTCGGGAGGCAGAGGCTGGTGGATCTCTGAGTTCAAGACTAGTTTGGTCTACAGAGCAAGTTCCAGTACAGCCAGAGCTACACAGAGAAACCGTGTCTTGAAAAATCAGGAGGGGAGGTATTTAGTATCTATTTTATGTCTATGAATGTATTGCCTGTGTGGATGTCTGTATACCATGTACATGCCTAGTGCCCTTGGAGTTTCGAAGAGAGTATTTGATGCCCTGAAACTGGAATTGCAGATGGTAGTGAGCCACTGTGTGGGCTCTGGGAACCTAACCTGGGTCCTCTGAAAGATCTGTAAGAACAACAAGCACTCTTGACCACTGAGCCACACTCCAGCCTCAGTCCTCAATTTAATAGTCTTTTCTACCATATAAATCTGAACGCAGTGCTCACACCTACGATCCCAACACTGGAAGGTGGAAGGAGACTTTGGTTTATGGTCACTCTTGGCTACATAGAGTTCGAGGCCATCATGGCCTATGTGAGACTCTGCTCCCTCCCCCCACACACACCCCAAAATAGATCATGCAAAGAATAACCAATAGCTTTGTCAGGCTCATATATTTAGAGAAAGACCCCAAGTCCTCCTCTGGTACCCTAGCTTCTCTCTAGGTCATCCTAAGTATCTTAGGGTTTGCAATTAGCCACAGCAAGAGCAAGTGGCCCTTCCCGTTGGGACACTGTTTGTGGGCAGAGCAGGGAGGTAGAAAGGGCTACTTTTGATGTGTGCCACGGAAGCAGAGGATCCTCCTTGGTGTGGTTTGAAACACTGCCACAGTGTGTTTAGATAATGGCTGAATTAGCCCCTCCATAGAGACTGGAAATGAAGCCATGTCTAAATATAACTTCGGAGGACCTTTGCCGTGGCGACAGGAGCAAGATGGCAATTCCAGGCCATAAGGCAGGATGGACTTCATTCTGCCAAAGAAAACAGAGCGGTCACACCCTGCTTTGCAAAAGCAAAAAACGTCCATGTGGGACGACGATACTGGAAAGATCCCTGATTGCAGACCATGTCTGTGCCTTCAGCCTACACCACACACAACCAATATGAACGAAGCAAAAGAGGGAAATAACAAATCAGCCCGTGGGACAGTATAAGAGCGTCTGTGGCTACGTAGAGAGGCTTAGCAGGCTGGAGAGATGGCACAGTGGTTGAAAGCATGCACTGACCTTGCAGAGGTCCTTGGATTGATTCCCAGCACCCACAGCAGGCAACTCACAACGGCCGATGACTCCAGCCTCAGCTCCAGCCAGTGCTCTGGGCTCCTCAGGCATTTATTTGTACATAGCCACAATTCATTATTTTTAAATCTTAAAACAAGAAAGAAGGAAATAAAGGAAGTCATCCAGAGGCACCAGGCAGTAAGGAAAAACAGTAAAATTCACCCATCTCTCACCTCTGCCTTCCAACGCTGTGCATTTTAAATTTAATTAATGTTGTATCTATGTGCAGTGTGTGTGTGTGTGTGTGTGTGTGTGTGTGTGTGTGTGTGATAGCATATGCACATGGAAATCAGAGGACAGTTTATAGGACTCACTCCTCTCCTTTCATATGTGGGAACAGCGTTTCTTTTAAGGAAGAGGAAAAACACGGGCTGTGGTAAGTTGAGTGTTTTTTGTTGTTTGTTTGTTTGTTTTGCTTTTTTTGTTTGTTTTTAGTTTGTTTTTTTATAGCCCTGGCTGTCGTGGAACTCACTCTGTAGACCAGGCTGGCCTCAAACTCAGAAATCCACCTGCCTCTACCTCCCAAGTGCTGGGATTAAAGGCATGTGCCACCACGCCCGTCTTGGCAGTAGGATTCTTGTAAGCTGTGATGGAGAGATGTTTTAGGCTTCAGCCAAAAAATGGAAGTTAATAATGGGGATAGGGATGTAACTCAGTTTGGCATAGTGCTTGCCCAAGATGAGCAAAGCCTTGGTCTCAAACCCCAGCAGCCCATAAACGGGGCGGGCATGGTGTCACTTGCTTTTATTATAGCACTTGAGAGGTGAAAGGGTTCATGGTTATCCTTGAGTATACAGGGAATTTAAAGTCAGTCTCGGCTACAGGAGACCCTGTCTCAGAGCGGGAAGGGAGCAGGGCTGGGGGGCTGGGGAAGGCTCTGTGGTTTGACACAAGGGCACAGTCACAACCTGAAGACCCTCATAAATGTAGCACAGATAAATGACCCTTAGGATTAGGTCCTCTTAGAGACACTAGGTCTGTCAGGAGATACCACAGGAGCCTCCCAAGCCGGTACAGGGCAGCTATTCTGAGAACAGGAAGAAGGGCCCTACTGGAGTGAGGTCACATCAGGTCTCTGGGCATTTCTACCTCTAGATGCCAAAGAAAGTGTCATTGTGTGTGTGTGTGTGTGTGTGTGTATGTGTGTGTGTGTGTACACGGAGCTGCCAAGTTGCGAATGTCAAGCAAGGTTGTGCAGGTGAGTGGGGTTGTCAGCGGGTGAGCAGGCCCAAGAAGATGGCTTTTATTAGAAACCTTTCTTGTTTTTTTCTTTTCAGACATTTTTTTTTTTTTTTTTTTTTCTAATTTAGTCTTGGCAAAGGTCTGGGTGTCCTTAGCCTCGGGGCACTTCTGATTTCCTTCGAAGTAGATTGTGCAGTGTTGGAGAAAGGGAGACAGCAACTCGAGACAAAAGCAGAGAGATTCCAGTCCAAGTGTGCTGTTAAATACAGTAAGGACTCGAATAAATCGGCCCTCCACTCCGTCCGGGCCTCAGTTTCCCCATCAGCGAGACCTAAAGAATTGGTCGAGCCAGAGGCAAGCATTCCGCGTTCCATCCTCTTGAGACAGGAGAATAATAAGCCAGCTTCCAGAAATCCTTTAGAACAGACCCAGTTCGGTGCAGAGTGACTGTAGTTGAGGTCACACTTGCTGGCTTTTGGGATATCCGTCCCCCCCACCTTCCAACCTCCCTCCACCCCCACCCCCAACGCCTTCCTCGTTGCCAACTCAGTTGAGCAAATGTCCTGGGGTCATGCTTATCCAACAGTAAGTTGTCCCGCTCATGCACAGACCTTTGCAGTAAGGGGCGCAGGGCTCAGGGGTCCTGGTCCCTGCCCTGTCCAGCCCCAAACTCCTGCGCTCTGGCAGCCGCGGTGGACCCTTGAGGGCGTTGGGCTCCGACGCGCCGGGCCGGGACATGGCGCCTTCCGAGGCGTGACCGGTGCTGGGCGGAGGTCGCTGCCCAAGGGACGAGGGTCCCCGCCAGGGATCCAGGGCCCTTCTCGGACAAGCCACGCTCAGCCCTCGCCCGCCCATAGAGGCCACCGCGGGAACGCCCCGGGAAGCCGCTGCACGTGCAGCGGGGCCGGGGCCATGGCAACCCCAGCGCGCACCGCTAGGCCCCCGCGCCACCCCCGCGTCTGCCGCTGTCTCGGCGGAGCCCCGCGTCGGGGCTGCCGATTGTTCACCCGAGACTGGCTGGCTCTGCTCAATTTCCAGACGCCTCCGTGGTCCTGGGGGAGGAGAGGAGAATTTTGTGCTTAGGAAAAGCCAGGCATTAATAACCCTGCTGCTTTTTGGATATTCTTAAACCGCGCGGGCCTGCAAGTGTGGCAGGGGCAGCCCCATTTCACAGATGGCAATGTTTGGGGCTCACAGCAGCGGGTCCCGAGAGGGACCTGTGTCCCTCAGGATGATGGAGCCAAATCTCCCCACCTACCTGGCTGTGACTTCTGGGGAGGGGAGGCAGGATTCAAGGGTCTCTGATCCCTGTTGGAGCATACTGAAGAGGCTTGGGGCCCCCTTTAGGGAAGACACTCATATGCATAAAACAAATTAATAAATCTAAAAAATAAATACATAAGCAAATAATAAAAATGATGGGCATCCGAAGATCACCACCGAAGAGCGTGCTTTGCTCCCCATGTGCTGTGTGACCGTGTACCTGTGCCTACATGTACAACTACACACACATACATGAATACATACAGACTGGGGGATGCTGGGATTGGACCTATACTTTGTGCATATGAGGCAAGTATCTGGACCCACAATGCTTTTTGTATTTTTTAAAACTTATTATTACATTTATGTATGGATTTGTTTGTTTGTTTGAGATAGGATCTTACTTGCTTTGTAGTCCTCCTGGCTACACTGGGATTCATTATGTAGACTAGGCTGTCTCCAAACTCCCAGAGATCCATTTTGCCTCTGCCTGTGAAGTCCTAGGATTAAAGGAGTTGTGCCCCACCCCACCCCACACACACACACAGTGTGTGTGGATGTTTTGTTTGCAGATATATCTGTGCACACCTGGGGCTGTGGCGGCCAGAAGTTACAAAGGTTGTGAGCTGCCATGTGGGTGTTGGGACCGGAGGGCAGGCTCCTGTCTCCTGAGGCTGGTGGGCAGTAGTCTCTGTCTGTTCCTTCTTCATTGGCTGCTTGTCACAACAGCTACTTGAAATTCTGGCTCTTTCCCTGATTTGTTGGGAACAATGCTGAGAAGCAATGGCTTCTGTCTGAGAGATAAGGAAGTCTAAGTACCTGACTTGGCTAAGAACACGCCACAAGATATGATACGAGATACTAACAGCCCCATCATAGCTCAGCGTGTCCTATCTGAGACAGCAGCCAACTGGGTGACACCCCAGCCTCTTCTCCTTGTGTGGTAGGATGACTCTGCATGACTCAGGCCAAGTCTTGGGAACACATTCACTGGCTCTCCTGTAGTTCAGCTTCTCTATCTGTACAGAGGTTAAAAATGAATAAACAGCAGCCATCTGGGAGTAAGGAGAGCACTTGGGACTGGGACAAAACCGTGTGTTTCAAATGAGATCAGTGTGCTGGTAGACACCTCTATAATCCATGTACTCTAGAGTCTCAGGCAGGAGGATTTCTATGAGTTTGAGGCCAGCCTGAGTTATACAGTAAGTTTCAAGCCAGCCTAGACTATATAGTAAGACCCACCAATTTAGCAAACTTTATAACTGAGACAGGGTTGGAGGGCATGGTAGGTGGAGCACGCCTTCATGCCAGCACTCGGGAGGCAGAGGCAGTGGGTCTCTGGTTTGAAGCCAGCCTGGTCTACATAGTAAGTTTCAGGCTAGCCAAGGCTACACACCGAGACCCTGTCTCAAAAATAAGATATATATTTTTAAAAGTGGGGTTGGGTGTGGACTGGGAATGCAGAAAGCTTGCCTAACTTGGATGAGACTCTGGGTTGGATTGTGTAGGCCAGATAAAATGGTATTGACCCATAATCCCTAAACTTGGATGACAAAGGTAAGAGGATGCATCTACATAGCAAATTTGAGGTCTCTAGGGTTACTTGATATCCTATTTTTTAGAAAAAGTTTTGCCAGCAAATCGACTCAGAGGATAAAGGCATTTGCCACGCAGACCCAATGACCTCACTTCAAACCCTGGAATGCTTCCATGGAAGGAAACCACCAATACCCAGGAGCTGCTCTATGACCTACACACACACACACACACACACACACACACACACACACACACACACACACACACACACACACACACACACACACACACACACACACACACACACACACACACACACACACACACACACACACACACACTCACACATACACACACACTCACACATACACTCATACACACACACACACACACTCACACATACACAAGTTTGTACACTGACAGTAAATAATTTGTCTTTTATTGATTTGTGTAGGGGGGGTATGTACATGCCACACCACAGTGGGTATCTGGAAGTTAAAGGACAATTTTCAGGAGTCAGTTCCCTCCTTCTACCCTATGAGTCCCTGGCATTGAACTCAGGTCACATCGGACTGGGTGACAAGTGCCCTTACCTGCTGAACCACCTCACCAGTCCATTACATAAATAGCTATTTGCTTTTCTTTTTTTTTTTTTTTTTTTTGGTTTTTCGAGACAGGGTTTCTCTGTATAGCTCTGGCTGTCCTGGAACTCACTCTGTAGACCAGGCTGGCCTCGAACTCAGAAATCTGCCTGCCTCTGCTTCCCGAGTGCTGGGATTAAAGGCATATGCCACCTTGCCTGGCTTTCTTTCTTTTTTTTTTTTAAGATTTACTTATTTATTTTATGTATGTGAGTACACTGTAGCTGTACAGATGGTTGTGAGCCTTCATGTGGTTGTTGGAAATTGAATTTTAGGACCTCTGCTCGCTCCAGTCAGCCCTGCTTGCTCAGTCCCTGCTCACTCTGGCCCAAAGATTTATTTATTATTATACATAAGTACACTGTAGCTGACTTCAGACACACCAGAAAAGGGGGTCAGATCTCATTACGGGTGGTTGTGAGCCACCATGTGGTTGCAGGGGTTTTGAATCCAGTGCTCTTACCCGCTGAGCCATCTCACCAGCTCACAATAAGTGTTCTTTACTGTTCATCAATCTTCCTAGCCCTAAATTTACAATGTTATTATTGGCAAAATATTGAGGTATGTGAGACAAAACTCTGACAGTACACAGGATAAATACCCTGTAAGCCACCCTCTCCCCTCAGCCTTGGGGTCACCACTCCCACTAGGTAATAATTCTTACTGGTTTCTTTGTTTTGTTTTGTTTTTTTTTTTTTTTTTTTTTGGTTTTTTGAGACAGGGTTTCTCTGTATAGCCCTGGCTGTCCTGGAACTCACTTAGTAGACCAGGCTGGCCTCGAACTCAGAAATCTGCCTGCCTCTGCCTCCCAAGTGCTGGGATTAAAGGCGTGCACCACCACACCTGGCTTCTTACTGGTTTCTTAAATGTCCCTGCAGAACCAAAAATACTCTTTTAGAGATTCTGTTTTTTAAGTTTTAAACATTACATTTATTTCCTGTGTGTGTGTATACATATGCCACAGCATACTTGTGTAGATCAGATGACAGTTTCTGGAGTCTGTCCCCTCCTAACCTGTGGGTCCTAGGGATCTCAGGCTTAGGAGCAGGTACATTTATCTCCTGGGCCTCTTTTAGAGCACTATATATCAAGATTTGGTCTACAGAGCACCAGAGTTGAAATCATCTGTACCACAAACACTAGCAGGGCAGAGACTGCTTTGAAGGATTTGCCAGCTGTGTTTTTCTGCAGTAGGGGAGAGAGGGAGAGATTTCTGGAGGTCCCCATTTCTACATAAGAAGACTGAAACCAAGCCTGTGCAAACTCGTATTTGTTCTAAAACCCAAGTTACGGGCACTTTGAACCTGACCTATGTGGTTGTTTGAATAAAAATGGCCACCATAAGCCGGGCGTGGTGGCACACGCCTTTAATCCCAGCACTCGGGAGGCAGAGGCAGGCGGATTTCTGAGTTCGAGACCAGCCTGGTCTACAAAGTGAGTTCCAGGACAGCCAGGGCTATACAGAGAAACACTGTCTCGAAAAACCAAAAAAAAAAAAAAAAAAAAAAAAATGGCCACCATAGACTCCCAGGGACTGGTGTTATCGGAGGTGGGGCCTTGTTGTGTCACAAGGAGTGGGCCTTGAGGTTTCAGAAGTTCAAGCCAGGTCCATTGTCTCTCTCCTCCTGCTGCTTTCTAATATGGATATAGACCTCTGAGCTACCTCTCCAGCACCATGTCTGCCTGCGTGCCACCATGCTTCCCACATTACCACAGTGATAATGGACTAAACCTCTGAACTGTAAGCCAGCCCCAAGTAAATGTCTTCCTTTGTATGTGTTGCCATGGCGTCTCTTCATAGCAATTAAAACCCTAAGACAACCAGTGTTGTGTAGACCCCATGTGTGTGCCTGTGTGTGGGCCCTTATGAACAAACCCCTCTTCCAAATGGAGTTGACCTGGTCACACACTTGTGAAATAAAGCAGACAGAGTCCCTTCTGTTGCAGTGACCAGGGTGGACAAGGGTCCTTACAACACCTCCCTTCCCCCAAACTCTTTATCAGGAAGAACTTTAAAAGTAGTTCCTCCTCGGGGCTGGTGAGATATGGCTCAGCGGGTAAGAGCACCCGACTGCTCTTCCGAAGGTGATAAGTTCAAATCCCAGCAACCACATGGTGGCTCACAACCATCCGTAACGAGATCCGGCTCCCTCTTCTGGAGTATCTGAGGACAGCTACAGTGTACTTACATATAATAAAATAAAATAAATCTTAAAAAAAAAAAAGAAGGAGTTCCTCCTGTTACAGGATATTTGAACCTGTTTCTAATTAGGGTGTGGCTCGGTCTCTAGCATGCACCTTTAATCCCTCTGGCTGAAAAATACAGACATGCCCTTAGTAGATACCTAGAATTCCAAATAATGATGGTAAAGTTAGTTTGTAGAAGGAAGCACCCATGTTTGAAAGTGATGTCTAATTGCGTGGCAAACAAAGTGACGAATCAGAGGAAGATTTGACAAAGTAGGACTCTCACAAGGAGAGGGAAGCTACTTAGAGAGAGACAGACAGCACAGGAGAGGAGAGTATAGCCCAGGAATACAGTAGAGCTCGTGGAGACAGTACAGTAGAGTCGAGAGGGAGGGTAGAGCCGCCCAGAGAGGGATGCAGAGGCAGATTTACCAGGAGAGTTTTACAGAGACAGACGGAAGAGAGAACAAGCTAGACACAGGTGAAGACAGACAAGCAAGAGAATGAGAAGGAGCCAGTAGATTAGGAAAAAAAAAAGATTGCTAGAGTTAGTTCCAAGCCAAGCAGAGCAGTTCAGAGGCCAAGAGAAATGCCAGATTGAATCAGTCAGCTTGGAGAGGAGTTTGAGCCAGAAGAGCTGAGTTGAACCAGCCAGCTAGAATCAAGAAAGAACAAGAAAGGCTGAGCTTACTCGGCAGCAATTCTCAGAGGCCGAGAGCAGTCTTTGCCTAGGTAAACTTGTACGGAGCTCGAAGCTTCCGGGCCTAGGCCTAGGTTAGCAGACAAGGCAGTCAGCTCAGGGGTGACAAATGACCCAGGAGAATAAAGACTCCATCTGCAGCCTCCCCTCTTAGCTGGAGAGAGAAGAGCTACAAAGAAGGGACCAATGGCCTTTGGCAGGTATGAGAAACGTGGCCAAAGAGAGACAAGTTCTCTCCATGATGCTCCGACAGGGGAGAAGAGAGGCTGGGCAAAATGAGGAGCAGAGAAAGATATGCCTCAGCCCTTTTGGGCCACAGAGTCTGAACCCTAGCCCCTAGCTCAACAGAGCCAGAGTTCACAATGATCTCACACCCAAACTTTCTGTCCATCATCCATCAACTCTGTCTTTCTCTAAGTGACAACTCCATCCATCCAGTGTCCCCCATGGCTCCTCACACCCAGGCTGGGTTCCCATGGCTCTCAAACACCCCTGGGGTTCCTGCCTAAGTCCTTGCACTTCCCTTTGCAGCCACTTCCTTTCATGTCTGTAAGGTTGCACCCACTTCCCCCCCTGAGCTCAGCATCCTGTCAGGGTAGGTTCCTCTACTTCCCCCGATAGGTAAGGGTCACCTGTGCTTTCGGTTACTTCATGTTTCCCACAGTATCTGTGATCGTACGATATCTGCACACTCCCCCAAGCACTTCCCTTTGGACAGGAGCTCCCTGGCGTCCAGGATAGAACCAGATAGGGGTGGTTCACTCTGGGCATGGGCTCATGAGTAACTTGAGTGACTCCCCTTAACAGCCCTCAGAGACTCCTCCAGAACACTCACAGGGCCCAGGAGCTTGGTCTCACAGACCTTGGCATTCCTGCTGTCTGTTACCGGGCTGCAGGAAATTAGAACGGCACAAGGGTAAATCTCACAGGACAGTGTCAGGTGCCACCTCACCATGGGGCTGATAGGGAACCCAGTGGGCGGAGGGAAGGAAGGCCTCCTGCAGAAAGGGAGTGTCACAGGGCTCCTGAGGAGCAGGTAGAGAGAGAGGGTGTGGTCCCTGCCCTGCTGCCAACTCTCAGCAGATACTAAGCTGGGGGATTAGAGGACAGCAACAGCTGTCAGAACCCAGTGTCCCGCAAGACTTCAGACCTGCTGTCCCCTCCCTTCCATTTCCGGGCTTCGTGCCCTTAACCTGCCCTTGGTTCCCCAGATGAGTCATCAAGTTCCAGTCCCTAGGGTTCCTTGCAGCACATCCCTGGGGGAAGTTGAGAGGCTCATGCATGACATTAAGAAATACAGTCAGGAGGGCAGGAAGCTCTAAGCCGTCCACAGCCTGGGTGAGGGTTACCCAGGGCCCAGTCCTTGCCTGTTGAAGCCTCCGGTCTAGTAGACATCCAAAGCTCAGCTGAATCTCAGCAGCTCGGCTGACAGGCAGTTCGAAAGCAACAAACAAACAAACAAACAAACAAAAACCAACAGCAAACAAATAAAAAACCCCACAAAACAAACAACAAAACAACCCTCAAAAAGAATGAAAACAGGTGTGTACCCTGCTTGAAACTACCTCTTTGACGAAAA
The DNA here is from genome assembly GCA_902729485.2 of Mus minutoides. Classification (NCBI taxonomy): domain Eukaryota; kingdom Metazoa; phylum Chordata; class Mammalia; order Rodentia; family Muridae; genus Mus; species Mus minutoides. The sequence goes on from LR750152.1 coordinate 772,492, forward strand.
TCAAATATCTCCCAAAAATAACAAGGGAAGAGGGAGGTGAGATGGTGTAGCAGGTGAATATGCTTGCTACCAAACCTTGACAACCCGAGTTCAATCCCTGGGACCCACACAGTAGAAGGAGTGAGCCAGCTCCCATCTAGAAACTGTGCACCATGGCCTATGTGTGTACACATAAACACACACACACACACACACACACACACACACACACACACACACACACCCCAAACAAATTTGTAAGCAAAATAATAAAAATGTAAGAAGGAGCCAGGCATGGTGGCGCACGCCTTTAATCCCAGCACTCGGGAGGCAGAGGCAGGTGGATTTCTGAGTTCGAGGCCAGCCTGGTCTACAGAGTGAGTTCCAGGACAGCCAGGGCTCTACAGAGAAACCCTGTCTCAAAAAAAAAAATGTTAAGAAGGATACACAAAGGCATTAATTCCTCTTTTTAAAGATGCTGTGTAGGAACCCAGGTGAGCTGCCCTGGTAAGCCTGGCATCATTGCCCCTTTGAATATTCAATTCCCATAGGTAGAGAGATGGCTCCACAGTTAAGATCACTGACTCCTCTTTCAGAGGACCTGGGTTTCATTCCCAGCACCCCTATGGTAGCTCACAACCATCTGCAACTCTAGTTTGAGGGGATCTGATGTCCTCTTCTGGTCTCCATAGGCACCAGGCACACATGTGGTGTACATGCAGACAATATACCTGTCTCAGTTAGGGTTTTAGTCCTGTGAACAGATACCATGACCAAGGCAAGTCTTAGAAAGAACAACATTTAATTGGGGCTGGCTTACAGGTTCAGAGGCTCAGTCCAGGATCATCAAGGTGGGAGCATGGCAGAGTCCAGGCAGGCATGGTGCAGGCAGAGCTGAGAGTTCTACATCTTCATCTGAAGGCTGCCAGTGGAAGACTCACTTTCAGGCAACTAGGGTGAGGGTCTTAAGACCACACCCACAGTGACACACCTACTCCAACAGGGTCACATCTCCTAATAGTGCTACTCCCTGGGCCAAGCATATATAAGCCATCACAACACCCATGCTCAGTAAACAGTAAGTCTAAAATATTTTCCTTCCTTATAAGTTGCATTGTGGATAGACCACCTTCAAAGACTCCAGCACCTTGGCTAAGGGTATAGCTCAGTTGACATAGTGCTTGCCTGGTAGGTACAAAGCCTTTGGTTCAAGTTCCAGCACTGCATAAACCAAGTGTAGTGGTCCATCCCTGTAATCCCAGCACTCTGAGGTACAGGCAGAAGGACTGACAGTCCAATGTTATCTTTGTCTATATGATAAATTTGAAGCTAGCCTGGGCTACAAGAGACCCTGTCTCAAAACAAACAACAAAGTACTTAAATAGTTAAAGCATGCTTGACATCAGACTCCCAGAGGATCCTAGGAAGACCCACAATTCCCTCAGCTTACAATGGGGAAACAGGCCTGGACTGGGTCAAATGTGTCTTAGACTGTGTTCCGGACTTGAAGTCCTTCAGAACTTGCTACTCTTCTGGCGTGGCCACCGCTCTGGAAGGCTCTAAAGCCATCTGCAGCCCGGATGAGGGTTACCCAGGGCCCAGTTGTTGCCTGTGACACCTCCAGACTAGGAAACGAGCAAAGCTCAGCTGAAACCTGACCTTAGTCATTGTTCTATTGCTGTGAAGAGACACCATGACCATAATGACTCCAATAAAAGAAAGCATTTAATTGGGGGCTGGCTTACAGTTTCAGAGGCTTAGTCCAGTGTCGTCATGGTAAGAAGTGTGGTGGCATGCTTAAGATGGAGCAGTAGCTGACACCTACATCCTGATCTGCAAGCAGGCAGACTCTGGTCCTGGCATGGGCTTATGAAACCTCAAAGCCCACCCCCTAGTGACACACTTCCTCCAACAAGACCACACTGCCTAGTCCTTCTAATCCTTTCAAACAGTTCCACTATGTGGTCGACTGAGCACTCAAATAGATGAGCCTATGAGAGCCATCCCCATTCAAACCACCAAGGCCAGTATGAGGAAAGCGACCGTGATCCTATGAGACAGCAGAAATCTGAGACCCAGCATGGTAAACAGCTGTCACACCTGGGCTCGGGTCTGAGTTCACCTTAGGTCACTTGATACGTGTTTGTTTGTTTTTTTTGTTTGTTTGTTTGTTTTAATTTCTAGGGCTTTGGTCTCCATGTCTGTAAATGAAGATAATAGCACAGAAGCATCATGGGAGATGAACCGTGATGTGTGTTACTGCTGAGAACAGCCTGACACACGGCTACTATTACTCTGCCTGTCATTCCAGTTATTCTTAGAGGATCTCACACTTGGGTGAAATATCCACAGGGACATTGAAGGGACAGTCTCCTCCCCCTCCCAGGGTGCAGGCAAGATGTCATCTGCCTGCATCCTAGACCTTCCCTCTCCTGCCTCTCATCCCCTAGGTCTCTCTCTTTCTCTCTAGTCATATGAGTCTCCCTGCCATGACCTGGCTGGCTGGGCTGGACAGCTCTGCATACACAAGCCCATCATGTGGTTACTGGCCTCGGCCTCCAGCAGTGCCTGGAGTCCAGACATGCGAGGCAGGCTGCCAGGGCTTCCTTGGTAAGAGGCCCCGCCACTCCCTGTGGCCCTCTATTCTGGGAGCTGTAATTTACACATGCTTCCCCACCCTATTTGCTATCTGTAGCCACAGTCACAGTTCCCAAGGGCCCTGCCCATCCCCAGCTAACTGGCCTTCCATAAACAGTTTTCAAGCTGCTCTGCTATCTTAGACACTGGGGCTCTGGGAGGAGGTCTGCCACCCTGGGAGGACCCCAGAGAGAAGCTGGCCCAATGTGGGCTGCATTGAGGAGTCCTTACCCACAAGAGACAGGGATAGCATCCTCAAAGCCTGACTCCAATGTCTGCTGGGCTGGGTGGGGTGCAGAGTAACTAAGAGCCTGTCATTACCTGCCCTCCAACCCAACACACATGCACACCCCACACCGTAGGAACTGGGTAATCCTGCCTGTGTTCTAGAGTTCCAGCTTGCTCAGCCATGGGGTCATGGAGAGAGAGAGACAGACAGAGACAGAGACAGAGAGACAGAAAGAGAATGAATTTGTGTGTGTGATGGGTGTGAGTATGTGCACGAGTGTATGTTTATGTGTGAGAATGAATGTGTGTGTGTGAGTATGTGTGTATGACAGGTATGTGTGTATGAATGAATGTGTGATGGATACGTGTGTGTGAATGTATATGCGAGTGAGTGAGTGAGTGTGACATGTGTTTCAATAAGTATGTGTATGACATATATGCATGTGAGAGTGAGCATATGTGTGTGAGTGTGTGAGGGTGTATATGATTATGTATGTGAGTGTGTGTGTATGTGACAGGTATGTGTGAGAGTGAGTCTGAGTGTGTGTGTATGAATGAGTGTGTGGTTGGTATGTGTGTGAGCTTGTAAGTGTATGTGTGAATGAGTGTGTGACATGTATATGTGTGAGAGTGAGCATATGTGTAAATGAATGTATGATGTGTGTGAGTGTTTGTATGTGTGAGTGTGTGACAGGTATGTGTATATGCAACAGGTGTGTGAATGAGTGAACCTCTGTATGTATGAGTGTGTGTGAATGAGCAAGTGTATGTGTGTACTGTGTGGGTGTGTCCTTTTCTACCACTTCTGTCACCTCAGGACCCTTCCCCAGCCCTCCCTCCCTCCCTCCCTCCCTCCCTCCCTCAGCACTCTCCCCTCCCCTCACTTCCTCTTGCTCTCTGGGTCTCAGCTTTGAAGCTGCTTCTTGTGGAAGACTTGCAGCCTGATGTCACAGCACATACACACATCTATCCTGACCTGGGATGGGCAGGATCTAAGCTCCCCACGGGCGGGCACAGTGGCCTCATCTGTGCCCTGGTCTGTCTCCATGGGCAACTGAGAGAACTCCCCGGATGGCTCCTCTTTTGTGTTTCCTTTGTTTCCTAGCACTTGGCAGACAATAGGCCTTCAAGGAAAGGATTCTTGAAAGGATGTGTATAAATGTAAGCAAAAGACTCCCCTGGCCACTCTGGGATGTGTGAGTCTCTTAGGAGGCTCTCCGGGATGCAGACTTGGGGTGGCTCTTGGTTACTTTGAACCCTCCATTTTCTAGGGCAGCCCAAGCTTCAATGTTCGTTTGTCTTTCTGTTTGCTTCATGAGATAGGTTCTCATTTAGCTCAGGCTAACCTCAAATTTGCTTTGCCACGAAAAGTATAATGATCTGCAGTCCTCCTGCATCCTTCTGTCCTTTGTGTCTTTCAGGCTTGCCACACTCTCTGTCTATCCTGATCTGCAAAACACAGTTACTCTGGCCACGGGCTTGCTCAAACCCCAGGGTTTCTGAGAAGTTGTTGTGAACAGTCTGGCATCCTGAGACTGAGGGAGGCAGGTAGGATGGGGACCATGAGTCACCAGCCTTCCTGTAAGTGGCAGCTTGGATACCCATCTGACGTGGCATTCATTGTGTTCTACTGGAGCCTCCCCTGAATGGGTTCCAGACCCGCTCTCCTCCGGGGCTGGAAAACATGGTCCTATAGCAGCTTCCAGCCTCGGAGACCAGAAGACCCACGCCTGGGAATGAAGTCAAGGAGCCAAGATGTAGAGCTCCAGCCTTTTACAGAGACAGCACAAGAGCAACAAGGCCTCTGCGCGACACCTGCCCCCCACTTCTGGTAGGAGATGGCCAGACCTAAGCCCAGTGAGGACAATAACTTTGATGGCAAAATAAATAAGCTGAGAACAGCCGCGTGACCCAGCCATGTCTGCATCTCAGGATCCCCGTCCTTGCTGTTTCTGGCACCAGCAAGCTCCTCCCCTGACTGCTCCTTTCCCCGCCCCCTTCCCTCTTCCCTCTTTTTTTTCTTGTGTGTGTGTCTTTGTCTATCAAGATGGAGTTTCTCTGTGTAGCCCTTCCTTTTTTTTTTTTTTTTTTTTTTTTACTTCCCTCCTCTCTCCTTATGTCTGTTTGGCAGAGTCTTTCTATGTTGTCCCCAAACCATTAGGTTGAGGGATCCCACAGCCTCAGCTTCTGAGATGCTGGGACATTAGGCTGGAACTGTTTTCTGTTATCAATCATTCTACCATTTCAGATGTTTATCAATTAATTTATGCTATTACCCTTCTGTGCGTGTTATATCTGTGTGTACGAGTGCAGACTCACCCGGCCTATGATGCACTCGTAGGGGTCAGAGGACAGTTCCCAGGGTCAGTTCTCTCCTTCCACTGTGGCTTCCGGGAATTGAACCTATGCAAGCACACCTACTGTGAAACAAGGACTTTAGCCGGATGAGCCATCTCGCTGGGCCCAAGTCTTTGTTTAAATGTTCCCTTTTAGGTCAGGTGTTCCTAGATCACCCCACTTTAAGCCATCACCCCTGCCCCATGTAACCGTGTGTGTGTGTGTGTGTGTGTGTGTGTGTGTGTGTGTGTGTGTGTGTTTGAGACAGGTCTTACACGCATAGCCCAGGTTGGACTTAAACTCTGATCTTACTTCACACTACCTAAGGCTCACGGGCATGAACCACCATTCCCCCGCCATTAAATCCACCCCATTAAGTTGAATCTTCATTCCTCCATCTCCCCGCTGCTTTCACGGGGGGCTTTTCCAAGGTGCTTGCTGCTGACTGGCACACTGGGTTGACCTTGGAGCTGAGTGTTCCTTGCATGCTACCTATCTCCTTTTCTGTTCCTCTCAGAGCTCAGTCAACTCCATTCAGATGAAACTCTGTTGTCCTTTTCTATTATTTTTTTTTTAATCTTTTTTTAAGATTTATTTTATTTATTATATGTACGTACACTGTAGCTGTCTTCAGACACTCCAGAAGAGTGTGCCAGATCTCGTTATGGATGGTTGTGAGCCACCATGTGGATGCTGGGATTTGAACTTATCACCTTCGGAAGAGCAATCGGGTGCTCTTACCCGCTGAGCCATCTCACCAGCCCCCTTTTCTATTATTTTATCACAAACGGAACCCCAAGTCTCGCAGCTCACACCAGCAAGTATTCATTTCTAAGGCGCCTGAGTCTCCCTTGGATTGTGGCCCTCTCAAAGCCAGCTTGGGTCCAGGCTCATTCATGAAGGACCAGCAAGCCAGGTCCTCTCTGACGAGGGCCTCTCTCAGGGCTGCAGGACTCAGCAGCTGCTGGCTTGCCTGTGAAGGCAGAGCCGCAGCCTTGGAACTCAGCCTTAGGAGTCATGGCCCTTTACTTCATGCTGGAATGGACACCAGAAGGTGGGTATGTCAGGGCCCCTGGGAGACTGTCACCTCTGTCAGCAGCATGCATGAGGCACAGAGAAGGCTCCCAGGAAACAGGGGGGAGAGAGAGAATGAAAATTAGAGCTGTTACTGTAACTCACATCTGTGGTCCATGCATTCAGAAGGCTGAGGCAGGAGAATGAGGAGGTCAAAGTCTGGCTTGCATAGAGAATTTGCAGTCAGCCAGGGACACATAAGACTCGGGGGGGGGGGGGAGAGAGAGAGAGAGAGAGAGAGAGAGAGAGAGAGAGAGAGAGAGAGAGAGAGAAGACAGGCATTTTAGCATCATTATATGTAGTTCAATGTTTAGTTCTCTTGGGGATTTAGCAGCCGCCGTGACCATTAACTTATCCCCAAAGGACCTTAAAGCATCCAGTGTTCTCCCTGCCGCCCCCTCCTGCTCTCTTACAGTCCACACGAACCCAGCCAGCTGTGTGACTGTGGGCACATTCCGAAACACACTGGCCTATTGTGAAGATGGAAATACACACAGATGTAAACAAGAACCACAGTACAGGGCACACCCACCCGCAGACGGAACTGTGCTGGGCTCCTATGTGCTCACACCCTGGGGACGACCCATGAGTCTCCCTGATATCACAGCGTTTGTGGGGCTATGACGTGGAGTGACTGAGAGTGCCTGGCCAGTGGTCCTAGAGTGTTGCCTACCCTAACCAGAGAAGCCATCCTCGGGTGGCAGTACCAAGCTGGGTCACATGGCCTAGACATCAGGTTTACCATTTGGGCCAGAGAAGGTCATATGCTTTGGGATCTTGCATGTAGAGGAAAGCACAGAGGGGCTGTTTTCTGTTTATACTATAGAGCCTGTGTTACCCAGCAGGGTTGTTTGGTTGGTTGGGTTTTTTTTGTTTGTTTGTTTGGTTGGTTGGTTGGTTTTTCTTTCTTTTCTTTTTTTTTTTTTTTTGGTTTTTCAAGATAGGGTTTCTCTGTGTAGCCCTGGCTGTCCTGGAACTCACTCTGTAGACCAGGTTGGCCTCGAACTCAGAAATCCGCCTGCCTCTGCCTCCCAAGTGCTGGGATTAAAGGCGTGTGCCACTACCGCCCAGCTTGTTTTGTTTTTTTCAAGCCTGACTTACCTATTAGTTTTTAAGCTTTTTGCAGTGAAGAAAATGTATATACATATATACAGTCTTTTTTGTTTTGTTTTGTTTTTTTCGAGACAGGGTTTCTCTGCCTCCCAAGTACTGGGATTAAAGGCATGCACCACCATGCCCGGCATATGTACAGTTTTATTATTTTATATATATTATATATTATATATATATTATATATTATATATTATATGTTATATATAATATATGTTATATATATATATAATATATATATATTTTGTTGTTGTTTTTTACATTGTCTTAGTTAGGGTTTTACTGCTGTGAACAGACATTTAATTGGGGCTGGCTTACTGGTTCAGAGGTTCAGTCCATTAACATCAAGGTGGGAGCATGGCAGCCTCTAGAAAGGCAGGCATGGCGCAGGCAGAGCTGAGGGTTCTACATCTTCACCTGAAGTCTGCTAGTTGGATGATTGACTTCCAGGCAGCCCACAGTGACACACCTATTCCAACAAGGCCACTTCTTCTCATAGTGCCACTCCCTGGGCCAAGCATATACATATACACTATACAAACCTATATATAATATGTGTGTTTTTAAAAAAGCTATTTAAAGATTTACTTTTAAGTGTGTGGGTGTTTTATCTACATGTATGTTTGTGTATCACGTGTGTGCTGGGTGCCTGCAGTTACAGATGGTTGTGAGCCACTGTGTGGGTGCTAGGAATTGAACCTGGGTCCTCTGAAAGAACAGCCAGTACTTTTAACCACTAGACATCTCACCAGTCCTAAAAAGATGGTTTAAAGATTCCTTTATATGTGTGTGCCTGAGTGGGTTTTATGTACACCATGTGCGCTCAGGTGCCAGAGAGGCCAGGAGATGCTGCTCTATCAGTTAGATGGGAGTTTCAGGCAGCTGTGAGCCTTTAGTTGGATGCTGGGAACCAAACTTGGGTCATCAGCATGATTGATGCCACTTTGTATTTGTGACTTTTGTTTGTTTGTTTGTTTGTTTTTCAAAACAGGGCTTCTTTGTGTAGTCCTCACTGTCTTAGAACTAGTTCTGTAGACCAGGCTGGCCTCTGTCTCTGCCTCCCAAGTGCTGGGATTAAAGGAATTCAACATCACCCACAGCATATTGGTTACTTTTCTATTGCCCTGACAAAACACCATGACCAAGGCAACTTATAAAAGTAGGCATTTAATTGGGAACTTGCTTGCAGTTTCAGAGGACAAGCCCATCCACGGCTAGATGCTGCCATGCTACCAAGTTGAGAGCTGATATCTTGATTCACAGTGAGGAGGAGAGGGAGGGAAGGAGAGAGACTGGGCTTGGTTAAGGCTTTTGAAGCCCCAAAGCCCATCCCTAGTGATACACCTCCTAATCCTTACCAAACAGTTCCACCCACTGGGCACCAAGCATTCAATGGCCCCATGGGGGCCATTTTCATTCAAACCACCACATGTTCTTAACCACTTGTCTTAGTCAGGGTTTCTATTCCTGGACAAAACATCATGACGAAGAAGCAAGTTGTGGAGGAAAGGGTTTATTCAGCTCACACTTCCATACTGCTGTTAATCACCAAAGGAAGTCAGGACTGGAACTCAAGCAGGTTAGGAAGCAAGAGCTGATACAGAGGCCATGGAGGGATGCTCTCTACTGGCTTGCTTCCTCTGGCTTGCTCAGCCTGCTCTCTTATAGAACCAAGACTACCAGCAGAGAGATGGCACCACCCACAAGGGGAACTCCTCCCTTGATCACTAATTAAGAAAACGCCTTACAGCTGGATCTCATGGAGGCATTTCCCCAACTGAAGCTCCTTTCTCTGTGATAACTCCAGCCTGTGTCAAGTTGACACAAAACTAGCCAGTACACCACTAAACAATGCCCTCATCCCTGCGTTGTCTTTCTTTCTTTGAGACATCTCATGGAGCCAAGGATGTTCTTGAACTCCTGATCCTTCTGCCTCCAGCTCTCAAGTATGGGGATTACAAGTGAGCACATGACTCCTGGCTTTAGCACTAAGGTTCCAAAGGTACCCCCAACACCCCCAAGTCATTTTCAGGCCTTAGATTCGATACTAATATGGAACCGTGGTCTCCTTGAAGGCAATGGCTGGAACCTGTGTCTCATGAACGAATCCATGAGAACAAAGAAGAAAGTCATTACATGGCTATTATCTTTTGCTGACTGGAGTATCCCTTTTCTTGCAATAGCTGCTTCCAGAATATCAGCTGACTTCAGGAGCCCAACCCCAGCCAAGCCTTGTGCTCCCTCCTCACTTGCATGACTTAGACTCATCACTGCCTCTCAGACTCATGTTCCCCATCATGAGAACAGTGTGTTCCGTAGCAACAAGGCTGTTAGGATACAAAAGACTCTTATTCTGGATGAGCACTTATTCTGGTGTGCACATCTGGAATCAGGCCCGAGGAACTGAAGTTTCAGAGCCACCGGGTGCTGCTGGCTCCTGGTTACCGTCAACATTAGCTCTACCCTGCCTCGGGGAGGGGTGATTCCTGGAGGAACACACCTGGCTCAGGGGAAGGTATGAAAAATGTCTCAGCTGGCCCTTCCTTTGTTGGTGCTACCCCAGTCAGCTGGCTGGGTGCAACCTGACTGAGGCCGGCAGAGTCTCCATCACTCACACTGTAGGAGTGGAATAGATGAGCCTTACAGTCGTTCGGACCACAGTTATTTTTTAATATTCAAACAAGAAAATTTTAGTTTTCTTTTTTACTGATTAAGCTCATTATGGGACAATTTCATTTGTGCATATAACTTATTTTATTTTGTTGTTGTTTGTTTGTTTGTTGAAACAGTGTGTCATGGTGTAGCCTTGGCTGCCTTGGAATTCACTTTGTAAGACCAGGCTGGTCTTAAACTCACAGAGCTCCAACTATCTCTGCCTCCCAAATGATGGGATTAAGGGCATGTGCCACCACACCTGGCCCTGTTCCAACTGTCTAATGTGTGTTTACACTCCTGCATAATGGGTTTGTGCCCACATGCCCGTGTGAGCGTGTGGAGGTCAGAGGACAATTTGTCGGAATCTGCTCTCTCCTTCTACTCTGGGTTCAGGGGATTGGAATCAGGTTGCCAGACTTCTCAGCAGGTACATTTACCATCCATCTTTCTGGCCCAACATTTATTGATCAGTTTTTTGTTTTTTTTTTTTTGAGACAGGGTTTCTCTGTGTAACCCTGGCTGTCCTGGAACTCACTCTGTAGACCAGGATGGCTTCGAACTTAGAAATTTTCCTGCCTCCCAAGTGCTGGGATTAAAGGTGTGTGCCACCACACCCGGCCCCATTGATCAGCTTTTATAGATCAGGACTCAGTTGAGCATGTCAGATACCATAAGTGTAAAACGAGGAAGATCTCTGCATGCTGTGGGGTAAATGGTCTAGGGACAGTGAGGTATCACTTACCAGGAGAAATACCCAGAGATACATATGAGGCGCTGCTCTCGGGAGTCAGCCGGTGAGCATCCTTACAGACATCTTACAGGAAGAGCTAAGTCCTGAACTCAACAAGGAATCCTAACCCCAGGCAGAGACTTTAGCACATGCAAAGGCCCGGGAGTAAGAACATTAAAGTAATTGAAAGAGGGCAAGTGTGGTTGTAACTTCCACTTGTGTGTGGAACTGCAAAGTAGTGCAGGCACTTCCAGGAACACATGCACCAGACGAGGACAATGGACATCATCTCCCTCAAGGTGACACTTCTCAGTGAAGAGCTGGAGGGCGCGAAGGCACTCAAGGTGGGAGTGGAAAGAAACACATGTGTGTTGGTCAGGGTTCTCAAAGGAACATAATGGATAGAATGAACTAATTAATGTATTAAAAGGGGATTTATGAGACTGGAGAGATGGCCCAGTGGTTAAGAGCACTGGCTGCTCTTCCAGGAAACCTGTCTTCCATTCCCAGCACCCATATGGTGGCTCACAACCATCTGTAATAGAATCCGATGCCCTCTTCTGGTGTGTCTGAAGACAGGGACATTGTACTCATATAAATAAAATAAATAAATCTTCAAAAAAATTATGAGCTTAGGATGGTAATGCATGCCTTACTTATCTATTTATTTATTATTCTTTTGGGAGAGAGTTAAGACAGCGTTTCTTCGTGTATGCCTGGCTGTCCTGACCCCTGAGTGCTGGAGTGAAACCCATGTGCCACCAGCATCTGGCCTTGATGCAAGCCTTTAGTCTCAGCACCCAGGAAGCAGAGGCAAGCAGATCTCTGTAAGTTCAAGGCCAGCTTGGTCTACATAGTAAAACTTTTTCTCAAAAACTGAATGAATGAATGAATGAGTGAATGAATGAATGAGTGAATGAAAATAAAGAAAAGAAAAAAGATCGTTTTGTAGAGTGACAAACTTCTGACCCTCTACTTCCCAAGGGCTGGGATTAGAGACCTGCACTACCACATCTAGTTTCCTAGACCTTCCAAATTTATTTTTAGTTTTTATTTTGAAACGGGATCTTGCTAAGTTACCCAGACCAGTCTTAAGGTCACTCTACAGCCAGGTAGGCCTTGACCTTTGCCATCCTTCTGTTTCAGCCTTACAGGACTATATGCTACCAGGCCTGCCTTTCCCTGACACTCTTTTGAAAGGCCTGTTTTCTTGCCCAGTTTCCTTCAGATTGTAAGCTAACCTAGGAGAGGGTCTACACCCTACTGAATATCCCTCTCCCAGTGCCCTACCCAGTCGATATTTGTCTAATTTTATTTTTAAGAGTATGGATGGTTTGCCTGCATGTATGTCTGCGCACCGCGGCATGCATGGTGCCTGTGAAAACCAGAACTGGAGTTACAGATGATTATGGAGCTGACATGTGGGTGCTGGGAATCAAACCCAGGTCCTCTGAAAGGACAGGCCCTTAACGGCTAACCACTGAGCCATCTCCACCCTCTGAGTTTTTGTTAAAAAAAAAAAAAGAGAGAGAGAGAGAGAGAGAGAGAGAAAGACCACGAGTTAACATAGCTTGGTTGTGATGCATAGATAGCCAGAGAATACACACTGTTCCCAACTTCTGAAGGATCCGGCTCTGAAGATCTGAGCCCCGACCTGGGCCTTATGGTTGCCTCTGAGGACCAGTAGGCGTGGGACTCCCTATTTGGATCCGTAGAAGGGCAATTCAAAATCAGACAGGTTCCTGTAGTGTAACGTGATGACTCAGTCTTCTCCACAGGGATTGGGATGGGGGCAGATGTACGCAGTGTTTCACGTGCCACCGGGCAGCAGACAGGCTTCAGCATGTTTGGGTGAGCCCAGGGACTCAGGCCAGACTATTTCAAAAATGCTCCTGGCCGTGCCTTCCCGAGGCTGCTGACCCAGGTGACTAGGCAGGTCGGTGCCTGTGCAGAAAAGGGCACCCTGCCCAACCCTGCTCTGCTCCTAACCATGCCCTCTGGACCTGGCTGGGATCAGAGAGTTCCAGGGGACTGTGTAGCCTCTAGGCAGTTAGAAGAGGAACCCTTAAGACTCAATCTCTGGTCTCTATTAAATAACAGCCAGCCTTTAAAACCTGTAAGATCCTGATAATCTGCCCTAGTCGGGAAGACAAGGTCCAAAGGGACCTGTTGTCATGAAAGTTCAAAAGAGGATGTCCTCATTCCCAGTCAAACTGTTCTAGAGGCTGGAACTTAAGGGATGTTCAACTTCATAACTCTAGAGGCAGAGACAGGCTGAGTTCTGGGCCAACCTGGTCTACACAGTGAATTCTAGCACAGCCAGGGCTCTGTAGAGAGACCTTGTCTCAAAAGCAAAAACAAAACTAAAGCCAATTATGGTGGTGCACACGGTTAACCCCCATTCTAGAGAGGCAGAAGTAGAGAGATCTCTGAGTTTGATGCCAGTCTATAGAGAGTTTCAAGACAGCTAGGGCTATACAGAGAAACCCTGTCTCAAAAAAACAAAAAACAAAACAACAAAAACAAACAAACAAACAAAACTAATAGGCCCAAGTGTGCTCAGAAAAGAAAGTATTTCGTTCAAGAATATGAGCCTCCTGCCAGACTTGGTGCTGTAATCCCAATGTGGGGTGTGGGTACATAGGGGAGGAAGGATCAGGGGTTCTAGGTTAGCCTCAGCAACATAGTGAACTGGGGTCTGGCTTGGCCTAGAAGACACCCTGTTTCTAAACACAGACAGACAGACACACACACACAGACAGATAGACACAGACAGACAGACAGACAGACAGACAGACAGACACACACACACACACACACAGAGGGGAGGGGCTGGGTTCCAGATCAGCCAGGCCAATATCAAGACCCTGTCTCAGAAAAACAGAGTCAAAATGAAATAAACATGCCTCCATATCATCTTCCTATCCTCCAGGGTCAGCATCTTTTTCTTGACCATAAGAGGAAACTTCCTTCTGATTAAGCACAGCTGGCGAGATGGCTCAGCGGTTAGAAGCACCAGCTGCTCTTCCAGAGGTCCTGGGTTCAATTCCTAGCACCTACATGAAGCTCACAACTGTCTGTAACTTCAATTCCAGAGGCCCCAACACCCTCACACAGACAAAATGTCTATGCACAGAAAGTAAAAATAAATAATTTTTTAAAATGCAGTTGGGGGGCGGGGCTAGGGATGAAGCTCAGGCAGTTAAAAGAGGAGTTATTTAACATGCACAAAGCCACGCCCCCAGCACTTCATAACCAGATGTGGTAGGGTACTCCAGTCCTATCACTCAGGAGGTAGAGGCAGACAGATAGAGGTCATACTACACATATAGTAAGTTTGATACTAGCCTATGTTACATGAACTCCCATTCAAGGAGGAAGAGAAAAGAATGTCTCAGCTCCCAGTTACATATAATGAAAATGACTGGCTCCTATATTCCTAGCATTCGGGAGGCTGAGCCAATAGGACTGGGAATTCTAGGCCACCTTGACTACATAGGGAAACATCACCCCCCTCCCCCCAAATACATAGATGTGTAATAAAACCTTCAGGTTTTCAATCTTGTCTTTTGCCACTTCCTAGCTCTGTGACATACTCTCTATCTCATTGTGTAAAATAGGAGCTGGTAGCACACAGGGACTGCCACAGGAAGAACAGAGAATTTCGGAATGGGACATCATTGTCCAGGCTGGGCCAGACAGGATGTTTTCAGTCCTGGTCACAACTTCTAGCACAGCTCTTTCCAACTGAAATGCCTAAATGGGGACACTTGGCCACATCTCCCGCCTCTTTGTCCTCTCTGGCTTCACCAGGAGTCCAGATCTGCACCTGACCACCTAGGATTGCCGCATCGTGCCTTCAGGCAAGGTCCTTTCTAAATGTCCCTGGGTTTCTGTCTCTGTCAAGCTGGAAATACTAAAGCCACCCGCAGAGGCAGTTGTCCAGAGCACATGACCAAGACCCAGATGGTTCCTGGTTAGTGGTCTTCCTCCCACAGGTGGGCCTTGTTAACTGAGCCACTCCTTCCTTCCTACGAGCAGGTCATGACCTTGGATTCCTGGCTTCTGGGCTTTACCCAGAACATTGGGTAAGTGACTCAGCCTCTTCATAAGGACCAGTTGGAAAGTTCGATGCTGGCCACCTGAGTCAAGGGTCACCAGAGACTTGAGCAAGCTCTGTCGTCTCCGATAACTCTTCACCCCACAAGCTCTTTGCCAAGTCAAGTGACCCAAGTCCTAAAGTGAACGTTGACTCTGGCTGAGCATGAGCCTCTGATGTCTGGACTGTGGCTCACTCTTCCTTTGCATTTCTGTCCCCATCTTTAGACACAAGGCTGATCATGCATTGGTTCCTTCTCTGACAGTTAAAAGGCAAAGAAAGTGAAAAGACAGACAGGAGTATCCTGAAAGTTTTACCCCAGGGAGAAGAGATGCTGGGGTGGAGAGACACCGCAGCCGTTGAGAGGGCTTGAACTGAACTCCCAGGGTACCAGAGTTCAGTTTCCAGCACCCACACAGGGCAGCTCACCTCTATTACAGTCACTGCCTATATCTCCAACTCTGGAGGATCTGAAGCCCACAGCTTCTGTGGGTCCCTGCAGGCTCATGCACATATATACCATACACACACCGTTGAAAATAAAACAAGCCTTTAAAAAACATTAAGAGTGTCTATGTTTAGGCCTGAGACGACGTCAGAGGTAGGGCAGCTACCTAGTATGCCCCCCAACACTGCTACACTTATTTCACAGAGTTGGTGGCACACGGGAGCATCCCCATGATGGAGCTAGAAGGTGGACCCAGGGCAGGAAAAACTCGAGATCACTAGTGGGGGGGCCAAAAGTCATCTACCAGCGCTCCCTGACTGTATCAGTGAATTTGGAAAGGAGGCTGAAATTTTGCAAGAGAATCAGATTTTTTTTTTTTTCCAAGACAGGGATTAGCTCTGACTGTCCTGGAACTCACTCAGACTGACCTTGATCTCAGGGATCCGATCCAATCCGCTTACCTCTGCCTCCCAAGTGCTGAGATTAAAGGTGAGTGCTACCACCAGAGCCAACAAAAACAGACATCTAAGGCCTATAGGTGTCAGTGTCCAGATTAAATCCTGGGGTCTGGGTCACAGTGTTGAGTAAAACAGATATGCATCAATCGGGTGGTGGTGGCCCACATCTTTAATCTCAGCACTCGGGAGGCAGAGGCAAAGCCAGCCTCATCTACAGAGGGAGGTCTTAGACAGCCAGAGCTCCACAGAGAAACCCTTGCCCTTTTGGAAGACAACAACAAAGGCAAACATGGTCTCTGCCCTCCATTTACTTAAAAAAGAGCAAAAGTGACAAGGGAGAGGCGCAGTATGAGGTCACAGGTAAGCAAACTGGGTTGGATCCCCAACACTACGGTTCCTCAACTGGAAAACCCAAGCAAGCTGGGTTAGCTCTTCCCAATTCGATTTCCTCATAGCCTCACTGGCATCATTTTGGAAGGAGAACAAGGATGGGAGCATGGATCTAGACATTCAAATATTTCCAGCCACCTACCTACTCCCCTCAAGTACACCTAGGGTTGGTATAAGAAAGGGCATAGTGGCACGTGCCTTTAATCCCAGCGCTCAGAAGGCGGGAACTCGGGAGTTGACGGTCATTCTGGACTATACAGCAAGGCCCATACTAGCCTGGGCAACAGCAAACTGTCTCAAAGGGTGGGGGTGGGAGGGCATTGGAGGGCTGAGGACAGATAGAACACAGATGCTGAAGGCTGTGTGAGCCCGTATTTGAGAAGGGTGTGGAGATGAAACTGCTTCTGCAAGAGGAGGGATTGCAGGGTTTGGGCCTTTAATCCATCAAACCGGAAATGGCAGGAGGAGATTTTGGAGCTCAGGGCCAGGCCTAGAATAGGTAGCAACAAACTATAAGAGACCCACCCTCCGCCGCCGGGCGGCGCGGTGGCGCACGCCTTTAATCCCGCACTCAGGAGGCAGAGGCAGGCGGATTTCTGAGTTCAAGGCCAGCCTGGTCTGCAGAGTGAGTTCCAGGACAGCCCAGGGCTACACAGAGAAACCCTGTCTCAACAAACAAACAAAAACAAACAAACAAACAAAAAAGAAACCCACCCTCCCACCCCCGAATCAAGATAGAAGACCCAGGGCCTGAGCACTGCTAGGTACAATAAACACCGGTAGCTGACAGTTGCCCTCGGATTTCAGGGAGGTAAGAGGTGAAGGGGCGCTGGCGTGTTAGGGAGGGAGCAGGGGCAATGGAGAAGACGCCCTCAAAGGTTTGGGCGGGGGTCCATCGGGTTGGTAACTTTTCTGCCTTTCTGTCTTCTGCTGGTAGAAGAACGGAGCACCGGTATTCAAAGCTAGAGGATGCTGGGAGAGCTGAAGGTAGACCCATGCCAGGGTGCACCTCCTTCTCACCCACAGATCCTGTTCTGTGACTGAAGTGAGGTGTCCCTGTGTTCGAACTCTTGGACAAGTCTTTTCTCCTGGGTTTGTCGCACCGGTTCAGAAAGTGCAGGTTTCACCTCTTCTCTTTTAATCATAATCTAGTGTCCAAAAGGATGGGAAGGAAGGGAAAGCTCGCCAGAGAGGAAAAGCAGGGACTTGGGAGAAAGCGGGTTTTATTTGCACCAGTGTGCTCAGTATCGGTTCTCCAACTCCGAGTTTAGGGGTGCTGGATTGGGAGAGTTCTTCCATCGGCAAGCCCGAGTGCCCGGCAATTTGGGGACAGGGTTCCGAGGACTCGGCAGGATGCCACGACTCCTCCGGGAAGGGCAGAGGGCAAGCTCAGCGCACGTGGAGGGAGGGCTGCTTGGCGGGCGGGTCACCCGGCTGTCCCGCGACAAGGAGGAAAGCCGGGCGGTGGAAGGGCTGCCTGCAGATTCCTGACGCTAAGCCCAGCGGGAGGCGGGCAGTGTGACACTGACTCACGCACGTGCCCACGCGCACGCAGAGGGTGCCCCGCACCCACGCTCCTCGGACGGGACGCGCCACGCTCCACCCGTCCTGCCCGCCCAGTCTCACGGCCGCTCGCGCGGCCTCCCGGACAGCCTGGAGGCGTGGCTCACGGGCAGCCCGCCCCTTTGATGTGCGCCGGCGCCGCGGTGATTGGCTGGGCGCTTGTGACGTGCGGGGACTGCGGTGGGCCCGGGTGCTGCGGCTGCCGCAGCGCCCGCCGCGGCTCGGGCTCTGGCTCCCCGGCATTTAAAGGGGACGCGGCGGCGGCCCCGGGGATGGGGGGCAGGTGGAAGGGACGGAGCAGAAGCACATCATCCACAGTCCCTCGGGGCTGGAGGGATTCGTGAGCCGGAGCTCAGAAATCCGGGGGTGGATAAGACCGCGTACCCCCCAAATCCCGTAAGCACCCCTTGCTCCATCCTGTCCCCAAATCCCTTAACTAGCCCCCTTCCCACTACTTCCACTTCAAACTCAGCTGGGACAGATAGCGCGACCGCTGCTGCCCCGCATGAGTCTTGGGCTCCGGGAGGACCGGGATCTAAATGTTGGGGTGGGGGCTGTGTGTAGTTTGAGTGTGTTTCATGTGCTTGGTGGTGGGGTAGTCCCAGGGGCAGAGAACTGAACCCCCTCCTTTCCCAGGTTCATGGTGCCCAGTGTCCCTTCATCTCCGGGGACTGTCATAGCTCCCCGCCACCCACAAGTCCTTCTCCCCGAGCTGCGCACCCCCCGCCCGCATTAGAGCGAAGCGCCCGCCAGCTGGGGGTGTGCCAGAGTGCCTGCTTTCCAGTCACCTCTAAAAATATCTCTCCTGCTACCCCACCGGCAGCTGCCATCTCTCTGCCCCTACCCAGGAGGAATCACCTCTGCTTGTCCACCCCAGGCAGGGGACCCCAGAGGTGACGCCTAGTCCCAGATTCCTCACTGGCACCAGGGCACAGACTAGCTAGGACAGGGAACATTACAGAGCCTCCGGAGCAATCGGGGAGTTCAGGTAATTTCTTCAAGAGGCAGTAGAGATCCCTGAGTTTTAATCCTATTTCTGATGCTGTGTGATGTAAGCTGGCCCTCACTGCATGCCCCTCCTTCCCCATTACGGGTTAATGAACAAAAAAGGAGTTGGTGAAGTTGTGTTAGGGGCAGGAATCCTAGCTTAGTTGTCAGATCTAATTTCTAGTGATGGGCATACTTATTCTTGAAGCAGAGAGGGCTTGACATTTTTTAAGTCCTCATCCCCACTCTCAGCCTGCATGTTTCTTGTGGAAAACTCCCCAAACTTTCCTATGGGCTCTACCCTCTCCCCCATTAGGAGAATTTCAAGCTTAAGACTTTAAGTTAGTGCAGACACACACACACACACACACACACACACACACACACACACACACTCTACCCTGTCTTCCCACAGATCTAACCTAAAAGTATTTGTATCAAAGGAGCAGGCAGGGGCTATGATAGGGAATCGGGGCCACAAACATTGATCTTAGGTGAGACTAGAAAAGGACTTCCCTCAGCCCCCCCCCCAAAAGTTTGCTTCCTGGCTGCTCTAGCATGTGGGAGAAACTCAAAGGTCCTGTCCTGTTCCCCATAGGGACTCTGGTGGTCACACAGAATTTTTTTGTTGCTTTTGTTTTTCCAGACAGGGTTTCTCTGTAGTACTGGCTGTCCTGGAACTCACTCTGTAGACCAGGCTGGCCTCGAACTCAGTTTCACCTGCCTCTGCTGGGATTAAAGGCAATGCCCTGCACTGCCCAGGACTTATCGCTTATCACCTGTTCGAACTGAGTGACGTTTGGGATTTTTTTTTTTTTTAATGGCAGTTGTTTTGAAACAGGAATTTTCATGTAGTTCAGGTTGGCCTCGAACTCAGAATCTCTGGCCTCCTCTCCTGCATCAGCTGCCACTGGCCTATGCTCTGAAGCCAGGTGTCTGTGAGGCTGCTTCCAGTTTTGGGAAGAAACCCAGAATACCTGGCTTTCTGCTCTGCAGAGAAAAAGACAAGATTACCAGAGTGGTGGTGCTGGACTTTAATCCCAGTGTTTAGGAGGCAAAGGCAGGAGGATCTAAGTTCAAAGCCAGCCTAGTCTACAGAGAGAGTTGCAAGCCAGCCATGGTTAGGTAGTGAGACCCCATCAGCTGTCAGCATTAGGACTGGTATAATTCTTTCAAAGGAAGACAGGCAAGTAGTTAACCCCCCTCCCAAGAGATGAAAATTAATCTTATCAAGAGTATTTCATTACATGCCTGGAATCTCTGAACTCAGGAGGCTATCCAGGTTGGGTGGTCTCAAAATTAAAAAACAAAGCTATTGGTTGAGGGCATGCTGTATAGTATCTGTAAAGCCCTGGGGTTGGTCCTGACCGTGGGACGAGGGGAGTGAAGCAGGAAGAGAAGGTTGGTCTGAGTGGTTGCTGGTGACCCATTTGTATCTTTGTATCTGTCCTTTGCTTCCCTTCCTGCCTGAAACTTAGTCCCTCTCTTGGAGATTGCTTTTACAATGGGTGTGGCACCCTCTGATCTTTCACCTCTAACTCTTGTCTTGGGATTCCAATGGTGACAGTTTCCCCAATGTCCCTCCCATGTGGTTCCCTTGTCTACCTTCCCTGCCCCTTCTCTCTCACTATCTCGACAATGTTGAGTCTCCCAGAGCACTACTAGTTTTTGCTAGTAAGTTTTAACCTCTTTCCAGTTCCTAGCTATTGGTTCTTTGGGGGCTGGAGAACACGAAGAGCTACTTCCTGTCTCTACCAAAAAGCTTTGCTTTGAGAAAGCGAGGGTGGTCAGGGGTACAGCTCTATAAAGAAGGTTCCAGAGCCTGTGTCCTCTTGATCCTTCCCTAGTCTACTCTGGAGGCAGTGGCTAATGCTGCCGTGGGATGGTCAGGGAGTGTCACCTTGAGAGTCAAGTTTTCGGTGCCACCCATTGCTACCACTAGAGGGCAGCAGCCACCTAGGTTGTTTTTTGTTTTTTTGGTTTTTTTTTAAATCTTCTTTGCTCTGGTATCTTTCCAATTCCAAGCTGTATCTTTCCAATTGTAAGGGGATGGCCTCTGATCTTATAGCCTAGGGGTTGAGGTATAGGAGAGTAGAGAGACACCAAAAGCTATAGATGGTATCTGTATAGATGCTCTAATGAAGGCCCTAACCAAAAGATCACCACCTGGTCACTGAAACTCCCGTGGAAATTTCAGCTAGCCCTGTTGATGAGATCTCTGAACAAATTAGTGCCAGAGGTGAATCTCATATCTCCTGCAGGCCCAGGGCTTTCAGCCTCTAGACAGTAGTGAAGTGTTTATGAACCTGCTGCCACCCTGCTGAAGCAATACAGCCTGTGGGAAGTGAGTTAATTGCTCTGCTCTCTGTCTTCCTGGCTGTGATGAACCATGCATGAGATCAGGAATAAAGATGACTGGTAAACCGTGATGCACCCCCACTACTCACAAGCTGGCCAGAGCAGCCTCTGAGATGATCTGGTTTTGAAAAAAATCTCAGCCACTTTGAGTGAGTGACCTTTGGGTGAGTCTCATACTTAAATCTGTCTACAACTACAACAGTGTCCTCTGTAAACCCTCCGGTAAGCCAGGGAACTAGCCAAGGATGCTGTTAGCAAGGAGCATGGCCTCGGTGTACATGTAAGAGTTTACTTTAGCTTGTGGGCTTGATGGAAGAGATACTCTGATGGGATCAGTAGCGAAAGGGAAGCCAGTGGGCAGACACTTTGTTTTGGAGACAGGGTCTCTCGTGTATCCTGGCTGTCCTAGAATGTGCTATGTAGACCATTCTGGCCTCAAACTTACAGAGATCCACCTACCTCTGCCTCCCAAGTGCTGGGACTAAAGGCTTACACCACCATACTCTAAATAAACAGGTATGGACTTTTTTTTTTTTTTTTTTTTGATTCTTCCCCCACTCCCAGGAGCTCTGGGTGACAGCTGGAGGCCAACAAAGTTTCTAAAGGTGGTGGTCAAGATAATATACTGACAATGAGCGGGTGTTTTCCAGCTGTTGGACTGCGATGCCTGTCTAGGGTAAGTGGAGCCCTTCAGAATGAGGCCTCAAGCCCCTACTTTTCCACCCTGGGATAGGAGGAGCCCTCTCCAGCCCCCTTCAGATTTGTTCTCTCCACTGGAGCTCTATGAATCCCTGAAAATTTCTCTTCTGTGGATCCTGGTGTCTCATATAATAGGGATCCAAGCCAGAGATTCTACAGGCTGGTAAAAACCCCAGGGGTGACTCCTGGAGGGATAAAGTGGAGAAGACAGTTCTCTGAGGGAGAGAGGTAGCCAAGCTCCAATACCAACTCTGAAGTGAGGTGTGCCAGGCCCAGAAGTAATAAGAGTGGGTGCGGGCTTGGGATGATGTCACTTGGTTGGTAGAACTCTCTCAATGCCAGCACTAAGAAGGTGAACCAGGAGGCTCAGGGATTCAAGTTCATCCTTATCTACAAAGCAAGTTTGAGGTCAGCCTGAGCTATAGCTATAGGGAACCCATTCTTTAAAAAGAAAGAAAGAAGGGGGTGGGGAGAACCAGGTTCTGTTTGGATATTTACCGCTTTGGGTAGGAAGTGCCTGTGAGAAGGTAGAAAGGCAAGCCGAGGGAGGGATATTCTAGGATAGGATCTCTCTGCCCCCCTCCTATAGCTGCTGGCAAACAAAGGTGACAGGGACATGCTTAAGATGGGTGGCTTACCTGCTGTGCCCGCATGCTTGCTTTTCTTTGTGCCCCAGTACTCACTTCTCAGCTGTTTTCCCCTTTGCCAACTCTGACCCAAAGTCTCATGACTACCTAGAGCTCCCACTATGTTCCAGTAGCCTACTCTACCCTCCGTAGACTGACATCATCCCAGACATCCCCTCCCTGACACCCCCTCACATAGCTGCCCACCCCTGCCTCCCTCTGCCCTTTTAGCCACTGCGGCTCTCTTTCCCCTCCCCTACCTGTCTCCCAGGTATGCCGTGGCCTGGTGAGGGGGGCTCCCACCTCCTTAAGCCCCATTGCTTCTCCTGTTGCCTGCTTGCTTCGGACTCTGGCAGAAACCCCACCCGTTGGCACGCGCTTCCCAGGGAATTGGCAAGTGATTAGCATGGACAGCACTTTAGCACGGGGCCCAGCAGCATCCAATGAGCCTCCCAGGGTCTTGAGTGGTCTGCATACCTACCTGGTAATTTCAAGGGCTAAACCCTAGTTCTCTGGGCAGGCCCACGGAGGCTCAGGAACTTGGCTTTCCAGGCCTGGCACTTATTGACATCCAGGCCCAGGAAAGACCTGAGACTCATTGCCCACCTGGCCTTGGTGATATCAATGGCTTTTCCAGGAGCCTGGCTCTTCCATTCATCCTTGATCCCAGGGGGATCATGGGGAAAAGGAGGCTGCTCCCCCTGGGTACATGAGTCTGCTGTCTACTCTACTCTGCCACCAGAAGCTTCCAACCCAGTTGAGGAGTCTCAAGGAATGATCCTTGACAAGCCATCCCTTCTCCTAAGGGATCCCCATGAGAGCAGCAGAAACAGAAGCCAAGGAAGCTTTTGGCTTCAAGACTAGTATGGCCTCCTTACGTCGAGCCCAGCACTATTAACTGAGAGATAGACAAGGGACGGCGGGGAGTGGGCAGCACATTGGTTCCATCTCCTGCTTAACCAGCCTTGGGTCCTCCTCAGGTCTTGGATGTGCCAGCGACCCTGGCTGTGGCCCGCTAATCAGCTTCTCCCCGGCCGGCTCCCGCCGCGCCGCCTCTCGCTTGCCTCCTCCTCCTGCTCCTCTTCCCCCTGCTCCCAGGACGGCAGGATGGCTGCGCCAGGCGCGCCTCGCTTCCTCCTGACCTTTGACTTCGATGAGACCATCGTGGACGAGAACAGCGACGACTCGATCGTGCGTGCCGCGCCAGGCCAGCAACTGCCCGAGAGCCTGCGTGCCACCTATCGCGAGGGCTACTACAATGAGTACATGCAACGCGTCTTCAAGTACCTGGGTGAGCAGGGTGTACGGCCTCGGGACCTGCGCGCTGTCTACGAGACCATTCCCCTGTCGCCGGGCATGGGCGATTTGTTGCAGTTCATAGCCAAACAGGGCTCCTGCTTCGAGGTTATTCTCATTTCGGATGCCAACACCTTCGGTGTGGAGAGTGCCCTGCGTGCCGCTGGCCACCACAGTTTATTCCGCCGCATCCTCAGCAACCCGTCGGGGCCCGACGCGCGGGGACTGCTGACGCTGCGGCCCTTCCACACACACAGCTGCTCGCGCTGCCCGGCCAACATGTGCAAACACAAGGTGCTCAGCGATTACCTGCGTGAGCGGGCCCGCGACGGCGTGCACTTCGAGCGCCTTTTCTACGTGGGTGATGGTGCAAATGACTTCTGCCCCATGGGGCTGCTGGCGGGCGGGGACGTGGCCTTCCCGCGCCGCGGCTACCCCATGCACCGCCTCATCCAGGAGGCACAGAAGGCTGAGCCCAGCTCTTTCCGCGCCCACGTGGTGCCCTGGGAAACAGCCGCCGATGTGCGCCAACATCTGCAACAGGTGCTGAAGATGTGTTGAAGACTATCACCTACCAGGGGTGGCCGGGACAACCGACGGAGGAGGAACGGGACTGGGGATTGGTTAGGACCACCTAGTTTTCCTACACTCCTCCCTCTTTCCTTTCGCTTTGCTATGCTCCTCCGGGCATATCTGGAATTCTCTCTGTTTGTGGGCTGGGTGCAGGGGTTCAGAGCCGTCCCTATCTATGCAGTTAATACAGCTCTGCTGCCTTCCCTCCAGGGAGGTGAGCACCCCTTGGAAGGCAGGCAGTGCCCCTCGAACTGAGAGGAACGGGTTCCTGGAAGTTGGGAGAAGGAACATCTCCCACTTACTCTAGCTGCTGCACCGGCTGCGTAACCTCCCCTGCCCAGTCTTTCAAACGGACTCAGGATCCCCCAATCCGCATGCCAGCACCAGATTCCTCGCAGCAGACCTATGATGCTCTCAGAAGACAGCTCTAGGTCTTGATCTTGCTTCAGCCAACGCAACCCTACAGTACCGCTGCGCTGGCTGTGCCTTGCTTCCTTCCCAACCTCCCCCTCCCCCCAGAGACGCCCCACCCACCCAAAGGAAGAAAAAGCCAGAAGGAACTACCGCCTCCTGCTGGTGGAACGAGGTAGAACTGACCACTGACCTCGGAGAGTGTGACAAATCCTCGCACTCCAGCAAGAGACCAGGGACTTCACCAAAGTCGTCCCCGCATCCCCCTTTGCCCTTATGGAACAGAAAGCCATGTTTTAAAGCAGAGCCAGGGAAATCCAAGCCCCTCCCCTCTCTGGAGTTTCGACCAATAAAGGAGGTGAAGGGGGACAAAAGGACTCGTTTTTGTTTTTTTTTCTTGTGCCACAGTGCGGGGGGGGGAGTGAGAGAGAGGTGCTCTCTGCTCTCAGGGAGTCCCATTTAAGTAGTGAGGGTGTGGAGAGCCCAGCGAATGGCTGCTTGTGATGTCAGGGGCCTAATGGGAAGAGTAAAGAGGGTTGAGATGGAGAGTCCTTCTGGGGCAGACTGCAGGGCTTCCGTGTTCCCTTTCCGTCACTCCCTGTCTGGCCCTCTAGCCCTTTGGAGCAACTACCAGGAGGCCAACAGTTTTATTCAAAGCTGGCGATCTTCTGAGCATGAGCTGGGGGTCCTCTGAGCAAGGTGCTTAAACCCCTTGCCTTCTAGGTTTGTTTTTTGTTTTGTTTTGTTTTCTTCATTACATCTGCAGCAATCCCCCCTGAGAACCACCCCTCTCTAGCCCACCCTCTTCCCACTGCTGTATGGAGCAGGGACCCAACACAGTTCACAGCCCAAGAGGTAGACAGGTCCTTAGTCCAGCGCTGACTGTGGAAGCTGGTTTCTTGGGGCTCGAGAGGCCCACCGAGGCAGTGCAGGGTTGTTGCAGGGACAGATCCTGGACTGTCAGCAGCTGGGCTCCACGTAGTTCCCTGGGAAGAATCCAGTGCCCTCTGAGCTGACACCCTCACACCAGCCATCCGAGTAGCGGCGAGTGACACAGATGACGGTGCCTTCAGAGAAGGAGAGCTCGTTGTCCTTCTGCCGGGTGTATGGGTACAGTGTCACCACTGTGGGGCAGGAAGAGAACCTTGTGAGGTGTCCCCTCGGTCACGCACGCACGCACGCACGCACCCGCCCACAGTGATACAGGAGCTGTAATACTAGGCCGTGCGTGCGTAGAGGGAGCTTTGGAACAGTCAGGTACTACTCAATAGCAGGCCAGCTGCTCTTTCCTAGCAGGGTTCAGAACTCAGCTCATCCAAGAGGAAGGGGATGGAGAAACAAGACAGGATCACCCGCACCTTGGTAGGGAAGTGAAGGCCAAAGCAACAGAAGCCAGAAACCTGCCAACGGATTCTGCTGACTTTCAGTCCCAAGAGTACAAAGATACCTTTCTCCAAGTAGCTAGCAGGGACCCAGCTGGGCTCATCTGGTCCAAAACCTGGTGGGGGTGGAGGCAGCAGCCCCAGTTCATCCCCCTCTAGAGCTGGGGGAGGAGGCAGGGGCAACTCTGCTTCTGGGAAGGAAGACAATAAGGTACGTGTAAAGGTACGTGGGCCACCTTTGCAGCATCCTTAAGATCTAACCAGTTCCTGTCATCACTCATAATGCCTCCAGCCAGACTCAGCACAGGGTAGACAGATCCCGCTGGACAACACCTAGGCAGCTGGCTTAAGCTATAAAGGTCCTGTTAAGTGAGGAGCTTCAAAAACGGGGCTAGTGTAAAATAGTCTCGGTTCGCTGTGTCTCTGGGATTTCTGAGGAGCACAAGGCTGAATGAGAGACTCAAGGTGAATCCTGAGAAGGTGGAGGCATCTTACCCGTAGGGGCAGGGGGCTGGGACACCTCCAGCGGAGGGGGCGGCAAGAAGACCTCAGCAGACAATGGTGGAGGAGGTGGGGTTACAGTTGCTACAGGTGGAGGAGGCGGGGTTGCAGGCGCTACCTGTCCCTTGGACTGGGGGATCCCACTGGTACCTTCCGCACTGCTAAAAGACCAGATCATATGCTGATGAGGAACGCCTTCCAGCCCAGCGTCGGGGGCGGGGGTCCCCAACCCTCCTAGCAAAATCTGCACTAAAAAAATTTCCCCCAGCCAGTGGTTTTTAGTTTTCTCCACCACAGGTCTGCCTGGAGGCTTCCTCTCAAAAATCCACCTGCTGTCTACCCACCCACTAGACTCAAGTGCTCACCCTGCCGAGGCCAAGGAAGAGGCAGAGGAGGCAGCGGAGAGCTTGCCGTCTGGCACAGCCGGAAGCTGCACCGGCTCAGGAATCCGGGGTGGTCTCCTGGGGGGTGGAGTAGGGTGGCATGAGGTGGGAGGGCTCTGCTGAGCAGGGCTTAGGGAGGGAGAAGCTGGGTACCAGGCAGCGTCAAGGCGCCAGGTGCTGGGGGTGAGGGGTGGAGGAAGCAGTTGAGAACCACGAGTGGCTGTGCAGGGCTGGTTGGCATGGCCGTGAAGCCTCACCCCAGCGTGGCGGAAACAGGTGTAGCAGGCGCCTTTATGCTCTTGCGAGACAGGGTCCCGGTCCGTGACAGCTGCGTGCTCAAGTCCTGAAGGGAGAAGGATAGGGTTGATTGACATCTGGGACAAGGGGAGGCATTCTTACATCCCTGAGAGGAAATGGGGGAGGGGAGCGGAGGGCTAGCCAGACTCAGCAAGTCCCTACTTCCACTTCTCAGCCCTCCTCCTGCCCTCACCCTACCCCCACCCCTTACGCCTGCAGCAGGTCCCCCAAAGCCATCCCACAGAAAGGAACCCGCAGCACAGACGCGTCTGAAGGCCACTTCCTCTGCACAGCCACAGTGACTGAGTTGGCCTTTGCACCCCCACACTATCTCAAATTCCCAGGGATCTGGGTGGCTTGGGGGTCCTTCACTCTGATTTGGCTTGCACGAGCTGAGGAGCCTCACACGCGGGAAACTCCTTGTTTCCCAGATACCTATAGAAGTGACCGTCCCAAATTCAAGGCAGAGGGATGGCAGAAACCAAGAGAAGGTCTCAATGATGGGGTGCAATCCCAAAGCCAAGAGACACCTCTGAAACTGGGACTTCCCCCAGTGTGAGCACCAGGGGGAATGGCGGGGGGGGGCGTGGGGGGTGTCATGTTCTCTGTCACCCTGCCCCACTAAAGACAAGAATTACAGAATAAAGGATAAGTTGGAGGCTGGGCACATAGCTCGAGGTGGAACTTCTGCTGAGTTTATAGAAGGTCTGGGTTCCCAGCCGGGCATGGTGGCGCACACCTTTAATCCCAGCACTCAGAAGGCAGAGGCAGGTGGATTTCTGAGTTCGAGGCCAGCCTGGTCTACAAAGTGAGTTCCAGGACAGCCAGGGCTATACAGAGAAACCCTGTCTCGAAAAACCAAAAAAAAAAAAAAAAAGGTCTGGGTTCCACCCAGGGCACCATCAAAAGAAAAACAAAAGATAAGAAGGCTGGACAGGAAAAAGGAATGGATGGAGAGAGAGAGCTGGGAACTGAAGGAAAGAGGTAGTTTTTCTTCTGGGGGTCTGGCATAGTATCAAGGGGTTAAGACCCAGGTCTAATCTAATCTGACATGAAGCAGTTGGAGATACAGTGTGATAAGGTCCCCTCCACCAACTCTACTTTCTGTTGCTGCCCCCCATCCCTATCACCAGCACTCTGGAGTGACTTCTTAGAGCAATGACCTCAAACCCTCCAGACAGAGGAAGTCGCTTTTCTCATGTGGCTGAGGAGAGGTTCTCATGTGTGCTCTGACGCCCTTCCCCCCTCTTCCCCTTCACACACACACACACACACACACACACACACACACACACACACGACCCATTGGGAGGTGGGGATGGGGGCAGGGACAGCTTCCAGGAGCAGTGTCTGAGAAGAGAGGGTAGCTAAGGACCTAGGGAGAGTGGAGTTTATTTAGGCCATGTGTCCTGGAGTGTGGAGAGGAAGAAGGGGTTGTGAGGTAGTACAAAAGCTTGGGGGAAAGGCCAGATGAGAGGGAGCTGTACGGCAGGACAGGGTGGACAGTGGGGGTCAGCAGGGCTTCCCTCACCTTGACTCCGTGGCCGATGTCATCCAAGCAGGCAAAGTTGAGGGGTTTTCTGTAGTAGGGAGTGAGGGGAGGCAGGCTCTCAGGAGGGATGACCTTCTGGCTAGGGGGTAGCCGCACGACGGTGGCTAAAGTGCCAATCTCCCTTCTGGCCACCTTCTCCATATGCATGTTTACCATCTGCACGACAGGGTCAGTCAGGAGGTGGGAGGAGACCATGAGGAACAGCCTGTACAACATTATTCCCTTTAAAAGTGGTAGAAAGCTAACACTCCAGAGGCAGGGGGAGGCAGAAGGAGGCAGGGGGAGGCAGGGGGAGGCAGAGGGAGGCAGGGGGAGGCAGAGGGAGGCAGGTAGAGCTCTGTGAGTTTGAAGCCAACCTGGTCTATATGATGAGTTCTAGGCTATCCAGGACTACATAGTGAGAGCCCATCTCAAAACAGGGGAGGAAGAAAGAATGGGGACCACGGGAGACAAGGAAACCCAGAGAGAGTCCCATGGCCATACGGCCATTGGAGAAAGAGTAGCAGGAGAGGATGGAGCCATTTTGGAGTGACTTCCGGGTAGAAGAGGATGAGGGTTATTATTAGCTGTGCAGGAACCAGAAGAAAAGAGAGAGAAAAAAAAAAATCCCTGGTGTTGCTGGACAGCAACCAAAGGACAGGGCAGGCTTTGGTGCAGAAGGGCATTCTGTGGAGGTGGCAGAGAACTGTAACTAAATCAGCTCTCCCCTTCAGGGGACTAGTACGTGAATTAGCTTCCGCTCCGAATGTTCCCTCAGGCCTTGAAGGCTGGGACCTTGGGTCTTCAGGAAGAAGAGGAAAACACACCCCATACACTGACCCCTCAGGGACCTATGGTCAGACCAAAAGTGTCACTCCCACATGCTTTGTGGGGTCAAGGATCCAGGAAGGACGGCCGAGAGTATTTATGAACCAAGGGTAGGTATTTATGAGCCAAGGGTGGGGACTCTGTATGGTGTTGGCAGGGATTCCTGTGGGGCTAAGGATGGGCTTGTCTAGCCTGAGTGAAGGGTATTTGTTAATCATTGGATGTATTCTAATGAAGACAGGATGGCCTTTGGTCTCTCCTGCTCTTTGCAGGTACTATGAAGAAAGCTTTTAGACAGACAGACAGACAGAGAACTTTGTATCTAATGGGGTAGCAAGAACCCCACTAAGATACAGCCATGATAGACGTCTCCAAAGTCCGGAATGTGCCAACCTTCTGCAATCGGGTTGTCCAGGTGGATGTGGGAAAATGTGGAGGCTATTTGAGTGGGACTGAAGAGCTAGGACAGAAAGGGGATGCCTTCCTATATCCTTACCTGGCCCAGTGTGCTCATCTTGGCTTCCACCTGCCGCAGGGCAGCACCCTGTAGATCCAGCATTCGAAGAGTATGCCCGGCCAGGTTACCCACTTGGTAGGCCACACTGGCTAGGGCCTGGGTGGTGAAAGCCATCGTCTCTTCCAGCGCCTTCCGCTTGTCTGTGGCCTGAAATACACACAGCCTTGGCCCGAGGCCAGCACATTCCACTGCTTCCTTGGCAGAGTCGGATGGAGCCAGAAGAGAATCTAAGGAAGGCCAGAGCTGAACTTGGAGAAAGCTGCGGTCCTTAGATGCCTGAGGTAGCTTCCGGAAGGATGGTATTGTAGTAAGTGGGGCATGGGAGGTCAGTGCAAGGAGCATTGGGAAAGCAAGTCACAGCCTGAGAGAACTGGCTGTGGGGGTCGGGGCAGGAATCCTGTCCCTCCAGTAGTTGAGGTGAGGACAGAGAGGACCCTACTACCTCCCTCAGCAAATGTCTCCTGACAGGCTAGCTGGTGAGGGGAAGGGGAAGCAGATGCTGGCTAGAGGAGACATTCAGCCACTTAAAACCCAACCAGCCAATAGCAGGCTCTTACCTATAAACCAAAGTCCCCAAACCAAGTAAGGCCAGGAGAGACAGCCCCCTGCTGACCTTGCACTTCCTTAGTCCTAACCCTCAGGAAGGTGCGTGGGAACTGAGAGAGGGGCAGCATGTCCCAGAGCCAAGTGACTTCATCCTCTCATTGCCTCTGACAGCTTTCTAACATGCTATGCTTCTTTTCCTTCTTTCTTTTTTGTGAAACAGGGTTTCATGTACTATAGGCTCACATTCTCTGTGTAGCCAAAGCTGGCTGGCCTTGAACTCCTGATATCCTCCTGCCTCCATCTCCTAAGTGCTAGGATTAGAGGTGTGTGCCAGCACAGTTGGCATTACTGCTACTACTACTACTACTACTACTACTACTACTACTACTACTACATTTTTCGAGACAGAGTAGCCTTGGCTGTCCTGGAACTCACTCTGTAGACCAGGCTGGCCTTAAACTCAGAGATCCACCTGCTTCTGCCCCCTGAATGCTGGGATCAAAGGCGTGTGACATCTCTAGCCGCCCATCACACAGTTGGCTTTAAAATACCATCTTCCACCTTACACACACATCCCTTGTTTCTCTCCAGCCACACTAGCTCCTGGAGTTCTAAACCCCTAGCAAGAGAGATTGTGTTCCTATCTCAGTGCCTTGGCGCTTACACGTCTTAGGGCTCTTTTCACTAGATGGTTCCAGCATCTCCACTTTTCTCAGCTCCCTAAGCTTTTACTGAGCTCGCCTTTATGACGTAACATACTTGCCCTGTTCTTTCTTTTCCTTTTCACCCCTCCCTCATCCAAATATAAACACCCTGAAAACAGAGCTGGTCCATTCCATTCTACATCCTATGCTGACACAGTCCCCAGCACACAGAAGATACTAAATACATGTGCATTTGTTGGCTGATTGACAGGCCAAAGGGGAACCCACTACGAGCTGGGCAGCATCCTACGGCATGCCAGACACTGGCCAGTGCCACACTGCCAGTCAGTGGGAAGGGGGTGACCAGAGAGTGGCTAAAGACAAAAGAGGACTTTTTTGGGTCCCAGACCAGACCTTCAGGGCTGGGTCTCTTGCTTCACCAAACAGCTTCCTCCTTCCCCATCAACCATGAGCTTGCTGCACTGAAGCCTGTTCTTTTGGGTGGTGTGAGGAGGTAGAGGTGAGTCCGAGGCAAATTAGAAGGGGCAGTGTACTGACAGGCAAGACTGCACACCTGTGGCCTCTTGGCTTGGAACTTTGTGTCCTCTGTAGGACCCACCATGACATTCCTCTGGGTTCCCCTCATGCAATCTGAACTAGATAGAACCTTCTGGAAAATCCGCACCATGGTCCTTCCCTTCCCTTCCCTTCCCTACTTTTCTGTTCTGACAGCAGGAAACCGATGTTCATTTGTGTGCTGATTTACATGTCATCTGCATATACAATAAAATTTACATCTCATCAGCATATGCCGCCCAAAGCATTGGCTAAGCAGAGAAGCTAGAGAGGACTGCAGGCTTTGCCCTAGGTCTTTGTTTCATAGGTAAGAAAACAGGCCCCCCCTCTGCCTGCTACCCAGCCTGGCACATGGACTTTGCAACCCAAACAAGAAAGGTGCCTGTTTGGGCCCAGCTCTGGGTTCCTCTAGCCCAGATGTTTCTAATTAACCTCTAGCTTTAAACTTGTCCCAAAGTCAGGTCTGGAGGAACAGGGGCCTGAGATCCTTCACCTAAGCTGTCATGCAAATGACCCTGTTTTTACACTCAGTCAACCCTGACTGAGAACCCTACGCTGACCCATCTGCCTCCTGCACAAGCTTCTGACACTTAGTTGGGGAAAGATGGGACAGAGACTTTATTAAAGACATCACCCAAAACATTTCCTCTGAAGACAGGCAGGGACAGCTATTGATTGTATGGTCTAGGGGCCAGTACTCTACACAAAAGAATCCAGGGATTCCAACCTGGGTCTCGGGCTTCCAATACTCTGAGTGTGTTTGCAAAGGCTGTCACCTGGATAGAATGGGGCTTTATCACTAGCACGTGCCTTTTATCCTTCTGAAATGGTAATAGAAACCACAGCAGATACACTTATTTATCCTGCCCTTCTTAAAGGATGATGGGCCTTGGGAAAATGGTTTAACACACTGTTCCAATTAGTACTTGTAACCAGCCTGGAGAAGGTATAGAGTTTAAGTGGAACCCCATCCCACCCCCAAATGGTGGCACAGGCCTGGAATTCCAGTCTTTGTGGGGGAGGGGGTTGGGGAAGGGCTGGGCAGGTCATAAGTTCAAGGCCAGCCTGAGCTACAGAGTGGCAATATTGGAAGGAAGGAGAAAGGAAGAAAGGAAGAAAGGAAGAAAGGAAGAGAGAGAGAGAGAGAGAGAGAGAGAGAGAGAGAGAGAGAGAGAGAGAGAGAGGAGAAAGACCCCTCATACACATTTCTATGTTAATAGGTGGCAGACCTGGTGACTCAGCTTTGTGGCTTCAGATCCTGCATGCACACCAATTGTACACATGGGATGGCACCCACTAGCAGCACTTTGAGGTGTGGGAAGACACCGATGGAATGGAAAGGGCTCTCTCCTGCCAGGGGAGGAGAATGCCTAAGTGCAGGGCAGGTGGGACTGGTAATAGACCACCTGTCAGATCATCTATTTACAGGCTGGTCACTCAGTCTCTCTCTCTCTCTCTCTCTCTCTCTCTCTCTCTCTCTCTCTCTCTCTCTCTCATACACACACACACACACACACACACACACACACACCCCAGAATGACACTCAAGGTAGCACTGTGGCCTAATGGGTTAAGAACTGGGCTCAGGAGTCAGAATCCTGGCTGCTCTTTGATTAGGGATTTTGCTTTGCTGTGTTTGGTTTATTAGCGGTCTTGCTATTTAATCCTGAGTGGCTTGGACTCACTATGCAGACTAGAAAACGGGTAGAACATTCTAAGATCCCTCTGCCATGGCCTCCCAAGTACTGGGATTACAGGAATGGGCCACCACAACCATCTAGAGTTCCAAGTTCGAATCCTGTCTTGGAGACTACCTTGGAGGCTTCTGGAAATACAGTCTAACCCTTTCCAAACCTCAGCTTTCTCATTGTGAAGTGTGCATAGTGTTCACCAGGTAAGACTGGGAAAGGGACAAATAGAGGCTGTGGGCACAGAGAGAACTTGGCTGTCACTGCGTCTTTGCTCTGCGCATTTCCCAGAGGCCTTTGGGTCTTTTTTTCTCCCCAGCCCTCTCACTACAGGAGGAGGCCCCTGACGTTGTCTCACAGTCTGGTTAGGCATAAGAGGTTGCAGACTTGGCCTGTCACTCTTAGTTGGAGCGGAGGAAACCAAGGACCAGGGGTATAGATAAACTGGCCGTACATTTTATCAGACAGATAGAAGAATGGAGAGGAAGGAGCTCAGGTGAGAAGGCAGGGCAGCCATGCTTGGCTCCACTATCCAGAGCTGGGTCTCACACACACACACACACACAAACTGCTGTTTTCACATTCATCTACAGGAATTATAGTCTTTGTCTCACACCGTGGCTGTGAGGGAGGGCAGTCATGAAGTCCTCTCTGCCCATCTTCCTTCCCCAGGAGTCAATGTTATATGAGCAAGATTACTCCAGGGTGGAGTGGGGCTTAGCTCAGCAGAAGAGCTCTTCCCAGACAGCCCTGGGCTCCCCTCCCAACACCTTAGAAACTGAAACGAAACGACTTGACTCAAACAATGGCCAGCCAGGTGAGGTGGTAGGAGCCTGTAGTCTCAGCACTGAGGGAAGGCTGAGACAGGAGGACTGTAAATCTGAGGCCAGGGCCAGCCTAGGCTACAGTGAACTCAAGGCCAGCCTGGGCAACAGTGAACTCTAGGGCAGCCTGAGCTACAGTGAACTCTAGGGCAGCGGAGGCCATACAGTGAGATCCTGTCTCAAAAACCATACATTATGTAAAAGTCTGCAGCTCCTCTACAGTGCCTCTCATTTGCCAGCAGCCAGACTGGGAGTCCCCTGCCTCTGCACCACACCCGGTTACCTCCTCAGGGTCTGCTCTGTTCCCCCTCTGACTCTCCTCTGTTCCCCCTCAAACATCAAGGAACAAACCCCTTTCCCATGTGTGGGAAGTTTTCTGATTTCCCTAGAGCCAACCTGAAGACAGTCCCGGCACCTGTGAGAGGTAAGGTGTGAGAATCGATTATAGATACAGCGATATACACATATCCTCTACCTCTGAAGCTATGGCCCGAGAACAAGAACTGTGGCGTTTGGGAAGCTTGGGGATTGCGCTGAAGCCAAGGCGGGAACAGATACCTGTCAGATGACCCTGCCAGAGGGGACTGGGCTGCAGGTCCTCGGGAGATGTATCCTGACCTGAGCCTGTCCACTTACCTGCAAGTAGTTATCCTCGCAGTAGTTGGCCACCCGTAGCAGGGCGCTGTGGTTGCCCCGCAGAGCCTCCCGGCCCGTGGGGATGTCAAAGTCCTGCAGCTGCTGCAGCTGCTGCAGCTCCGCCATGGCTCGGCCTCGGTGGGGTTCCCTGGGGAGCCTGCTGGGTTTTGAGCCTCACCCTGCCCCTGATTGGCCGCTCTGCCTTCCCTCCCTCTGCTTTTGGTTTCCTCTGCGTGAGAGACCCAAACCTGCCTGTAAAGGGGTAGGCATGCTCATTCCGGGACAAGAGGAAGTCAGACCCTGGGCCCTGGGCCTAGGCCTCTCCGTCCCCTGTTCAGGAGAAGGGGGAAACCAGGGGCCTGTTGGGGGCTCGGCCTCTCAATCTCACCAAGCAAAGGAAGCCAAGGTCGGGGCATCTGTGATTGCTCCCTGGTCCTGGAGAGGAAGCTAGTTGATGAGGGGGGGATGGGGTGGTAGAGACAGGAGGAAGGGGCTGGCCTGCTATAGGGGTGGATTTTCCACTCATGGAAGAGGGGAGGAAAGGGCAGAGGGTGGGGGCTTCCTTGGGATGAGTCACCACGGGATTGGGGAGTGGAGGGTGGATAGGATATGGAGATAAGTCATACTGGGGAGGAGGGGGGCTGGGTTGGCAGTGCAGCTCCAGTGGTAAACAGCTCACGCAGCAGCAAAGAAGAATCAGGGTTAGACACCAGGAAGACACAGCTAGAGTTCCTGAATAACTGTGGGCAAGCCTGTGAAGGGTCAGGTAGGAAGTCCCGTGACCAGTATTTGTGCCTAATGAAGGTAGGAGAAGGTGAAATTGACCCAATAACTAGTACGAGGACTCGGATCAGCAACAGGAAGGCCTTGGATGTGAGACAACACCAGTCCAGATGGATGTGTGGGCTGGAGGCAGCACTGGTGGACAGAGCGCTGAGCGGGACTCATGCATTAACCAGGGAGTTGGAAAAGTCCAATGGTTCTGTCCTAAGCTTGAGTTCAAGGAGGTCCCAGATGTGAGTGGGGGATTCGATCCTGCATCTGGGTTGGCTTTGCAGAGCACCCCTCCCCCTCCCAGTCTGTCATCCTCCTGGCAGAAGAGGAACCTCACTAACCACACTGGTTCCTTAACATTTCCTCAAGAATGTCCCTTGCTATT
Organism: Mus minutoides; assembly: GCA_902729485.2. Lineage (NCBI taxonomy): Eukaryota > Metazoa > Chordata > Mammalia > Rodentia > Muridae > Mus > Mus minutoides. The sequence continues at coordinate 808,662 of LR750152.1, forward strand.
GGACAAATGTCAGCCAGAGCTCTGCTAAATGTCATAGTGGTGTCAGGTGGTCCTGGGAGAGGCAAAGAGAAGGAGCAGGCTGTAGGGGAGTGTTGGGGACCGAAGAGAAGGGAGTTCCACACTCCAGGGAGGACACGGAGGCCAAGGAGCAAAAGACATGACATGAGGGTGGACACAGCCACTGGATACTAATTGTTAAGCATTGGAACTGAGGGTATGTCTTTATGGAGTGAATGAAGAGTGAGCCTGAAGACCCTTGTGCAGTGAAATTATGGAACCCACTAACAGAAAGCACAGGGGGCTTCGGGATGGAGAAAGCTAGAAGCTGTTGGCATGGGGAGGAGCAGGCTTGGAGCAGGCTTTGTGATGGAGAGAGACAGGCAAGTGGGACAGTAGGCTAGAGGGAAGCTGTGGGGCCGGGAGAAGGGGTGTGGTCGCTAAAGGAGAAAGGCTGATGATGTGTGCTCCCGGGGCCCACAATGGAGGTGGCCTGTTTTAGAACGTTAGCGTCTGCTGTGGACGAGTGGAGGACTGACTTGGAGGCTCAGCTAGAATCAGGACTTAGCACCCTGAGCTGATGATCAGCTTAAGCAGCTGAGATTTGGCTTTGCCAACCATCTGCTTTATCTGAAGATTTTTCAGCTGATGAGGCGCTAGGAAGTTCAAACACCATTGTGTCTGGGTCCTGGGCCGGTGATTTGGAGAGAGCCCTAACAGGTAAGGGGGCCTTGGGGACTGGGCTGGGAACTAGTCTTAGCATTACTAAATTTAAGCACCAGGCTGGCTCTTTCCTGGTTGCCTGGAGTTTTGATGGTAATAATGTTATTGTCAGAAATTATAATAATAAGAAGAAATGTGCCCTGGTCACTAGGTGCCAGGCAGTACGAATGCTTCCCGTGCGTTATTGTCTTTTTTATTTCCTATGTATGAATGTTTGGCTTGCATGGATATACTGTACCACGTGCATCCCTGGTTCTCACAGAAGAGGTCAGGAGAGGGCATCAAACCCCCTGGAACTGAGGTTACAGGTGGTTGTGAGCCACTAGGCGGATGCTGGGACTCGAATCCTTATCCTCTGCGAGAGCAATAAGTGCTCTAAAAGCCATCTCTCCAGCAATCCTAAGCATTATTTTCTTTTCTTTAGTTCTCACAGTAATAGTGGGATTAGGGATGTCGATCAATCGACAGAATGCCTGCCTAGCGTCCTCAGTGTCCTGGGTTTCATCCCCAGTAGCACACAGACTAGGTATTATGGTACATGCCTGTCATTCCAGAATTTAGAAGGAGGCAGAAGGATCAGGAGTTCATTCCCAGCAGCATACAGAGTCTGAGGCCAGCCTGGGCTACATGAGACGCTGTCTCAAAAAAAACAAACACTGCTACTGTTGTTATACTCATTTGCTAATGTGGAAACTCAGATCCAAAGAAGCTGTGTGACTTGTCTACGTCCATACAGGAGGAAGCAGCAGAGTTGGGGGTCACTGCTGGAATCTGGCTGCCTCCAACGCTCCTAGTCTTAATACTGTCCCCTGTCAGGACCTAGCGACAAAACAGGCCCCCGAGTCATCACACAGAGCAGTCACTCTTTGTCCCAAATTTTCCAGCTTAAACTCTATTTCCCCTTCCTTTTCTATTTCCTCCGTAAAGAGGTTCTTATTCAAGGGCAGAGATTGCGCCACCCCTAGCTGACAGGTCACATCTAGTCCTTCTAAGCCTTTGCTCGTGACAGAGCAAGGAGTGGAGGGTACATTGGAGGGGGGGGATACATTGTGTGGGGAGGGATGCATTGTAGAAATGTTAACCAATGAGGGTCTTTGGGGCCTAAGGCCAGGAAGAGTGTAGAATTGGAAGGGAAGCGCTCGTGGCTGTGGGATCCCGTCAGGACCCAGGTCTCCCTCTAGGGCAGGATGGCCCAGGATCTCAGTGAGAAGGAGCTGCTGAGGATGGAGGTGGAGCAGCTGAAGAAGGAAGTGAAGAACCCGCGAGATCCGGTGAGCCTGTAGTCCCTCTTCTCGGCTTCCGCACCGCTTTCTGTTCGAAATTGAGGAGACACTAGGCACAGGATGTATCACTGGGCTGGGCTGGGCTGGGCTGGGCTGGGATGTAGAAGATAGTTGATGTCCACCTCATGTTCCTGGGCACAGAGGAGACTCTGAGAGCTGTGTGTCCAGGCTGGGCTGGCATGATCCCGTCAGGTGTTTGAAGGTTGGTCCAAGGGACTCAGCCTCCTGCCTGCCTCTTTCTCCCACCTCCTTCCTCTTTGACCTCATCTCTACCCTGCCCATCTTCCTCCGATTGCCAAGCCATGGATTCTATAAAACAAACAAGACCCATGACCATGTTTTGCCATCTTACAGATTTCCAAGACAGGAAAGGAAATCAAGGATTATGTAGAGGCCCAAGCAGGGACCGACCCTCTTCTCAAAGGCATCCCAGAAGACAAGAATCCCTTCAAGGAGAAGGGCACTTGTGTGCTAAGCTGATGGCCCACCCTCACCACCCTCACCCTCTCTGTTTCTCCTCAGCCACGCCCAAGTGTACTGGGATACCTAGGGACCAATGTTTACTTCCTCTTAGACACAAATAAAGATGTTGAGAAAAAAACAACAACCTCGGAGTGGATTCTCAATCATGTTCTCCATCATCTTCCTCCACCCACCTGCCTTTACCTATGATTCAGCCATGGGAGGGATACAGGAAGCAACTGTTAACCAGTGAGGGACCTCCCCTGGGGGAGTGTGGCAGGGAAGAATGTAGAAATGAAGGCATGAAGAGAGTTGGACAGCTGAGCAGGTGGCACATGTCTTCTGGAAGTGCCTACAATGTCCCAAGGTCCCAGAGGGCAGTCCTAGCAAGCACTCACTCCTCCTAGAGTGACCCCACACCCATCTTATCTTTTCTTCTCCCACTATATCTATGTAGCTTGAGCTAGAGGCTGGGATGAAGGCCGTCCTGCCTCTTGCCCTATCCTGAAAGCCTCTTCCTAGTTATTCACAGTGGAGGGGTGGGAGCTCAGTTAGTAATGTGCTTGTGTGCTTGTCTGGCATGCAGAAGACCCAGGATTCCATTCCCAGCACCACATAAGCTGGAGATGGTGGCTCTTGCCTGAAGTGGCCAGCACTGGAGAGCTAGAGACAGGAAGCTCAGAAGTACATAGGAAGTTTGATACCAATCCCCTGGCTATATAAGACCCTGTTTCAATAAAATGAAACAAAATAAGAAGGAAAACAAAAAATTCCCTTAGCTTGGATGGCCTGAAGACAAGAGGGAGGGAAGGGGAGAGAGAGAGAGAGAGAGAGAGAGAGAGAGAGAAAGAGAGAGAGAGAGAGTCTAGAGAGTCTGTAGGATCAGAATAACATTGTTTATGGTTTGCATAGTATATTGAGTGTCTATTATGCATAGGGCAATATAGTCAGAAGCGTGAGAAAGACTAGCTGGTTCTTATTTTCATGGAATTTGGTAGAGAAAACCTAAAAGAATTTGCAGTGAAGTCAGTAGTCATGTCACAGTCTGGGAGAGTCAAGGGTGGTGAAGAAGCACACAACAGATGTACTTTAGGGCAATGAACAAGGTCAAGGCAGCCACCAGCAAAAGGGCCCAGTGTAAAGAAGTGGAAATGGGGTGAAGCGTAGAGGGAGAGCCAGGTAGGATCTTGAAGGGACCTTCTGGCATATCAATTATAAATTTTCTTCATGAGGGGCTGGAGAGAGAGCTCAGTAGCTAAGAGCGAGTGGCTGCTGCTTTTGCAGCACCCAGTTTAGTTCCCAGCACCCACACTGAAAAACTCACAACCACTTGTAGCCCTAGTTTCAGAGGATCTGACATATCTGGTCTCCAAGAGTGTGCATGCATTCATGTTCACACGTGAATGCGCATGAACACACACACACACACACACACACACACACACACACACACACACATGATTAAAAATAAATAAGTAAAATATAAATTACAAATTTTAAAGAATTGTTTTTTTTTTATAATTTGGGCATAGTAGAACATGCCATGCCTATAATGCCAAGACTAGAGAGACAGAGGGAAAAAGATGACAAATTCAAGTCCAGCATGGGCTACATAGTGTGTTCCAGGATAGCCTGGTCTACTCCAGGGACACCCTGTCTAAAAGGAGAGGGACTTTCTTCTTTACCTTAAGGGTAAACAGAAGCTGAGCGAGGTATTTAAGCAGCCAAGGGACCTGGCTCAGTTAATAGATGAGTCAGGTCCTGCTCAGAGCTGAGGATATAATCACAGACACAGCTCTGAGGCTTTGTCAGCCAGGAGTTACGGTCTGAAAGAACCATAGACAAACATCCATGCTACAGAGTGCTCCCTGAAATATCAGAGAGGTCTGTGGGATGTTACAGGGACTCCTAGGAGGGCTACCTAGTCTAGCTGAAAGGTCACACTGAGTCCTGGGAAAGAGGAGAGAGGAATAATTCACTGGAGAACTGAGCCTAAAAGGCTTGTGTTGTGAATAGATGAGAGATGATACCTGTGGGGAAAAGGACATTGCACCCAGAGGCACAGAAAGGAGAGGAAGAAGAACCGTGGTTTGGTGTCTGGCATGATGGCAGGTGTCCTAGTTAGGGTTTTCCTGCTATGAACAGACACCATGACCAAGGCAACTCTTATGAGGACAACATTTAATTGGGGCTGGCTTACATGTTCAGAGGGTTCAGTCCGTTATCATCAAGGCAGGAACATGGCAACATCTGGGCAGGCATGGTGTGGGTGGAGCTGAGAGTTCTTTATCTTCATCTGAAGGCTGCTAGTGGAAGACTCGATTCCAGGCAACTAGGACTAGGGTATTAAAGCCCATGCCCACGGTGACACACCTACTCCAACAAGGCCACACCTCCACATTCCCTGGGCCAAGCATATAGAAACCTTCACAGCATGCAATTCCAGCATTGAGGAAATTGACATTGTTTTGAGGCCAGCTTGGGATACCTAGTGGCACTCTTGTCTCAAAAAAATGTTTATCTATCTCTATCTCTATATCTATCTATCTATCTATCTATCTATCTATCTATCTATCTATCGTCTTAGTCACTGTTCTTTTGCTGTGAAAAGACACCATGGCCATTAAAAGAAAGCATTTATTTGGTGGCTTGCTTATATTTTAGAGGTCAGCCATTATCAGCATGGTGGGAGCATGGCTGTATACATAGTGCTGGAGCAGTAGCTGAGAACTTTATACTATGATCCACAGGAAGCAGGGCCTGATGTGGGCTTTTGAAACCTTAAAGCCCACCCCTAGTGACATACTTCCTCCAACAAGGCCACATCTTTTCCAATAAGGCCACACCTCCTAATCCTTCTAATCCGTTCAAATAGTTCAACTCGCCACCGGGTGACTAAGCATTCAAATGTATGAGCCTAGGCAGCTATTCTCAAACTTGTTTTGTTATTGTTATTTTCCTTTCTTTTGAGACAGGAACTCACTGTGTAGCTCTAGATGGCCTGGAACTTGCTATTTAGATTCTTGAAAGCTGGGACTAAAGGCGTGCGTCCCCATGCCCAGCTCGAGTTGTATTTTAACGTTGTGCTTTTTGAGATTTATTTGTATATTTGAGTATTTTGCTTGCATGTGTGTATGTATGCACACATGTGCCATGTGACTGCCTATTTCCCTCAGAGGTCAGAAGGGGGCATTACCATTCTCTGGAGCTGGAGTTACACCGTATTTGTTCTGGGAACCAAACTGAGTCCTCCGGAAGAGCAGCCAATGCTTTTATCTGCCGCACTATCTCTCCAACCCCAAGAACTGTATTTTAAATGGAGGAGCAGTCAGGTTGGACTTGAGTGCCAAGAGGAAGTCCTAGGCCCTTAGGATGCTCCTAGAGGTGGATTGGATGGTCAGAAGGGTCTTGCTTGTTGGGCTCCACAGCTTTGTCTGCTGGGAATGACTTACTGACGTCAGTTACTGATGTTCCTGTTTTGTTTGTTTGTTTTCTTGCTTGCTTATTTGCAATAGAATCTCACACAGTACCTCAGGCTGACCTTAAACTCACAACAACACTTCTGCCTCCACCTCCCCAGTGCTGAATGACAGGTGTGAACCACCCCCACCTAGTGGGGATTTGCTCTTGTCAAGACTGCAAGTGGAAAGAGAAGGTTGGGGAGGAAACTAAGAAAGAAGTGATAGTTCTTGGGGGGAGAAGCAAAATAAACAGCAAAGGCCCTAAGTAGTAGCGGGGAGGGCTTGAAGAGTTTCCTTGGGAAGTAAAGTTTACAAATTTGGACATCTGATTGGTGGAGAGGAAAGCATCTATTCAGGAATGACAGCTGTATTAGTGAGAGTGAGCTAAAGGAGCTGAGCTAATAGATTGTGTACAAAGGGGATGTGTTAGCTTCCTTATAGAATAAGGACTGGACATTCCAAAAGTGTCCATCTGTATACAAGAGAGGCTGGTAACATTGTAGCTACTTGGTCCACAAAGCTGGATGCCTCATCCTGGGAAAACTCAGAAGCTCTCTGGAGAGCTGCCAGTTGTGTTTTGTTTTGTTGTTTTTGTTTTTGTTTTTGTTTTTGTTTTGTTTTGGAGACAGGTTCTCTGTGTAGTCCTGGCTGTCCTGGAACTCACTCTGTAGACCAGGCTGGTCTCAAACTCAGAAATCTGCCTGCCTCTGCCTCCCAAGTGCTGGGATTAAAGGCAGGTAACTCTTCCTCTTTTTCTTGGCCAGTTCAGCCAAGTACAGTAGCCCAGGCTATGCTTAACCACCAGATCCGCCTGCCCCAGCTTCTTGAATGTGGAATTGACTAAAGTGAACAAGCTATACAAGTGTACACACAACTTCTGTTTCCCTAGCACCATAAACAATGCCAGCGCGGGGCGTGGTGGCACACGCCTTTAATCCCAGCACTTGGGAGGCAGAGGCAGGTGGATTTCTGAGTTTGAGGCCAGCCTGGTCTACAGAGTGAGTTCCAGGACAGCCAGGGCTACAAAGAGAAACCCTGTCTCGAAAACAACAACAACAAAAACAAACAAACAAACAAACAATCAAAAAACAAAAAGAAAAAAAAAAGAAAAGGGCAGAAAGAAAGGCAGGAAGCTGGGCACAGTAATGAACATTTGTAAATTCCATCTCTGAGGGTTTGAACCCTGAGAGGTGGGTACCATTGGTTCCTCAGAGCACACCAGGGGGTTCTTCCAATGGCACCCAGCCTGGTCACAGTGGTGTCACCAGGCAAGGCTGGGACAGTACACTGGTTCTTTCCCAAGTCTGCCCACCGTACTGCAAAAGCCAGTGCTTGCAGATTCTGATCACACACCACGAGGCCATCAAACCCTACCACCATTAGCTTCTTGGCTTTTTGAATTTTTTCCTTCAGTGGTTTTATTTATTTGTTTGTTTTGTTTTATTTAGTGTTTTTTGTTGTTTTGTCTTTTTTGTTATTGTGTTTTGGTTTGGTTTGGTTTGGTTTGGTTTTTCAAGGTAGGGTTTCTCTGTATAGCCCTGGCTGTCCTGGAACTCACTCTGTAGACCAGGCTGGCCACAAACTCAGAAATCTGCCTGCCTCGGCCTCCCAAGTGCTGGGATTAAAGGCATGCACCACCACTGCCCAGCTTGTCTTGTTTTTAAGACATCCTGACTGAAGCTTCTGCCACCGCTCCACTCCACCCAGTCCCTACCCTGCTCAGTGGTTTTATTTTGAGCTATTTTTAGATTTACGGAAAAATTGCAGAATTGCAAAGTAACACAATTCCCCTTTGCCCTTTCCCAAGCTGCCCAATGGTAACCTCTTGTATGACCATGACATTTATTAAAATAAAGAAATTAAGAAATGGGCAGGGTGGTGCAAGCCTTCATGAAACCCTGGCACGTGGTAGGTAAAAGAGGCAGGAGAATTACCAACAAGCATGAAGCCAGCAAGGTCTACATTGTGAGTTTTGGGCCAGCTAGGGCTACACAGTGAGACTCTGCCTCAAAAGAGCAAGCAACAAGCAACAGAGGGCTGGAGAAATCCCTCACTGAGAAAAGATGCCTGCTGCCAAGGTTGGCAGCCTCAGGGGATCTCCAGAAGGTGGAAGAAGACGATCAACCCTTGAGAGTTTTGCTCTGACATCAGAGAGGGCCTGAGATATTGAGTGTGTACACGTGAGTGGATGGATACACACACACACACACACACACACACACACACACAATGAACAGACAAAACCAAGAAATTAGCATTAGTACAACACTATTTATTAAACTCAAGACTTTGGATTTCTTCAGGGTTTTCACTAATGTGATTTTTCTGCTCTAGGATTTGTCTTGAATCTATTGCCTTCTTCTTCTTCTTCTTCTTCTTCTTCTTCTTCTTCTTCTTCTTCTTCTTCTTCTTCCTCTTCTTCTTCCTGCGAAGAGTTTTTTGGTTAAAGACAACATGGTCTAAGACATCGTGGCTGTCTAGAAGACACTCCATGGTCCACAGATATTGGAGACTGTAACACTAACTCCCAAGTCACTACCTATTTCAGTGGGGACAATCTGCAGTTCTCTCTGTGACCTGCCACTAGAGAACTGCCTACTGTTTTCAGTTTCTGGATTCACCCCACCCCACCCCCAAAGGGTCTAGTCTCAACATCTACCTAGTTCTCTTTGTCTTCAGCTCCTTAGTAACGCTCCATGACTTTGACCACCTGGCCAGAACCTTTAAAACTTCCCAGGAAATGGAAAGGACTTTCAGGGCCACCCTGAGAACAGCAGTTTCCAGAGGAAGGGCAGGCAGTATAATTCAGCCAGCCTCCCAGATGTGGTTAGAAGAAAGAACGGTGTGGGGGGTAGGGAATAGAGGAAAAGACAGACAGAGGAAAGCACCCGGGATGCTTCCTTCAACTTTATCATGATTCTTGGATAATGAGTGAGCAGTGATGCCACAGGTACAGACATCCTCCATCCCCCACCTCCCCACCTCCCATCCCCTCCTTCATCCACCCCCCAAACTCCTGCCCCAAAATCTCCCTACACACTCTCCCAGAGATTCCCCTACACTCTTCCTCTTAGCCTCTGTGCCCTACTCCATCCAAATCATTGACAAACGGCAGCTGATCTTCCAAGAATGACTGAGATTGCTCCAGAGGGCTGTGCATGTTTGAAAGAAGGCAGTCAGTCACAGATCTTGGATGAACCCCAGCAATTCAGGGCAGCCCGAGGAGGAAGGGCAGTGAAGGGGTCTGAGAGTGGTTGGGTCAGAGAAGTGGAGACTGCCCAGCATAGACCAGGTGATGGTCACTCAGAGGATCCTCAGCTGGGGAGGAGGAGAGCTCTTCAGTTTCTCCAAGTCTTGTTTAAGTCATATTGGGCTAAGGCCATCTTCAAGTTTCAAATGCTTGTTTTCTTTTTAAGAGGGGGTCTAATGAGCTTCTAACACGCTAGGCAGTAGAGAATGGCCTTAGATGCTATCACATTGGTCCTCCTCTCTCGGCTCCTCAAGTGTTGAGATTATAGGCTTGTACCCGCTGTGGGACATGCTAATTCCTAGCGACACTAATTCTCCATGACTTTAAAGCTCTCAAACACTCTGTAAAGGCTTTATTGCCTCCCTCTGCCACAGCCTTAGTTAAAGACCCTTACCTGGAGGGCTCCCCTCCTGCTCAGAGCTTTCCCTGTCTCTAGTTTATTCTCTCTATAGGAGTTGGTCTTCATTTAAAGCCTTTCTTGGTTGTTTTGGCTTTTTGTTGTTTGTTTTTTGTGTTTGTGTTTCTAGACAAGGTTTCTCTATGTAGCCCTGGCAGTCTAGGGACCTTGCTTTGTAGACCAGGTTAGCCTGGAACTCAGAGATCCACCTGCCTCTGCCTTCCAAGAACTGGGATTAAAGGCATGGAGTACCCTGCCCATCTTGTGTTGGCTTTGAGACAGGTGTTCAGTACTTATCCCAAGTTGGCCCTACAACTTGCTATACAGTCTAAACTGGCCTCTATGTTCTCCTGCCTCAGCCTTCCAGGGGTCGGGATTAGGGGTTCAATTTTAATATTTTCATCAAGCAGAGATGGCTTAACAAATAAAAGTGGTTGCTGCACAGGCCTGATTTACCCAAGTTCAAGCCCAAGAATTCACAATAGGAGAGAGCTGACTCCTGAAAGCTGTCCTCTGACCTCTTTCTTACAAGCGTCCATTCCACGCACATGTATGTCAGCAAGCCTGTGCACACGTCATCCCCCACAGAATAATGATGCAGATGTTTTTATTTTTAATGGTGCATGTATAAGTGTTTTGCTCATATGGACTGTGTACATGTCTGTTGCCTATGGAAGCCGGAAGAGGGCACTGGATTCTCTGGAATTGAAGTTACAGATGGTTGTGACCTGCCATGTGGGTGCCGGGAATTGAACCTGGGTCCTCTGCCAGAGCAGCAAGCTCTCTTAGCCACTCAGTTGCCTCTCCAGCTCCAATTTCTTTTTTCTTTTAAGGATCTCAGACTCCTTGAGCGCCGAGGTCAAGGCTTGCTTTATCTCATTGACCTTAAAGTTGCTGGCCAACAGGTATGAAAGGAGTCTGTGTTCTGCAATTCACCAACTACTAGCATACTAGACTGTGTGATAAGTGGGGCACATACATTATCTTATCTGCAAGTGGAAATCCAGACAAGGAAGGGACAGCTTCGGGAAGGTGGTATCTAAATGCAACTTTGCTGGTGCCAGTGCGCTGCCCTCTGCTGGTGACTCAGACTGGGACACCATGCTACAGAGGAATTCTCTAGTACATTCCAGGAAATGAGTCAATGTCCATTCTTGGGAAGAAAACCATGAGAAAGACTTCTCAGACTATTGTGAGAAAAGAGAGGCTTTCCCCCAAAGCTACAGGGGCTAGGAAGAAGGGAAAATAGGTCCAGAGAACCTGAAACCTGAAAAAGAAAAGAGAGATAATGGGGAATACTAGCGTTTTTTGTTTTGTTTTGTTTTGTTTTGTTTTTGCATTTGGAGACAGGGTTTCTCTGTGTATCCCTGGCTGTCCCGGAACGCATTCTGTAGTTCAGACTGGACTTGAACTCAGAGATCTACTTGCCTTTGCCTCCCAAGTGGTGGGGGTGCGCCACCACCATCCATGTGGTCAGAAGAGGACATTGGATCCTCCAGGAACTGAAGTTACAGATGGTCCTGATTTACCATGTGGGTGCTGAGAATCGAACCCAGATCTCCTGCAAGAGGAATGGGTGTTCTTACGCTCTTAACCATTGAACAATGCTTCCAGCCCAGATCGTGTTTCTTTCTTTTTTTTTTTTTTTTTTTTGTTTTTTTGGTTTTTGAGACAAGGTTTCTCTGTATAGCCCTGGCTGTCCTGGAACTCACTCTGTAGACCAGGCTGGCCTCGAACTTAGAAATCCGCCTGCCTCTGCCTCCCAAGTGCTGGGATTAAAGGCGTGCGCCACCACACCCGGCCCAGATCGTGTTTCTTAACTTATATTTCAGTGTGTGTGTGTGTGTGTGTGTGTGTGTGTGTGTGTGTCCGCGCACGCGCATTGGCCAATGACTAAACAAAACAAACAAACCAATAAAAACAAAAGGGGAGAAACCCCTGAAAAACTGATTTGAAAGCTTTGGCCAGGAAAGCTCTGAGCCTGAGCTGGGGATTCCCTGCCAACGGAGGTTGAGAAGGCCTGAGACGCCTTGCGTGGTGCCCAGGCTCCTCCCACTCGCAGAAACCTCTGACACCACAGCAGACGGGCTCTTCGAGTTCTCCGGGAGATTTCTAGGCACCGGAAGCTCCACCTCTCAGGGCTCTTCCATTGATGAACAGCAAAATCATCAATCAGAGTGCTCTTCCTAATTGCCCCTTGAACTTCCACCCCGGAGTTTCCATCGCCTCTGTTGCAACCCAGACTTACAAACGCATAAGCAAATACATTAAATGTGCTTTCTAAGTTTTCACCCCTTGCGTTACTGTTTCTTCTTTCTAGGATTTGTGCTTCTAGAACTTCACTATCCTGGTTGTCTTTCGAGAAGTCACCATTATTGGACATCGCACAGACTGGTTCAGACATAGCTGTACCTGCTTCCGTCTTCTCTCACATTACGTGTGTGTCTTCATGTGCCCCTGTGGAGTTGGGAGGAAGTGAATGTGTGTCATGTGTGTGCGTGGAGGTTAGAGGACAGCCTTTGGGAGGCACCTCTGTCTTTCCTCTCTATGCAGGTTGCAGGCCACCAGGCTTGTGTGGGGTAAGTGACTTCACCCACTGAGCCATCTCCCCAGCCTCTTTCCTGACAGAATCTCACCCTTTCCTCACCCTTGCTGTGTAGCTGTCGATGACCTTGAATTGCTGAGCCTGCGAGCCTCCCTTCCAAGTGCTGGCATTACAGGCCTGTGACAATACACCTAGCTAGGGCTTTTCTGTGTGTTTTACTAATCCTCGAAACACTGGCTATTCTTTTACCAAAGAGGCTGAATACATTCCAATTGCTTACCTAGCTATATCTTACCAAATGAGGGAGGATGAATTTTTATCCAGGTCTTTGTATGACACCTAGACTTCACCTGGTCTTGTAAATGCCTAGTAAAAGCAAAACCATATCTGAGATAGGTTTTTTTTTTTTTTTTTTTTTTTTTTTTTGAAGGCGGCCAACAAGTCAGTGGACTCTTTATTGCTTCAGGAGTGTGGGGCTCAGGAGCTCTTGGTGGGGCGGGTCCGTTTCCTCTTCACCACCACAGGCTTCTGGCTTCGAAGGATGGCACTGGCCCTGCGGATGGCCGCCATCCGCAGATCAGGGCAGTACTTGTTCTTTCGGATCATGTGCCTGATGCTGCTGAGGGTAGCCTGAGCTTTCTTGTTGATGGTGGTCCTCACATAAGAAGTGGCAGGTTTTCGCTGACCTGGAACTCACTCTGTAGACCAGCCTGGCCTCATCAGAAATCCACCCGCCTCTGCCTCCCAAGATAGGTTTTTTTTTTAGACAAATTCTTTTAAAAAATAGTTATCTGCCAGGCAGTGGTGGCCCACGCCTTTAATCCCAGCACTTGGGAGGCAGGGGCTGGTGGATTTCTGAGTTCGAGGCCAGCCTGGTCTACAGAGTGAGTTCCAGGACAGCCAGGGCTACACAGAGAAACCCTGTCTCGAGAAACAAAACAAAACAAAAAGTTATTTATTTTGAAGGCAGGGTCTTTCAACACATCTGGGATGTTCTGGAACTCACTGTGTAGACTAGGTGGTCCTCAGATTCACAGAGATCTGCCTGCCTTTGATTCCCAAGTGCTGCAATTTTTTGAGACAGTCTCTGCTGTATCCCAGGCCAGCTTCCAACTCCCTATTAGAGTTGAAGATGACCTTGATCACTTGTTTGCCCTGCCTTCACCTCCTAAAGATGCTCTGGGGATGAACATGGGGTTTTCTGCATACTGAGCAAACATTCTACCAAATGAGCGACTTATTTTTAAGGGTATGAGTGTTTTGGTGAGTGTGTGTGTGTGTGTGTGTATGTGTGTGTGTGTGTATACCATGTGTGTGCATGCAGTGCCTGAGAAGACAGCATTGGTTCCCTGGAACTGGAGTGACTGACAGTTGTGAGCACCATGTAGGTCCTGGGAATCAAACCCAGGTCCTCTGGAAGAACAGCCAGGACTCTAATTTTTTGAGCCTGGACAGTCATTGTATGTGCTGCTGTCCCCAACTGACCAGTTTTTGTTCCCTAATTCCAATAAAGATCTCGCTTTTCTGGACTCTTGTGACTGCTTGGGTTGTTTTGGTTTTTCTGACCCCAACACCGGGTACTGGCATACAGGGATGTCCCATGATGCTGAGCAGTACCTGTGGGTTTTGTCATATTTACGTGAATGAACCCATGTATGTGCAGGTGTCAGGCCAGGGCACGTGTGTGTGTTCGCCTGTGTGTGTGTTCTACTGCTGACCTATGCTCTCCCCCGCCCACCTTATCCCATGTTCTTGGAGACACTTAGCATTGCCATCGGGTAGGTGTGACGTGTCGAACTCAGCTCTTTAGTGATATGCTACATAGCGAGGTTATTTTCAAGTCTGAGGCTATTTTCCTCTTTGTTGTTGTTGTTTGTTTGTTTGTTTGTTTTCCGAGACAGGGTTTCTCTGTGTAGCCTTGGCTGTCCTGGAACTCACTCTGTAAACCAGGCTGGCCTTGAACTCAGAAATCTACCTGCCTCTCTGCCTCCCAAGTGCTGGGATTAAAGGCATGCATATGTTGGTGTGAATGTGGAAGCCAGGGACAATGTCTTTCTTTCTAAAGACAGGTTGTCTCATTGGCTGGCCAATGATCCTTCTGCCTCCACTTCTCCAGCATTGGGACTACAATCCCCAGCAAGCCCAGCTCTGACATGAGTTCTGTGGATGGAGCTCAGGTCCACATGGTTGCATGCAAGCTCTTTACCTGCTGAGCTATGCCCCTAGCACAGGTTTTTGCTATTTTTCGGCAGGCAGTTTTCTTACAGGCTTTGAGAATTGATTTATATTTATTTGCTATTTACGCATTACACATGCGTATCCCTAGTCTGTGGCTTACCTTTTCTCTTAGTATGCCAGGCCGTGGGTGCCTCGCAGTGCACCATTGAGCAACAGGCCCAGATATTTTCACTCTTCTGATAGAACATGGAGTAGCACAGGCCACAGTCTGTGTGTTTTATTCAGGCTTTGTTTAAACTGAGGTGTAGGTATTCCCCTATGTCTTAGCCAAAGCTCACTGCTTCTGTCACTTTTAGGTCAACAATTCTCTTGGGATTTACTGCTGTGTTTAGTGTTAACAAGAATCCGATTTCATATTCTTTCTCTATAAGCGCACAGCCAGATGTCCTTTCTCCTAACTCTGTTGTGCTACCTTTTATTATTATTTAAATTTGTGACACCTTTGTTATTATAAACTATCCATAGAGGTGAGGCTGCATCTTGCTTCCCTATTCTGTCCCATCGGTATGCTTATCCATCCAGACATTATCTTAATTTCTTTAATGTACAGTTAACAAGCATCTTTATTTTCTGGTAGCGCAAGTGTGCCTCCTCTCACGTCTGATCTTTTTGAGGTTGCGGTGGTTCATTCAAACTGATCCATTCAGAAGTTTTAAAGAGTGTGTGGGTCGTGTCTGCAAGAGGCATGCTTAGAGAATTAATCGGAGAGCCGAGAGAGGCTCCTTTTTGTTTCCATGGCTCCCTCCCAAGGGTGAGAACCTATAGCCACCGTGCCAATCACTCTGTAGGGAGACCATAATGCGTCAGCAGGCTCCCTCGTCATTTGTCCCACAGGGACAAACACGTCTCAAATCCCAGCTCTGAATCCAAAGAAGATATAATATTCCCTGTATATATTTTCCACCCGCGGCGCGATGCAGCTGAAGAAATCCTTAGCGATTCCTGCCTTTCGCTCAGAGAAACACCCCATGGACGGTGAGAAACTGTACTGACCGTCTATCGGCTAAGTGACTGTTGTCTAATTGAAACACAACCTCGCTGGGTGAGCAACGCAGAACCAAGACCAAAACACCGGCTTATGACCCCTAAACGCACAAGCCTCCGGGAACCGCTCCCTTGTACCCAATCAGAGGTCCCCTGGCAAAACTTGCCCGCCCCCTTGGCCCCGTCCGGCCACTTCATTCGCGGCTCACAAAGCAATCCCACCGCGCGTTCTGCATAGCAGCCAATCAGAGGGTAGGGGGCGGGGACTCCGAGGCGCGGTGAGTGCAGCGGTACTCAGACAGGAAAGCCTCGGGAGCCTTCGGTTTCTTTCGTTTTCCCTCCAGGGTAAAGTTATGTTCAGTCTTCCATCAACACGTTTATTTTTCCGCCCGACTCGGCGCGCGTGCGCAGTGCCTCCCAGCGCAGGCTGTTCCTGAAATGTAAGCGTGTTGAGACACAGGGAGGGAAGCTGAACGTCCATCCTACAGGTCAGTGCATTCCCTGCGGAGGCTCGGGTTGGTTGCTACTTCCTGCAGGCCCCAAAACGGATTCTAAGGCCAAAAAATGTTCAGTGAGGTCCCACCGAGATTTGAACTCGGATCGCTGGATTCAAAGTCCAGAGTGCTAACCATTACACCATGGGACCTGCTGGCGGCTTAAGGCGCCCGGCAGTCTTCTCAAGCCACATGACGTTGGGCAACCTTTTCTAAGCTTCGATACACTTGGCTTGGGCCCGTGGCCGGTGGCCGCGGTGGCGGGCAGACACGGAACCACCGAGATTCCCATGTCCTTACGAATTCCAAACGTTCATGGGCCCCAAGGTGTCACCTCTTCCGGTGCTTCTCCTGGGGTCCCGGCTCTTGACCCCAAGTCCCGAAGGCGACGGGTCGTCCGGTCGGACCAAGTCCGGAGAAAGCCGACTCCGGTCCCGGACAACGGGCAGAAGGTTCGGCGCACGCAGCCTGGGCTTTCTACTTGTTTTCTGCGTTTATATCAGGAGGGCTGTGGCGAGGACGCTTTGGCCCAGCGGGGAAGGACGCGGACTGGTGGCACAGCCGTGCAAACCCGGGACGAAACCTGGGGTGCAGACGGGGATGCTGGAGAGTGCGCCGCACGTGGATGCCGCAGCCCCTGCTCCGCGCTATGCAAATCATCTGTAGGGAGATTGGCGCTTCCAATTTTGCACTTCCGCCCGCGCTTCTAAAGGCTGGACTACTGAAACTTCTAGCGCTCTGATCCTTAGAAAAACCCAGAGTTTTAACAACAGACACCCACCACCAACACACACACACACACACACACCCTGCAAAACAACAACAACAAAATCCCCACTTCTGCGCTCTCTAGTCTTTCATTTTCCCTAAAGGTGTTTTTTACTGGTCATTCAACACTGACTCAGCAGTTCACCTTCGGAGCATTGTCCTGGTGGACATCCATCTATGCCTCCAGGCTGCTTCAAGGAGGCTCTTGTATTGGAGCCCATGTATTAATCAAGGAGACTATGTATTGTTTATTATAATACAGTGAGGCTTGTCCCCATAACGATGGCTATTGTATAAGTGCTCTACAAGAGTTTAAGAAATAACCTGTGTGCGAGGCTCAAATAAGCACTAGGGACACCAGGAATGTTAAACTACACAGGGGTGTCTGTTTAGTGAGAGAGATGTATAATGTGTCTTCTGCCCAGAGGGCTGGGAGTGGATTTGGGTAATGGCCTGTGACCTGAGACTGATAGGCTGAGATCTCACCAGTTCCTCCCTTGACTCTTATCAGTGAGCATGTTTTTCTCAGTCTATAGAAACTTATCTTTCTGGAAGATGTCACATGTACTTTTACAAAGAGTTTCAGTGCAGTCATGTCTTAAGCTGTGCTGTGCACAGGCGATTGGGTTAATTATCCATCACCAGGTAAGTTTTCACCAAATAAACTACTTGGGGTCAGGCTTGCAAAATTTGAACCAACACTGGCTACTTAATTGTGTTGAATTGAACAACCTTCTTGTTTCCTACAGATCACCACTGTGCTGACCTTAGTGATCACAGAGACACTCCTCCACCCTCAAAGTTGTATTGTGACAAAAGACCAAACAGCTCTGCTTTTCATTTCTTGTACATAAGATGCCGTTCACAAGCAAACAGAAGAGCTATGCACTGTGCAATCTATTTGCTGTGCGACATTGTATTAGGGTTCTATAAGGTAGCAACTTATAGGATGAATATATATAATTATATTGTCCTCCATTTTTGGACTTTAATTAATCTCAGATGTAGTCAAACTGACATTCAAAAATAGCTTGTCTCACTTTCTCGAGAAATTCAATTTTTTTTTGCAAGTCTGGGTGACTGACACTAGACTGTGTCTGAGGTAGATATACTTATTCTCCAGGCTCAGAGTGTGTGTGTGTGTATGTGTGTTTTGTTTTGTTGTTTGTTGTTTTTTGAGACAGGGTTTCTCTGTTTAGCCCTGGCTGTCCTGGAACTCACTCTGTAGACCAGGCTGGCCTCGAACTCAGAAATCTGCCTGCCTTTGCTCCCAAGTGCTAGGATTAAAGGCGTGCGCCACCACCGCCCGGCTCCAGTGTGTGTGTATTTGTATGCTTCTGCCTGACTATCTTTAGCTTGGCCAGTTGGACTTAGTCCAGAGACTGACACCCAGGAGCCAGAGATTTTAAAACTGGATCTAGTCCTGATGGTGTGTCTGACACCATTGACCTCAGCGCAGTAAGGCAGCCGTGCCATCCATGCCCACTGGCCTCTCAAGTGACATGCCGAGCAAACTGGCCTTGGGCCCCTGGTTGCCTCAGTCCCTGGATTCTTGGCCACTTTCCTGAGCTTGCTTTGTCTTCCCCCTTCTAGTGCTATGAGCTGTCTGTCCACTATTCTGCTAAGTTCCTCTTCTGTGCATGCGGTCAAGAACCATGCACAGAACGCTCCAAGTCCAAACGCTCAGTTGGTAAGAGTCTGACAGTTTGACCCTGAGTGAATGGATAAGAACTTTTCTAGTGTGTGTGGGTCGGTGGGGGGTGCCCACCTTTAATCCCAGCACTCCGGAGGCAGAGGCAGGAGAGTTTGAGTCCAGTCTGGTCTACAGAGTAAGTTTCAGGTCAGCTAGGGCTGGGCTACACAGGGAAACCCTGTCTCCAAAAACACATAAACAAACAAAAAAAAAAATAAGAAGAAAAGAAAAGTAGTTTGTAACTCTTGCATATTATCAGAAGGAACACTACAGAGTTTCCATTTTGAGAAATAAACCCATCTGACATTGAGCTGCCTGATAGGTTATCTCCGCCGATGAAATAAGCCAACTCACGCCAAGTTAAAGTATAAAGGCAGGTTTATTAGGGGCAGCTCATAGGCAGGTTCACCAGTTCCAAGAAATGAGACCAGGGAGGTCACCATGCAGGCAAGGAGACAGCAGAGGGGGAAGAGAAATACAGAGGGGGCTGGGGGTACAGGATGCCCAGGCCAAAACAAAATGTTTGGATTATATAGTGAAGAGCCTCTGAGGAGAAGCCCAGCCTCTGGGCTGCAGAGTTCAGGTAGGGACTGGGGGATGCTGGGAGAACCTGGAGGCCAGGTCTGCTTTGGTATGTTAAATAGGAACCTCAGCCACTTGTCCTGGGTCTGTTAGCTGTTACCATCCCTCAAGGCTGTGCTTGAACACTAGGCATTTGTAGACCTCATTTTTTTCCTGCTTGTTTCATTCTTACAAAGACCATGTGAGCTGGGCATGGTGGCACATGGCTTTAATTCCAGCACTCTGTGGGCATAGGCAGGCTCATCTCTGTGAGTTCCAGGACAGCTAGGGCTACATAGAGAGACCTGCCCTGCCCTCCCAAAGGGTCCCATGATTGCACAGGACACATCGGCATAATCCTCCTCCTCTCTCCTCTCTTTCCCCTTCCTTTCCCTCCCCCCCCCCCCAGGGTTCACTATGTAGCTCTGTAGACCAGAGATCAAAGACATTGTCACCACAACTGGCCTGGTGTGGATTCTTAAGAGGATATATCCCTACAGCGAGCATGTAGGTGACAGTGACTGCCCTGTGTCCCCATTTCTCACTGCCCAGGTTTGTCCCCAGCATTTCCCATACCTTCTTTCTTTTTTTTTTTGGTTTTGGTTTTGTTTTGTTTTGTTTTGTTTTTTTGAGACAGGGTTTCTCTGTGTAGTCCTGGCTGTCCTGGAACTCACTTTGTAGACCAGGCTGGCCCCGAACTCAGAAATCTTCCTGCCTCTGCCTCCCAAGTGCTGGGATTAAAGGCGTGTGCCACCACACCCAGCCCATACCTTCTTTCTTAACTTAATCTTACTGGCACACTCACTGTAACCCTACCTGTGTTCCTCTGGTGGCATTAAAGATGGCTTCCCTGTCCTTGCTTACTGCAGTGTGAGTTAGCAGGAAGGGGGTTCATATTTGTTGCTTCTGTTTGTTTTTTTGTTTTTGTTTTAAACCTGCTCTCTCACTCCACTCGATGTGGCTGGCAATTCTCAAGAGTGGGCCCTGGCCAGGCAGTTGTGGCGCACGCCTTTAATCCCAGCACTCGGGAGGCAGAGGCAGGTGGATTTCTGAGTTTGAGGCCAGCCTGGTCTACAGAGTGAGTTCCAGGACAGCCAGGGCTACACAGAAAAACCCTGTCTTGAAAAAAAAAAAAAAAAAAAAAGAGTGGGCCCTGGGCCTTCGTAGTTTTTAAATGTGGCTAGTGTTTTAACAGACTTGGTCACTGAGCCACTTGCTTTGGGGCACAGGAAGACCCAAAGGAAGAAATGTTTCAGTTTTGTGCTCAGAGACTCTTGATATCACCCTGCCATGTGACACTAACCTTGGGAGATGGGTTCAAACATCTACTCACTCCAATCAGAAACCAATGACAGATCTCAATAAGGATATCACCCAAGTCCAGTGTAGCAGACTGATGAGTTTTATTGGGGTTACATATAGAAGTATGGGTGAGGGATTACCACAGAATCAGAAATGACTCAAAAGATAGCTGCATCATGAGCACTCACCACGTCACAAAAGCTGTAAACTTGAAGCCCTCTGTACAACTTGCAGACAGCTCAACAGGATAGAGAATGTCTGTTTCAGGCAGCTCAACTTATCTGAAAGTGCCTCTCAGCAGTCTTCACAGCTAATATACTTGGAAAAGAGGGGGCCTAGTCTGTCTGGTGGGTTTCAGGGAGTTCCTGAACCCTTTGAGTTGAATGGATGTCCTTTTAGAACATTCTGTGATCCTCGGGAAGAGGTGTTACTGGATCATAGGAAACTAACTCTCTCTGTCTCTCTCTCTCTCTCTCTTTCCCTCCCTCTCCTCCATCGTGTTGACTGTTTCTCTCTTCTGGAGAGATGGTTCTAGATCTTGAAGTAGAGAAAAGACTGTGCTTGAGCATGCTAACAACAACCCTGTCAAAATGGAGAATGTTACATTTGCTGTGAGAATGCCCAGGGTTAGACTGGCAACTACACCTTACTTCTGGGAATCTGAACTCAAGTCCTCATGCTTGGGTAGCAAACATTTCACCTTCTGAGCCATTTCCTCAGCCCCTGATTTGGGTTGGAAAAACAAAACAAAACAAAACAAAACAGAGCTCACTGCATAGCCCTGGCTGGAGGATCTCTGAATTCAAGGCTGGGATTAAAGGCCTACATCACAACTAGCTGGTGTGTCATTCCTCGCCTCCTTCCCTACTCCAGCTGGTGTATGGCTTTCTGTAGTCTAGCTCAGAGCAATAATTACCTTGGGAAGTAAAAAATAAAATGTAAGTATGTTCAGAGTGTTGAAATGGGCTGGTGAGATGCCTCAGCGGGTAAGAGCACGGACTGCTCTTCCAAAGGTCCTGAGTTCAAGTCTCAGCAACCCCATGGTGACTCACAACCACCATGAGATCTGACACTCTCTTCTAGTGCATCTGAAGTCAGCTACAGTGTACTTATGTATAATAATTATAATAATAAATAAATCTTTGGGCCAGAGCAAGCAGGGACTGAGCAAGCAGGGCTGACTGGAGCGAGCAGAGGTCCTAAAAATTCAATTTCCAACAACCACATGAAGGCTCACAATCTTAACATTTTAATATCCCATTAAAATCAAAATATAAGCTGGGCGTGGTGGCGCACGACTTTAATCCCAGCACTTGGGAGGCAGAGACAGGTGGATTTCTGAGTTCTAGGCCAGCCTGGTCTACAAAGTGAGTTCCAGGACAGCCAGGGCTACACAGAAAAACCCTGTCTTGAAAAAACAAAAACAAAATCAAAATATAAAAATTATAATGAATAAGTATCATATTTAAAAGTGAAAGTTTAAAAATCAAGCTAGAGACTAGAGAGATGGCTTATTAGTCACTCATTTAAAGATGGGCTTTTACACAGCCCAGGCTGGCCTTGAACTCAATCCTCCTACTTCAGTTACTTAGCTTTGGGATCACAACACTACACCAACCTTAACATCTGGCTTTAAATAACATTATTTTAGATCAACTTAATGTTTGTTTGTTTTCAAGACAGGGTTTCTCCGTAGCCTTGGCTGTCCTGGAACTCACTCTGAGGACCCAGGATGTCCTCAAATGCACAGAGATCCACCTGCTTCTGCCTCCGGAGTGCTGGGATTAAAGGTGTGCCCCACCACCTTCCAGCCCTTGTCTTTGTCTCTTATTTCCTGCCCTTTCCCCCTATGGGGCAGATAAATCTCTGTGCTGAGAACTTGGTCTTGGGGATCCTGAGCCAACTTCAGGGTCCTACCCTAGCTCCAGCTTCCAGCTACTTTGTTCCCTGTTCTCCTTGTTAGAAGTCTGCTTTTGGTACCCCCTAATGTCCAGTCCTGCTATTTTTTTTTTTGATACTCGCCGCTAATCTGTTTATTGCAATTCCTGATCTTTGTACTTCTTTAAGTGGAGCAATAGAGATGGTTCTTGAAGTACTGGAGTGCAATCTTGAATTGGACATGAGAATTGGTGTTGGCCCGGTACTGGGCATAAGTCTTTTCCAAGGCAGCCAGCTTTGGATCCTTTGATGGTGTTCTTACTTGGTGGTCTACAATCACCCCTGGGCACGAGCCCACCAACAGTCTCCCCAGCCCATCAATAAAGAACTCTGCAAAGAGAAGAGGAACAGGAGAGGCAAAAGGAAGCTAAAGACAGCTGTGGTTCCCCACCCACACCCGACAGGGAGCCCTGGAGCTGAAAGGAAAGAAACAGATAACCTCAGTTTCTCAGATTGGAGTGTGGGCATCAGTACCACTGGGTTCCACTAAACGGGACTGGGACTGTGGTTTCTGGAGAGGAAGGGGTGAAGGGGGAGGGCGGTCCCTAAGTGCAGTTTTAGGTGGAAAAGACTGAAGCTGAGAAAGGTAAAGGGGCTGAGCCTCGGGGAAGGACAGAGGGACTGTTTCAAGGGAGCAGAGGCAGTGTAGGGAGACACTGGGAGATGAAGGCGGCAAGAGGGACCATGAGTTCCATAGTCTGGGATGAAAGAAAGATCACTGGGGTATCAAGGAAGACCTCCTTCCCCACTCCCCAGCACACCCTTCCAAGCCTCTCACCTCCATGGGCCACTCGTTGCAAGAGGGGATCAAAACCAACTCTTCGGAGTTGTTCTGTGTGCGCCAAGAAGAAGTTCACCACGCCGCTGGTCAACGTGCATCCGGGGAAGCCATCAAGGGCCTGGAATGATCCCCACCTCTGGTGAAGACAGCTCCCCTTCTCGGTCTGTTCATACAACAGCCTGAACTGGTAAGTATTCCCCTGCACGCTGCCGCCCACCTAGTCAGCAAACAGAAATCAGGGTCTGAGCAGATCAGTATTCATTCCTCTGAGAAGCCTTCCTGGACTGCAGCTCTTAAGAGATTTAAAAACTGCTCTGTGGATCTAGCCTCCAAAGGACCCTCAGTGGCTCCGCCATGTGGCCACAGCCCTTTCCACATTACTGCTGGGTCATTAAATCCCTATCTCCACATGCAGGCACACACATACACATGTGTATACACATATATACACACTTGCTTTGTAGCTGAGGCTAGCCCCCAACTCCCATCATACCTGCTTCCATAGATATGTACTACCACACACAGTATAACTTTAGGGGTTTGGTTTTGTTGTCTTTGAGATACGGGCTTATTCTGTAGACCAGGCTGGCCTTGAACTCATAGAAATCCTCCTGCTTCTGCCTCCCCAGTGCTGGATTAAAGGTGTGTACCACCAGGTCCAACTATATTTTCATATTTAAAATAAATGTGGAGGGGTGGGTGCAGAGATGGCTCAGTGGTTAAAGGCATTTGTTCTTGCAGAGGACCCAAGTTCTGTTCCTATCCAATACTCATGTGTCAGCTTACAGCCATCTGTAACTCCAGTTCCAGGGGGTCCAACACCCTCTTCTGGCTTCTGCGGGCACAGATATATGTGCAGGTAGAACAAACTATACATGTAAAAGGAAATAAATCTAAAAAAAATTTCTTTTTTGGTTTTTCGAGACAGGGTTTCTCTGTGTAGCCCTGGCTTGTCCTGGAACTCACTCTGTAGACCAGGCTGGCCTCGAACTCAGAAATCCGCCTGTCTCTGCTGGGATTAAAGGCGTGCGCCACCACTGCCCGATTTAAAAAAATTTTTTTAATGTTGCGAGTGAACAAGAACACAATTCTCTTAAACTTCATATAGTCCAAGAAAATAATTAGAAATGTTGTATAAATATGCTTTTTTTAATTGTAATTTTTTTTTTGTAGAACGATTGTAAACTTTTCTTTAGTGTGGCGTATAAAATTTGTTTCAAAGAAAACGGTTGAGTCAAAAGCAGAGCTCCTGCTCTCTGGCCGAGCTGCAAGCCCCTCATCCCTTCGGTTCCTCCCTCCGACACTAACATTCCTCTCTCTCCATCATTCCTCACCGCTACAGGTGGCAGCCAGCCGAGCTTGGCCATTGTCCCTTACCACATCCAGTTCAGTTTTCTCCAGGACATCCACCAGTACCTCAATCTTGGTCTTGTTGCTGAAGAGAAAGTCATCGTCCACCCAGAGGACGTATTTAGTAGTCACCTGTGAGATGGCCAGGTTCCTCCCAGCAAACCAGCCCTGCAGGCAGCATGGGGCTGGGTCAGCAAGTTGTCACCTTCGGGGCTTCTTGAATTCCCAGTGACCAGGCTGCCTCCCACCATGGGTGAACTTGAAATCTGTGGAATCCTGTAGTTCAGACAAGGCTGACAACTACAGTCCTTCCTTAGTCCAGTGACCTCTATGAATAGACTTGAGTCCCCTCTCGTCTTAACAGTTGCCTTCTACCTCCTGGGAGATATTGGTTTGGGGAACATTTGCTATCAGTGATATCCTTCCCTCCTTCCCTTTTCTATGTTTGGCGGAAGATAGGTAGAGAGAGGAAAGGAAGCAGGTGGGACAGGAGGGAGGGAGAGCCTAGCTTGGGGACAGTCACAGGGAACAAAAGGCTGCTATGGCTCCATGCATCACAATCAGCTGTCAGGTCCCATATGTCCCCTGTAAGAACCCCTGTCAATTTCCACATCAAATAGGAGGAAGCTAGAATTAACTAGCACTTCATCAATGTGGGATAACAAGATCGATCGATCCAATTTCCCTCTGCATCTGAACAAGAGAAGCCCCAACCCCCCCTTACCACAGAGAAGATCATGGAAACGGCTGAATCTGGGGCCCTCTTGTTCTGGGAGCTAGCTGTCCCCAGGCTGAGGGGGACATACCTTCCCGAAGGGCATGGTGTAATACTCCACGAAGTCATCTTTAATTTCCTGGGGCTCCTTGCTGTCATCAGCGACAATCACCGTTATGTCTGGGTAATATTTTCGAATGCTCTGGAGCAGGATCTTAACCTTGTGGGGACGGAGAAAAGTCTTCGTGGCAATGGTCACCAGGTTTCTGAGCTTCCTCTCTAGAGAAGAGTAAACGTGGATGCTAGAACCCCCCTTCCAGGTTTGCTTTGTTCAGATGGGTTTTTGCTTTGTTTTGTTTCCTACCAGGCCGGGGATTCGAACCCAGGGCCTCACTCGTGCTGAGCAAGCATTCTACTGATTGAGCTACACTCCCATCATCTGATGACCTCTTTATCCTCTGACCTGTCAGCATGGGGGGGGGCACCTTGTGCCTTCTGTACACAGGAGTTGTTTAATTAGAGTTTGTTTTTTTTTAGTTGCACTGGAAAGTAGAGACATTTTAAGGTTACCCAGCTTGGTGAAATCTTTTTGTCCTTGGTTGCATTTGCAATGCCATTTCCTGCCACCCGGACTCTTCATTTCCAGCGTGCCTCTTAGCAAACCCCTTGTGTCCCGCTTCCACTCTTAACTACTAGAAGTTGAGATGCCCAGAGCCCAGGAGAAGAAAAGGTCTAAAAGCCTCATGGCCTACCTTTGCCATCAGTTCTGAGAAGAGCTTCACAGGAGAAGTTTCCTGCCTCTATCTCAGGAAGGCATGGTTAGAAAGAAGCCTACTTGAAGACCAGAGGACCTGGACTGTGCTGGTCACCATAAAGCACGTGGCTTGTAAAGACAAGAAACCCACAGGAGCCGGTCGTGGTGGCGCACGCTTTTAATCCCAGCACTCGGGAGGCAGAGGCAGGCGGATTTCTGAGTTTGAGGCCAGCCTGGTCTACAAAGTGAGCCCCAGGACAGCCAGGGCTATACAGAGAAACCCTGTCTCAAAAAACCAAAAAGAAAAACCCACAGGAATTGGAGAGGCTGGGGAGATGCTCAATGGTTCAAACATTTGCCATTCGAATGTGCAGTCCCCCGAGTTCACGTCCCCAGAACCCACATAAGTGCTTGGGAAGGTGTGGCAGCATGGCTGTAATTCTAGCTTCGGGAGGTGGATTCATGGGATCCCCAGGGTAAGCTGGCCAGGGAGACTAGCTGTATTATCGAGCTCTGGCTTTGACTTGGACCCTATTTCAGTGAACCGGGTGGAAGTGCCATGGAGGAGGGTTCTAGGCGGTACCCATGGTCCTGCATTTGCTCTTCGTGTGCCAATGCATGTGTTCATGTGCACTGTTGGAGCAGGAAAGGCAGTCTGTGTTCCCATTGAGCGAGGCTTACTCGAGAGACCCAGTAGAAAAATCTATGAGGGACTGAACCCTAAGCTATGCTCCCAGACACAAGTGCCTGAAACCACATCAACTCAACTGCATAGTCCTGTGACTATCGGGCACATAGACAACGTCCCAAGCTCCTGGTGTTCTGGCTACAGCCAGGTAAGCTCTTCTCCACAGTTACCTGGCAACAGCAAGGTAGTCCAGCCCACTATAAAAGGCTCTGCTCAGCCCCTCCTCTCTCTCTTAAGCTCTTCTCTTACCTCTCACTCTCCTTCTCCCACTTCCTTCTCTCTCTCCACAAGGCTGGCCTCTCCTCCTCCTCCTCCTCCTCCTCCTCCTCCTCCTCCTTCTTCTTCTTCTCTCTCTCTCTCTCTCTCTCTCTCTCCCCTCCCCTCCTTCCCTCCCTCCCTCCCTCCCTCCCTCCCTCCCCTTTTAAAATAAAGTTCTAAAACATGGACCATCTCTGCTCATCAAGACCTGCCGTGCTAGACTGATGGAATAGGCCTTCCCCTAGAGAGCCTCTTCTAGCTTCCCACTGGGAAACCTTCCTATGCTCTAGCCATGGCTGCCAGCCAACCCAAGCCGCCTGCCTGAGCTAGCCAGACTCTTGTCCCTGTGGGAACCACCCGGCGCCTTCTCCCCCTGCCTACTTCGGCCCCAGGGCTGACAAGGCTGTCCCCGCTCCCAGGGGCCCTCACTTTGTTTTCAGCTCTTCTGCGAAATACAGTGGTGTCTAGGATGTCTTCTGAGACTGAGAACCTGTCATCTCTGGCCTCCATGAGGCCCAGAGACCCTGGACTGCTCCCTTTCTACCTCTTCGAACTAGGGTTCCGTGGCTTTCCACAGCCAGACACCCACTTCGATGGCGTAGAGAGCACACGGCAATCCCCACATGTCTGCCCACCCAGAGCCCTGGTGGGAAGCAGGTCATCTCTCCCACCCCCTTTATTTCCCTGCGACCTGCTCCCAACAGTGCATCATAGATATACAAGCAGACGTGTACACAGGCACAATATATGTATGCAAAACATGGAAAAGGGTCAGCTCTTCTACCGAAAAGACACCAAGATACAAACACCAGGAGCAATAAACAGCAACTGCTCTTGCAGAGGACTTGGGTTCCCATCAGCCACCTGCAGACTCCCAACCACCTGAAATTGCAGTTCCAGGGGATCTGGCGCCCTCTTCTGGCCTCCACGGGCACCAAGTGAGCACGTAGTGCACACAAGTGTTAAGCAAACGCACAGAAATACATTGATCTTAGAAAGATTCGACATTCATTAATAATAAAAATTCTTTTTTTTTTCCGAGACAGGGTTTCTCTGTGTAGCCCTGGCTGTCCTGGAACTCACTCTGTAGACCAGGCTGGCCTCAAACTCAGAAATCCGCCTGCCTCTGCCTCCCAAGTGCTGGGATTAAAGGCGTGCGCCACCACGCCTAGCTAATAATAAAATTCTTAGGAGAAGGAAGAAGAGAGGTTTCTTACCCTGAAACACCTGCCACATGGCAACATGAATGGCATCATGCTAGAATTTTCTTAAAGTCAGGAGTAAACAAAACTGCCTGATTCAACACCAAGGTGGAGATGGTAGCCAAATATAGCATGGCAAGTATCCTAGTTACTGTTCTATTCCTGTGAAGAGACACTATGACCAAGGAAAGCATTTAATTGAGGGCTTACTTATTGTTTCAGAGGGATGGTTCATACCTATCATGGCTGGAAGTATGTTAGCAGGCAAGCAAGCATGACACAAGCAGTAGCTGAGAACGTGCATCCTGATCTCCATGTGTTGTAAGGAGAGAGAGAGAGAGAGAGAGCGAGAGACCAAGCACTAGGTATACAGGCTCACATCTATATTCCCAGTGCTCGGGAGCCAGAAAGGCAGAGGCTGCAGGAAGTCAAGATCAGCCTAGGCTGTGTAATAACACCCAACCTCACAGAACAAAAAGCAAAAATCTCTAAGAGAATGTTTATAGATTCAATATTAAAAAGAAGAGATGGCTCAGTGGTTAAGAGCACTGACTGCTCTTCTAGAGGTCCTGAGTTCAAATCCCAGTGACCATATGGTGGCTCACAACCATCTGTAATGGGATCTGATGCCCCTTTCTGGTGTGTCTAAAGATAGCTATAGTGTACTCATATTAAATAAATAAATGCATCTTAAAAAAAAAAACAAAAACAACTAACTGCTCTTCCAGAGGTCCTGAGTACAAGTCCCAGCAATCACATGGTGCTCACAACCATCTGTAATGGGGTCTGATACCCTCTTCTGGTGTGTCTGAAGACAGCTACAGTGTACTCACATACAATTAATTATAAAAAAAGAAAAGAAAAATCACTCAGGACTAGGAAGATAGCTTGGTGGATAAAGTCCCAGCTGCACAAACATGAAGATCTAAGTTCAAATCCCCAGCTCCCATATAAAGCTAGTTTCATTACCATAACTGTAACTCAGTGAGAGATAGGAGGTGGAGATAGGAGAGTCTCTGTAAGGTCTAGGGCCAGGTACCTTGGTATATGCAGTAGCAAACAAACAAACAAACAAACAAAAAAAGGAGACCTTACCTCACCTAAGGTGGAAGGAAGGCTAGGGCTAACCCCTGAGATTGTCCTCTGACTTCATATCCCCACTGTAGCAGGAGTGCTTGTTGGCACCCCCGCCCTCCCACTCATACACACCGACACACAAACACATATGAGCGTACACACACACACATCACTAAATGTTGTAATCTCACCACTAACAAGGCTGAGTCCAGAGGATTACCCGTCTATCCTGGAATATAGGAGGGATAGAAATCTAACTGTTGGTAGAGTGTCTACCTAATACACCCAAAACCCCTAGGTTTGATCCCTAGCAACTGAGCTTGGTGGTGCTTGCAAAAAATTCCAGCCCTGGGGGGAAAAATGAGGCAGGAAGTTCAGGAGTTTAATAATATTCTCAGCCGGGCGTGGTGGCGCACGCCTTTAATCCCAGCACTCGGGAGGCAGAGGCAGGCGGATTTCTGAGTTCGAGGCCAGCCTGGTCTACAAAGTGAGTTCCAGGACAGCCAGGGCTATACAGAGAAACACTGTCTCGAAAAACCAAAAAAAAAAAAAAAAAATTCTCAACTCTATGCATAGTTTGAGCTCGCCCTGGGCCAAATGAGACCTTGTCTCAAAAAGGAACTGAGAGGACTGGAGAGATGTCTTGGCAGTTCAGAGCATGTTCTGGTCTTGCCAAGTACCAGGGTTTAGTTCCCAGTGCCCAGGTCACGTGGCTCACAACCACTTCCAGCTCCAGCCCTAGGAAGATTGAAATTCCGGCCTTTGTGGACATCTATACACAAGGGCGCGCACATGCACACACACGCAATTAAAAAGAATCGAAATGAATCTTAGAGAAAAAAGTGTTCCTTCTGTCTTAGTTACTTTTCTACTGCTGTGAAGAGACACCACGACCAAGGCAGCTTATACACAAATCACGTAACTGGGGGCTTGCTTACAGTTTCTGAAGGTTGGTCCCCAGCCATCGTGGCTGGGAGAAAGGCAACAAGCAGGTAGATATGGCATTTTAGAAGTAGCTGAGAGCTTACATCTTAGTTACAAGTTGGAGGCAAAGCTCTAGCATGGGCTTCTGAAACCTCAAAGCCAAGTGACACACCTCCTCCAATAGAGCCATCCCTTCTACTCCTCCCCACCCCAAATTCCACCAGCTATAGACTAAGCATGGAGCCCTGGTCATTCAAACCACCACACCCTCTGAATTTCACCAGGCCAGATACAATGCCTGAGCCTCGGGGATAAGAACCTTACCAGGTCCAGGGTCATACAACTTGGGTACAGTCTGTTGTTTGATAGTCACTGGAAACTTGACCACGGATGACTCAGATTCCATACTCACTGGAAGGAGAAGAGAGGTCAGAGTCCAGGCAGTGTCAGATGCGATCAGACTCTGATGCCCTGAGGAACCCAAGGAGGCCAGCAGCAGCTGCGGGGAGAGCCCTGCCTGTGAGGAGGCTGAGGACCCACGGACACTGTGGCATCCTGACTCCTGACTTCTATGCATCCCTGAGGCAACCTGCTTAAGGATGGGCTGCTAGAACAGGCTGGAGATTCAAGAATCTGGATTACTCTGCCATGATCCTCCATCGTGTCTCCAATGACAAGACCAGGACAGTAGTACCCACTGTTCCTTAGAACACAGGGCCATTTTCTGAAGGGAAAAGCCTTAAAATGTGAAGGTGGAGAGGATGCTTACTATAGCTATGAAGGATAACCTAGGACAGCTAGCCTCTGATTCCACCTCCCAAGTGCTAGGGTCTTAGGCATAGCACTCCAATGCCCAATTTCATATGATACTGGGTCTCAAACCCAGGGCTCTGTGCATGCTAGGCAAGTACTCTACCCACCAAGCTGAACTTTCATTTGTGCATGTTACATTTTTTCCCCCTGTTGCTGTGCTATGGAGCAACTCAAAAAGGAAAAGACAAAAACTGAGGCTGTCCTGAGGGTGGCAAGAGTGGTTCTTCTAGGATTTCCTGTAATGGGGGTGGGGTGGGGTGGGGTGTGGGGGGCGGGGGGTGGGGAGAGGGTTTGGGAAGACAAGTCCATATCCTTGGAGCTGGCCACATTCTCTCTCTGCAGGAATGCTCACAAGATATTGATGCACAGACTGGATAGGCGAGTCGCCGCCTCAACAGAAGCTGAAGCAGCTTTAAAAGTTCCAGAGGGGGCTGGTGAGATGGCTCAGCGGGTAAGAGCACCCGACTGCTCTTCCGAAGGTGATAAGTTCAAATCCCAGCATCCACATGGTGGCTCATAACCATCCGTAATGAGATCTGGTGCCCTCTTCTGGAGTGTCTGAAGACAGCTACAGTGTACTTACATATAATAAATAAATCTTTAAAAAAAAAATTAAAAAAAAAAATTAAAAAAAAAAAAGTTCCAGAGGGGTCATTAAAGTGGCTCAGCAAGTAAAGGGGCTTGCTGCTAAACCCAATGGCCTGAGTTCGATCCCTGGCATTCATGTGGTAGGAGAGAACAAACACCTACAAGATGACTTGTGACTTCCATATGACCACTGTGAAATGTTCATGCCCCCCACTAATAAATAAGTGAAATAAATAGCTGCAGAGAACAGCTAACAGGACTGGGTAAGGCCAGCCAAACATAGTGATATATGGCTGTGATTTCAGTATTATGGAGCCCGAGACATAGGAATTGAGAATTTGAGGCCAGCCCAAGACACACACAAGATCCTGCCTCAACAAATAGACAAACAAACAAAAAATAAGCAGAGTGTGGGGTGTATACACCTGTAACCCCAAAGCTTGGGAAAAGAAAGGACGGGGATCTGGAGCTCAAGACAAGCCAGCCACAACTACATAATAGAGTTTGGAAAATCCTGGGTTACATGAGAGCATCTCAAGAAACAATAAGACTAAGGATGTAACTGGGCTGGCAGCATGGTTGTCTACCACACAGGAGGGCCTGGATTTGATTTCCAGCACTGCATAAACTGTACTTAGAGGTACATTGCCTGTAATCCCAGTGCATAGGGGGTAGAAACTGGAGACACACAAGTTCAGAGTCTGAAGTTAGCCTGCGCTATCTATGACCCTCTATCAAGCAAAACAAAACTCCATCAATAACAGACAGAATGGGATTGGTACTGTGGTTTGGATCGGTGTCCCTAAAGGTCGGTATAGTGTAGGCATAAGCCACTGTTGTGACACTGGGAGGTGGATACCTGAGAAACTAGGATATGAGGGAGGTGTTCAGGTCCCTTTGGGAATGCCTTTAAGATGACAGTAGGATCAGCTGCTTCCTAGCTGTGAAGTAAGAGTCTCTCCTCTGTCCTACAGCTCCACCATAATATGCTGCCTCGCCACAAGGGCCGATTCACCACGGACTAGAGCCTCCAAGCCTGTGGGACAGAGCCTTTCTTTTTCTGTGCTGTCTCGGGTGTTAGCCACAGTGACAGGACACTGACTTTGTGTCCACGTGTGCAAGGCAAGCAGTGACAGTGATCTTTCTCAAGTTGCTCTGGGGTCAGTGGCCGCAGGGGACTCTATTGGGTGTAGTGAATAGGCAGGTAATTGTCTAGGCTCAGAAACTGGCGCGCGGAAGCATCCTGGGGGAAGGTTTTGAGAGGGCGCACACAGGAAGTGTCCTGGGGGGAAGGTTTTGAGAGGGCTTGGTGCTCTTTTCCAGCATTTTGCTATCAGAAGACAGACTCTCACCTGTGTCCACCTTGTGGAGATGGTACTCTGTGCTGGTGTACGTCACATGCTGAAGGATGAAATTCAGGACCTTCCGATGTCTGGTGGAAATGGTCAGCTGCTTCTGGCCTCTGCCCTGAACCTCATCGTCTGGCACATCAGCAAGGGTGTTCAGTGTCCCCAGAGAAGCTTTCAGGATGACCTAGACGTGACATTAGAAGTACACATATTATTGTACACCTTCAGTCACCCTATCCATCTCTAGAAGCTCTTTATCCCACCCAATAAAACCTTATTCCCACCTGTAACTCCTTATTCTCCCATCCTCTAAACCCTGAAAGATTCTAAATGCCACGGACGGAGAAAAATCCATTCACAGGAAAGGCAAGTACTCAGGATGGCCAGCAGGGGGCAGAGCGAGCTAGGACAGGATAAGGCTGGTTGTAAAGGGAATAGATACTACAACTACACCCTTCCCCCACCTTTCCCCTCAAGACCTAAAGACTCATGGATTTAAAGGACTCATTCCTGCAAACATCCCTTTGTCTTTGTGGAACATTGTACATTGAGACTTCTTCTAGAGCCGGGCAATGTTGGCACACACCTTTAATCTCAGTACGCGGGAGGCAGAGGCAGGCTGATCTCTGTGAGTTCTAGGCCAGCCTGGTCTACAGAGTGAGTTCCAAAACAGTTAGGGCTACACAGAGAAACTCTTGAAGGAAGGAAGAAAGGAAGGAAGGAAGGAAGGAAGGAAGGAAGGAAGGAAGGAAGGAAGGAAGGAAGGAAATTCTAGATTATTATTTCTCCTTCCCCTTCTCCTCCTTCTCCTTCTCCTCCATCTCTGTCTCCTTCTCTTCCTCTTCTTCTTCCTCTTCCTTCTCCTCCTCTTTCAACAAGGTCTCTGAGGTCTCACTATGTTGCCCAGAGCAAAACTCCAGAGCTCAAAAGATCTTTTTGCGGGCAGTGGTAGCACACGCCTTTAATCCCAGCACTTGGGAGGCAGAGGCAGGCAGATTTCTGAGTTCGAGGCCAGCCAGGTCTACAAAGTGAGTTCCAGGACAGCCAGAGCTATACAGAGAAACCCTATCTTGAAAAACCAAAAAAAAAAAAAATCTTTCTGTCTCCTGCCACACACACAGTCCCCCTGCCCCCAATAGCTGGCACGACAGATAGGGGACACCTTGCCTTGCTCCCTGCTGCAGTTGCTACTGACATCTGTCAGTCACTCCTGATCCTCTACCCTCTGACATCTGAGGGAGTTTTCCAGGCTTTGGTTCTGGGTCTTTTTCTCTTATTGGAGTACAACTCCTCGGCAGAGGATTTTATCCATCGTCAACAAGGTACCATCACTGTTCAAGTGGTTTTAAAATGTTTATTGTAGCCCGATTTGGTGTCACATGTCTTTGGTTCCAGCTCTTTGCTGTCTGAGTTTGAAACTACATAGCAAATTCTAGGCTGGTCAGGGTGCAGTAGTAAGATCTTGTCTCAAAAAAAAAAAATAGATAAGCAAAATGTTTGTCTCTGACTTATCTTCACCTTGACTCTGTGTGGTGGTTTGGATGAGAACAACATCCAAAGGCTTGTATGTTTTGAGTTCTTGGTCTGCAGTTGGTGGAACTATTTGGGAAGGATCAGGTATAGCTTATTTCAGGAAGTGAGTCACTGGGGCAGGCTTTGAGGCTGCAGAAGCTCCATACCCTCCCCAGTGTGCTCTCTGCCTCTTGCTGTTAAGATGCAGTACTCAGCTGTTCCTGCCACTGTGCCTTTGCTATGTCACTGTGGACTCTAGTCCTCTGGAACTGTCATTGTAAGCACAATTAAACACTTTTCTCAGTTGCCTTGGTCATAGTGTTTTTATCACAGCCATAGAAAAGTAACTAAGACAGAGATTGGTACCATGTTCATGGGATAGGACATACCTGACCATATTTTTGAAGGAATGTGCAAGATTCGGGGGACATGGAACTGGGAAAGAGGTTAAATGCTATATGCTTAATGGGCCATCCTAGTAGGAGACTGGAGGACAATCGTGCTGAGAGCTGTGTGGATTGTGGAGGTCTAGCTCAGGAGGTTTCAGAGGGGAACAATATTAGCAACTGGGCTAGAGCCGGTCCTTGGGACGATTTGGCAAAGTCTGCTTTCTGCCCTCATTCTCTAAGAACTTGCCTGAAGCAAAGCTAAAAGTAATGAACTAATTTCTTCAGCAGAGGAGATTTCAAGACAGCTTGATACTGACTCTGTCATATGGTTATTATTAACCACTCTTCAGCAGGTCTGTAATGAAAAAGAACAATCAGGCAAAAAGAAATACAAAAATGTACAGTTTGAAGAGAAAAGGCAAGCCAGTAAGCAGCGTTCTTCCATGGCTTCCACCTGGGTTCCTGCTTCCAAGGTCGTGCTTTCAGTTCCTGCGTTGACTTTGATGAGCTATGACGTGAAACCCTAGGCTGAAATAAGCCCTTTGTTTCCCAAGATGCTTTTGGTCATGGTGTTAGCACAGCAATAAACCCTAACTAAAAACCTGCTAGGAAGGCTCGCAACTGAAAGTTAGGTTTTTTTAAAAAACTGAACCTCTGGAGAGATGGCTCAGCTGTACAATCACACAGCACACAATGACAGGGACTGCCTGCAGTCGGCCGGGATGGAGACATAGATGGCTCAGCTGTACAAATCACACAACATACAATGACAGGGACTGCCTGCAGTCGGCCGGGATGGAGACATCTCAGCAACCCGTGGCAGCTCTTTGTAAAAAACAGTTGTTCCCATTTCTCCTAACAACGGCTGTACAGATTTCATTTGTACGTGACTGCTTTTCAGTTGGCCTTGATGTGCATAATTATTCTATTATATCTGATTTTCTTATTTATTTCTCCTTCTGTTCTGGTGAGTTCTGTGAAACTAGATGTTCCCTGATGTAATGATTCTTAGACAATTAAAAATTGAGGCATGGGGCATGGCACAGCACAGCACACACAGCATAGCACAGCACACAGCACACAGCACAGCACAGCACACACAGCACAGCACACACAGCACACACAGCACAGCACAGCACAGCACAGCACAGCACAGGACAGCACACACAGCACAGCACAGCACAGCACAGCACAGCACAGCACACACAGCACAGCACACACAGCACAGCACAGCACACACAGCACAGCACAGCACAGCACAGCACACACAGCACACACAGCACACACAGCACACAGCACAGCACAGCACAGCACAGCACAGCACAGCACAGCACAGCACAGTCATAACGGCCCAAGTGCATGCTGTGTGTTCTCATCTTGGAAACAATACAATAACTGAACAATAGTTCCAGATTAATGCTTGACTTGCAAAGAAACATTGAAGAAGGGGCTGGCAAAATGGCTCAGTGGGTAAGAGCACTGACTACTCTTCCAAAGGTCCTGAGTTCAAATCCCAGCAACTACATGGTGGCTCACAACCACCAGTAATGAGATATTACGCCCTCTTCTGGTGTGTATGAAGTCAGCTACAGTGTACTTATACATAATAATAAATAAATCTTTGGGCCAGAGCTAGCAGGGACTTAGCAGGCAGGATTGACTGGAGCGAGCAGAGGTCCTAAAATTCAACTCCCAACAATCACATGAAGGCTCACAACCATCTGTACAGCTACAGTGTACTCGTATACATAAAATAAATAAATCTTTAAAAAAAGAAAGTTTAGCTGGGCGTGGTGGCGCACTCCTTTAATCCCAGCACTCGGGAGGCAGAGGCAGGCGGATTTCTGGGTTCAAGGCCAGCCTGGTCTACAGAGTGAGTTCCAGGACATCCAGGGCTACACAGAGAAATCCTGTCTCGAAAAACCAAAAAAAAAAAAAAAAAAAAAAAAAAAAAAAAAAAAAAAAAAAAAAAGAAAANAAAAAAAAACTATTGAAGTTATGAAATAAGTTTTGCAAAACATTTGAGAGTGGTTCCTGGATAAGCAAGTATAGAATATGTAAATCCTTTTTTTTTAAAAGATTTATTTTATGTGAGTACACTGTAGCTGTCTTCAGACACACCAGAAGAGGGCATCAGATCCCATTACAGATGGTTGTGAGCCACCATGTGGTTGTTGGGAATTGAACTCAGGACCTCTGGAAGAGCAGCCGGTGCTCTTAACCACTGAGCCATCTCTCTAGCCCATGTAAAATCTTTTTTTTTTTTTTAAAGATTTATTTTTTTTATTATATGTGAGTACACTGTAGCTGTCTTCAGACACTCCAGAAGAGGAAGCCAGATCTCGTTAAGGATGGTTGTGAGCCACCATGTGGTTGCTGGGATTTGAACTTATCACCTTTGGAAGAGCAGTCGGGTGCTCTTACCCGCTGAGCCATCTCACCAGCCCCCGTAAAATCTTATATTGATAAAATTAAGTCAAAACACTGGGACTCTTAGGAGAGTCATTGTGTGCAATGCTCAGAAGCAGAAAGCTAGCAGAACTGCTGAGCTAAGGGTTAACTTGATTCTTTCTGGCCACTGCCTGGCAGCTTTGCCCATGTCAGTTACCATTAGAGCTTCACAAGAAAATGCAAGTAGCTGGTCTCAGAGCTCTGAGGTATAATAAGTCAAAAGTTAAATTTTAAATAATGATA
This sequence comes from Mus minutoides, assembly GCA_902729485.2. Taxonomy (NCBI): domain Eukaryota; kingdom Metazoa; phylum Chordata; class Mammalia; order Rodentia; family Muridae; genus Mus; species Mus minutoides. The sequence goes on from LR750152.1 coordinate 845,852, forward strand.
AGTTTGCAATTATTATTATCTTGGCCACAGGCCTGGGAATAGGGAAAGCTTGAAAGTTTGGGGAACAATTGTAATGCTTGATTCTTTGCGGGACGTGGTTATTCTTTTGAATTTGATTTGGCAATGATTATACAACGTCTTTTTTTCTACCTGCTTTTGGAGTATCACTAAAAGGCTGGGGCAAGAAAAGGGCGAGCGAGCGTTAGAAGAGCATGTGAAGAGTGAGAAGTGAGGAGAGCATGTGAGGCGGGCAAGGAGAGTGTGTGTGTGAGTGAAAGGAGAGTGTATGTGGTGTGTGTGAGCATGAGAGTTCAAGAAAAGAAAGGCATGTAAGAGAAAAGCAGAGAGAACAAGAGAATGCAGAGTGTGAGCAGCCCCAAGCTGCGAGTGAATGAGTGAGCAAGCGAGAGAGAAAGAGAGAGAGAGAACAGAGAATGAGAGAGAAGAGAGAAACTTGAAAAACTGCCTGTCAGCTTGTACCCCAAAAAAGGGTCTGTGTATATTTACTATGCGCCTTCCAGATATCCCTGCTTCCAGTTGAGAGCTCCGATCCTGTGTGGAGGCTGGACCCTGGCAGTAAGTGGAGCCCAGGTTCGGGGACTCAGAACTGGAAGGTTTGGGTAAGCCTCCTTCCCTTCTCCTACTGTTGTCAATCGGGAAAGGACCCTACCTGGGGATCCATGGTCCCCTCGGCCAGAGAGTGCTGAGAAAGGATAGGTAGGAATTGATAGCGTGATAGGTTTTTTGTTTGTTTGGTTTGGTTTTTCGAGACAGGGTTTCTCTGTATAGCCCTGGCTGTCCTGGAACTCACTTTGTAGACCAGGCTGGCCTCGAACTCAAAAATCTGCCTGCCTTTGCCTCCCAAGTGCTGGGATTGAAGGCGTGCACCGCCACCGCCTGGCGTGTGATAGTTTTATAGTTTTATTATGGGTCAAGCTGAACCCAGTGAGCCTCCACCTCTGATGATGATGAGGGAGAGCCTTTAGATCCTGGAGATGAATCTGAATTAGAGGAGGAAGCAGCTAAATATCATAATCCTGACTGGTCCCCTCTTCTACAACCTCCTCCTAAGCCTAAGAAAAGGGGACCTGAAGGGGACCCCTTCAGTCTGGCATTCTGCAAGGAGTGCAGAAGCCTAGAGAACAAGGGGAACGCTTGCCGCTTTTTCCAATAGTAAGCACAGATGATGGAGATCCAGGATGGGAACGACTGGGTTTTACACAGAGCTGCCACGGGCTACTAAGATGTCTCCATCCAGGCCCACTGCAGGCAGTCCCTGTCATTGTGTGCTGTCCCCAGCAAAGCTGGGCATTCTGCAAAAGCCCGTTGTACATGTCGCTTTAACACTTCAAGTGAAGTGATGAGACGGGAGCTGTACCCAAGCTGTGCAAATCCACACTCGGGCTGAGTCCAGAGCCCTTCCTTCTCTGCTGTAACTATTCCTGTAAGCATCTAGCCTCCCTAAAATCTGATCATCCAACATGACTGAGTCAAACAGCTTTACCTGGCTTCTGCCTAAATTGCTTTGCCTGGCCTCAATATGTTCTAATCTGGCTCTTTCTCATTCTCAGGTCTCGGCTCATTCTGTTTTCACCTCTCTCTCTCTCTCTCTCTCTCTCTTTCTCTCTCTCTCTCTCTCTCTCTCTCTCTCTCTCTCTCTCTTGTAACCTCTCTTCCCTGGGCTGCTTTCCTGTGAGTTGGATATATCCTATCTCTGATTTTCCTTCTGATTCATTACTTTGACCCTCAATTAGACATCACTTTCTTTCTTTTTTGTAAGAATTATTTATTTTTTTTATGTATGTGAGTACACTGTAGCTGTACAGATGGTTTTGAGCCTTCATGTGATTCTTGGGAATTGAATTTTTAGGACCTCTGCTTGCTCCAGTCAACCCCGCTTGCTCAGTCCCTACTTGCTTCAGCTCAAAGAATTATTTATTATTAAGTAGCTTTCCTCAGACACACCAGAAGAGGGCATCAAATCTCATTACAGATGGTTGTGAGCCACCATGTGGTTGCTGGGATTTGAAATCAGGACCACTGAAAGAGCAGTCAGTGCTCTTAACCACTAAGCCATCTCACCAGCCCCTAGACATCACTTTCAAACATGGTTGCTTTTCTTCTACAAACTAACCTTCACTGTTAGGGATTTGAAGGTGTATAATAAGGACGTGTCTACTATCCAACCAGGTCATAGTATAATCAAGGACATGTCTGCATTTGGGCCAGATCATATCTTTGGATGTGATCTCTTGCCAGAACAGCCATGTTGCTGGATTAACATTCTTCTACAGCCTGTAACTTCAGCCCGGAGGGATCAGATAGCTCCTTTGGCCTCTGTGCCTGGTGGCCTGAGTTCAATCCTCAGCACCCAAAAAAATTAAAAAACAAAACAAAACAAGGGGCTGGAGAGATGGCTCAGTGATTAAAAGCATTGAATGCTCTTCCAGAGGTCCTGAGATCAATTCCCAGCAACCACATAGTGGCTCACAACCATCCGTAATGGGATCCGATGCTCTCTTCTGGTGTTTCTGAATAGAGTGACAGTGTACTCACATACATCACATACATTAAATAAATCTTTATAAATAAATAAATAAACAAAGCAATAGGAATAAATAATATCAGTTTGTCACTAATAGAAACTGCTGTTGTAAGTCCATCACTCCCTGTCTCCCAAGTCCTCTCCTTGTGACATTAAAAGGCACTTGCTTCCATTCCAGCTCTCAGATGCCCAAAGAGTGGCCATTAGTGCTCCTCTCGCCTGCCCCTTCATTCTGCCTGACGATGCAGGGGAAGCAGGCTTCTCTCCATTCCCACTGCTCTAAAGGTTACTCTTCCCTTCGGTTGCCTGCAATAGCTAGGCATCTTTGTGGGAAGTCAACCAGGTTATGTCAAACGTGCTGAAGACTCAGGCCAATCAACAGACAAATCTCTGAGAAGCAAGTCCTTAGGCAGCCACACCCACACAATAACTAGGCACCAGTGAGCACATAATGAAAGAGGCTAGAGGCTTGGCTCAGGGCTAGAGTGTTTGCCCAGCGTGTGTGAGGGACTGGATTTTTATCTCTAGTGCCCTTATAAAGAAATAAATCATAGTTATGAGAAAAATGACAGGGATAGGATGAGAGGGTTTGTGACTGAGGAGCCCTCTGAGGACACAGCAGTTCATGCCTCCCCACTCCACCCTCTAGTCAGCCTGTGGGGGCGGGGCAAAGGATGTAGAGCTCATTTCTGAGCTGAGGAGATGGCACAGTGGGTAAGGACGTGTGTTGCCTAAGTAGCAGAATCTGAATTTGAATGCTCTGCTCCCACATAAAAAAGTCAGGCAACCCCAGCCACCAAAGATGGATAGCAAGACAGGAAGCTCATTTGGGGGTTGCTGCCTGTCAGCCTAGCCAAAACCCAGTGAGCTCCGCAGTGTCTCAAGGAAACAGAGAGCCATAGAGGAGGACACACCAATGTCTGTCCTCTGACCTCCAGACTTATCCCTGGGCAGGTCCATCAGCACAGTCCCCCACCCTAAGTCTCCATTCCCAGGGTCCTTTTGCAGGTTCTGAATGAGATTGCACCTCACCCTCAGACATCCCATCCTGAGACCTCAACCCAGAGCTGTGTAGTGAGGGAGGGCAGTGGGACATCTCATCCTTTTGTTGTCAGGGGCCACATGTGGCAGCTGCTTGCTCCTAGAGCACACACAGCCATGGAGGTCACTTGGGGAGTTCTCCCTGCAGTCACTCCAAAGGCTAGAAAACTATGCAATGCCCCCCATTACCCACTGTGTATTCACGTGGGGTTTGAGTTGGATTAATGACAGGGGTTGGATTAATGGTTAAAGGCTGAGATCAAACATAGTTGTGGAAGGGGAAGTCGGTGTTAAAAATGCTGACATGGGGACTCTTACCTCATAGACTGGAGCATCTGGCCCTTCATACTGGAGGCCTAGAAGACACAGGAGAGGGAGGAAAAAGTGTCTGAGTGGATACTGAAGCTCCCTCATACATCTCTCTGCCTCTGCCTCCTACATATCTAGAGAGCCCCACCAAGTGTCATTTCCTATCAGATGGTTGGCCTACATAGTCCCCATTCCCAGGGCTGTGAGATGGTCCCATGGTCTCAAACCCTCATGGGTCTAAGACTTCCAGTGCCCATCCTCAGCTTTGGGTTCTGTGAACTCACACAACCCCTTGCAGATGGTCCTGTTACTGAAGGCAAAGCAACATTGGAGGCATAATGAATAATGAATGATCTTTAAATGAACCTGAGAAGAGTCAGACTCTCAGAATTAGAGTACAACTTCCCAGGGATTGGAAGAGAGGATGTGATAGTTAGTGTTAATTATGAACCTGACAGAATTTAGCACCCCCTGGGAGAAGGGCATCTGGGCATGTCTCTGGAGTAATGGGAAGACCCATCCACTGTGGGTGGCATCATTCCCTAGGCAGGGGATTCTGGCCTGTGTGAATGGATAAAATGGGCTGAGTGCTAATGGGCATGCATCCACTGTCCCCTTCTACTGACTGACCTCAAACATAGTATGGCTAGCTGCTTCATGTTCCTGATGCCTTGACTTTCGCCAGGACAGTCAGTAAGCTGGAACTATGAGGTAAATAAACCCTTCTCCCTTAAATTGCTTTTGTCAGAGTATTTCATTATAGCAACAGGAAAATAAACCAAGACAAGGGAGTTATAGATATGTGGGTATAAGGTTTCAGTATGTGTGTAGAGTACGGGGTAGGGAGTTGGAGTGGGGGTTAGAGTGCTTACCTTGCACGCACAATGCCTTGTGTTTGATCCCCAGCACCACATAACCCTAAACATGGTGGTACATGCTTGTATTCCCAATATTCAGAGAGTAGAGGAGGGAGGGTCAGGAGTTCAAGGTCATTGGCTTACATAGAGACAAGTGGAGTTATATGTATCTTAATAAAGTGGCCATTGTGTCTGCTCAGCTCTAAAGGAGATGTCTCTACCTGATCCCCTCTAAGGATCAGGAAATGTCACAGAAGAATGAGCAAAAAGAACCTGAGAGTCAGAGCTGGGAGGAGTGCTGTAGAAAGCTGTCTCCTGGACATGATGTGGCCTTTTCTGTCACGAACTCACAGCAGCTGTGATTATCTGAACAAGACTAGGTCCACCATGGATGGAGGAAGAGCTCATGAGACCCCTCCCATCATGGATAGAGGGAGAGCTGTGAGTTTTTTGTGTAAGTGTTGTGTAAGTGGTCACTGGCCACTTTCTCCATTGGGCCTGGGGCGGCAGGGGAAGGTCTAGGAGTACCCAGCCTTTGAGGTAGCCAAGGCATTTTAAAATTAACTGGTGTGTGTGTGTGTGTGTGTGTGTGTGTGTGTGTGTTTCTTTCGAGAATCTGAGATAGCTCCTGGGTGGGTGCACACATCCTGGGAGCCCAGAGCAATGCAGCCAAAAACTCACCCACTGCAACACAAACAGCCTGGAGAACTGGCTCAGAAGAACCCTATACAAGGGCTGGAGAGATGGCTCAGTGGGTAAGAGCACTGACTGCTCTTCCAGAGGTTCTGAGTTCAATTCCCAGCAGCCACATGGTGGCTCACAACCATCTATAATGAGATCTGATGCTCTCTTCTAGTGCGTCTGAAGACAGCAACAGTGTACTCATATAAATAAAATAAATAAATCTTTTTTAAAAAGGTACACAAGCATAAGGATCCAAGTTCAGATTCCAATACCTTAATATCCTATGCGTGTTCCACATATTTGTTACTCAAGCCCTGATGTGTGCAGAGACAGGAGGATTGCTGGTACTTATTGACTTCCAGCCTTGCAGGTAAAACATGAGTCCCCCAAAAAAACCTGCCTCCAAAGGAAAAGGCAGACATAACAGAGAGCACCTGACAAGGTCTTCTGGCCTCCATACACATTCACATGTATCAAAGTACTATGTATATACACAGTATATACACAGGCACACATACATGCACAAATAGATAATTTTTTTTTTCGAGACAGGATTTCTCTTTATAGCCCTGGCTGTACTGGAACTCACTCTGTAGACCAGGCTGGCCTTGAACCCAGAAATCCGCCTGTCTCTGCCTCCTGAGTGCTGGGATTAAAGGCGTGCACCACCACCACCAACCGTCGATAGATAAATATTTTAAATAATCAAAATAATAAAATAAATAGATATTATTTTTTTAAATAATTAAGTCACCCAAAATGTAAGCCCATTTTTAAATGGCTACTCAAAAAGGTTATCAGGGTTAAGGGTACGATACATTGGCACAGCCCTTGTCTGAAGTCTTGGGTTTACTCAAGAGTCCTCTTCCTCCAGGCAAAATACATCAGTCATCCCACAGGAGACAACTGGGACTTCAGCCAGGAAGGAAGGCAGAAGTGAGCCTAGGAGGGCCAGCTTCTCCTCCCCCTGTTCCATCCAGAAGGCTCCCCACAGATTTGGTACCTGCCTGCCTCCCATCTATCTCTGCCACTCACTCTCCACCTATTTGCGATGTGGGTTTGGATATTTTGGATCTTGCTCACAGAGACTTGCTGGGTCCTGAGTGCCGCTGTTATTCAGCTACACTCAGGTCTTTTCCATGACTCACTGGGGTGGGGGTGGGGGACTGGTTGCCCCCCAGATGCCAAGAGCCCATAGCAGGGCAGGAATCCACCAGAAAGAAGGTCCAGAGTCCATCTACCACCTCTGTGGGAGAAAATACATGTATTACCTCTGGTCTCCGGCACTTGGCTTTCAGAAAGAAGGAGACACTGAACCAGAGGGATGCGTAAAGACCCTGCAAAGAGCTATTTTTGTCTTCATTTTTGTCTTTATTGTTTTATTGAATTTGGAGAGTTTGGTACTGGGGTGTGGGATTAAAACAGTCTCACTCTGTTGGTGAAGCCGACCTCAAATTCCTGATCCTCCTGCCTCAGTCTCCTGACTGCCGTGGGATGACAGATAAGTGCTACTGCCACCCCGAGCTTGGGAAGGGACTTAGTTGTTATTTTCATTTGTATTGAGCATGTTTTATTTTGTGCATATGGATGTGTGTGTGGTGGGGGTCGGGGGGGGGGGAGGGTATATGCCTGCCACAGTTCACGTAGGGAGGTTAGAGGAAAGCCTGAGGAAGTTGACTCTGGCGCAGACGCCTTTACCTTCCGAGCCACACTTCCTACCTGGAAGGGAGTTGAGCCGACATAAGTATTCTTTTCAAAATGCCCTCCTTGAGGATGGAGTCATCAATGTACTCCTGATGCTGGAAGAACCTTTGAAAGCCAATTATTCCCTAAGATTCCCAGAGGCCCACGGAACCCCAACTTCTGTATCAGCTCAGAGCCTCAGGGAAGCCATGGCTATAGAGATCCCGGGTTCTGTGTGAGGAGCTTTTGGTGCCGCTTCTAGGATGTTGGCAAGAATATTTATATCGGACTAGGACAAGGAAGTAGGCTCAGGCAAGAACTTGACTTTGGGCTAGGACAAGGATCAAGATGAACACATCAGAGGAATATGTTCTTTTCGTTTTAATCATCTTGTTAAGTTCCTGAATACAGTAATCATGGGACCTTTGTTTATGCCTGGTCTGTTCCTTGACTTCTTTGTCTTTGAGCTGGAAATGACCCTATTCTTTGTATGTACCTAGAATGGTATAAAAGCAGACTGGGAAAAAAAAATAAACTGTCCTCAGCACTGGCTGAGGTTATACTATAATGTAATCTAATTGTCTTTTTTTTTTTCTCTTTAATCCACACTCTTTCCCTCAAAACCCTGTTGACTGAGCTGGCTTGGTCAGTTGTGGACACAGGGAGTCTAACACAGACTGAAATCCCACCGAGATTCCTGGGTTGAACCAGTGCACACGGTCATGCAGCGAGTGACCAACACCTGATTTCTCCTTTTGTGCAGCCTGTAATCATCCAGATGTACCTACCTGGGATGACAATTGTGTGCAGGGGCATCACCTCCACACCATGGACTGGGTATCCGAAGGGGAGATTGGGTGGAGCCAGCAGAGGTGGTGGGCGAGGCAGCCCTTCTCTTCAGGAGAAAGCAAGCATGACAGTTGGTGTACAACAGAATGCATTTTAAAAAGCACCCTCACCATCCACAACAAGAACATGTGAAATTACTACCCGCGTACACACATACGTATGATTTAAAATAATAAAAAAGTGAATCTGTTTTTGATGTTTGGTTTTTTTTCAAGACAAGATTTCTCTGTGTAGCCCTACACCAGGCTGACCTCCAACTCACAGAGATCCTCCTGCCTCTGCCTCCCAAGTGCTGGGATTAAAGGCATACGCCACCACCACCCAACTAAAAAGCAAATCTTAATGAAAGGATATATTCATCCTTGACAAGCCCTTTATATATGCCTGCTCACTGAGATGACAGATGTCTATATGTGAAACAATGATCATAGACAATTCTAGAAGGGAGCAAGGTTCACATTCAGTTAGAGCTAGCTAGGCCTGCGTCAGAAGCATTTCTCTAAAATATCAGTTCTCAGCCTGTGGGTTGAACAACCCTTTTACAGGGGTCACTGAAGACCATTGGAAAATACAGATATTTGCATTATGATTCACAACAGTAGCAAAATTACATTTATGAAGCAGTAACAAAAATAATGCTATGACTGGGATCACCACAGCGTGAGGAGCTGTGCTCAAAGGTTGCAGAATTCTGAAGCTTGGCAACCTCTGCTCTATTTATTTATTTATTTATTTATTTATTTATTTATTTATTTTGTTTTTCGAGACAGGGTTTCTCTGTGTAGCCCTGGCTGTCCTGGAACTCACTCTCTAGACCAGGCTGGCCTCGAACTCAGAAATCCGCCTGCCTCTGCCTCCCGAGTGCTGGGATTAAAGGCCTGTGCCACCATGGCCCAGCTCACTTAGTTACTTTTAAAGGGACTGTCACAAGCAACTCTATCTTGGTTTGAGACAAGGTCTTGCCATGAAATCTATGCTGGCCTGAAACTTACAATCCTCCTGCTTCAGCTTCCCACGTGCTGGGATTGCAGACAAGTGCCTAGCATATACAAATTCCCTTTAATAAAAGCCAGACAGAGCCTTTTTGAATTCCCTCTTCAACCAATGATTTTGATATCAATCCTTTGTCATTGAAAGGCAGGAGGACTGGGGCTATAACTCAGCGGTAAAAGCACTTGCTTAGCACATGCAAGGATCTGGGCCTGATTCCCAGCACCACAGGAAAAGAACTGAGGCAGGGGCATAAAGGAGGAGGGGCCCAGTGGTAGGGTGCTTGCCTGGCTTATAGGATACCCTACATTCAGTCTCCAGCACTGTCAAAAGACAAAGTGACACTCTGTACCAGTGCACATGGTGGCACTTGACAGAATGTCCCCAGCTTATAGAATCGCCTTCTCTGCCGGTCTGGGCACCGGTGGCTGCACCGCACCATCATCACTGAGCAGTGCCAAACTCCGTTCCTTTTTCTCTGTCAGTTTTACTGAAATGTTTTGGTTTTGTTTTTAAAGATTTATTTATTTATTACGTATACAGTGTTCTGCCTGGATGTACGCCTGCAGGCTAGAAGAGGGCACCAGATCCCATTACAGATGGTTGTGAACCACCATATGGTTGTTGGGGATTGAACTCAGGACCTCTGGAAGAGCAGTCAGTGCTCTTAACCTCTGAGCCATCTCTCCAGCCCTTCATTAAAATCTTTCATGTACACAAAACCCTGCAAATCTATCTATCTTTCTTTCTTTCTTTCTTTCTTTCTTTCTTTCTTTCTTTCTTTCTTTCTTTCTTGTTTTTTCGAGACAGGTTTTCTCTGTATAGCCCTGGCTGTCCTGGAACTCACTCTGTAGACCAGGCTGGCCTCGAACTCAGAAATCAGCCTGCCTCTGCCTCCCAAGTGCTGGGGTTAAAGGCGTGCACCACCACGCCGGACTTCCTGCAAATCTTTCTTGGAGAATGCTCTTCTCCACTGTCTTCCTCTGCTTGTTCCCAATAGTTCCTCCCAGGAGCCCCTCAGGAGGGCAAGGTCCAGACTTTTTCCTCAGGGTTCCTCATTCTCTCAAGCACTTGAGTGTTTGCTTTTCCCAGAAACCCAGGAGCCCTCACAGCCTGCATCACCTCCTCTGAAAGTGCTCAAATTCCGCCTGTCTTCGGGCGTTCACAGCTGGAAGGTCCTTCTGGTTATAGGCATCCTGAAACTTATATTTCATTCGCAGTTTGCCAGAGTTACAGTCACACTGATTTTTGGGGAAGAGCCTAGAACGAGGGAGAAAAGCTTATAAACATGATTGACTGCAGGGAAGGCGGGACCTTAGCCCTAAACTTTCGTGTAGCTCACACTGAAAAAACAAAAATTTTTTTTTACCACATGGCTACCCTAACTGGGTTGATATCCTGCAACCACCCAGCAGTGACCTCCCCTCCCCCACAGAGACAGGATGAGGGAGTGGGGATGAAGGGAGGGACTAAAGACTGTTCCCTCTTTTCTTTTTTCTTTTCCTTTTCTTTCTTGAGACGGAGATCTTGTCTATGTGGCCCAGGCTGGCCTCAAACTCATGGTAACCCCCCCCACCCCCGCCCTACCTTAGCTGCCTGAGTACACTATCATGCCTAACAGCCCTCTCTAGAATTATCCCTTCTATCTTGCTTCTTTAAGAGCCACAGGCACTTCAGTTGGCAGCTAGTCCCATTAGGGCAGGTGGCAGGAACCGAACCCTCCCTGTGAAGTTGCAAGGTTACCTGGTGGTGTGGGAAAGAGAGACTGGATCCCACAGACCACCCCTGGTCTCTGAGGCTCACTTTAGTAACCAGCACCCGTTCTGAATCGCCTACAATGTCTAAGGCTCAAGGAGAATCAGGGAAGTGACACTGAGTAAGACAACAGCGAGGTCGGAGCACCCAGAGTCTCACCAGATGTCACTGTAGGTAAAGAGTGTCCTCAGGTGCTCCTCTGGTAGAAGTTTCAGCACTGGGTCAACCGGTGGCGGTGGCGGCGCGGGCTTCAGGAACTTTGGCTTGATGGTGCTGAAGTCTGTTGTAAGGGACACATTTCTCACCATAAACGCCACAGCGGCAAGTCCTACCATCACGATAAATGTCTTGAGGAGCCATGGAAACCTGGAGCTGGCAAAAGACATGCTGAAAAAGCAAAACGCATGAGAATGTTTGATCTCAAGATCTGGGGAGATAGAAGGTGCAGACAGTAACGCTGCACAGGGGGGCCTGAGTGCAGTCTCCTGCAACCACATACAAAGCTGGGTCCGACGGTTCAGTGGGCAAGAGCACTCACCGTGCAAACCTAAAGACTTCATTTGAGAGCTCAAGGTAGAAGGACAGGACCAAGTCTAACGAGTTGTCCTCTGACACCCATACTAGAGCCGTGACATTTGCTCATGGACATTCACACTCTCAATAATAATAACCTTCATTTGTCTTACTTTGTTTTGTTTGAGACAGGTCCCACCATATAAGCCTGGCTGGCCTGGAATTCACCATGTTGATCATCCTGGCCTTGAATTCATAGTGATCTGCCTGCCTCTGCCTCTCATGCTGAGATTAAATGTATGCATCACCACGACTAGATTACTTTTTGGGTTTTTTGTTGTTGTTGTTGTTGTTGTTTAAGAATTACTCATTTATTTTATATATATGAGTGCACTGTAACTGTTTTCAGAAGAGGGCATTGGATCCCTTTACAGATGGTTGTGAGCCACCATGTGGTTGCTGGGAATGGAACTCAGGACCTCTAGAAGAGCCGACAGTGCTCTTAACTGCTGAGCCATCTCTCCAGCTCCGATTATTATTATTTTTTAAGTTGGGTATGAAGCTAAACAGGAAGACAATAGAAGATATTAGGGACAGGGGCTCACTGGCCAGACAGTCTAATGGTAAGCTCCAAGGCAGTAAGAGACTTTGCGCTCTCTCTCTCTCTCTCTCTCTCTCTCTCTCTCTCTCTCTCTCCCTGTTGTTGTTGTTGTTGTTGTTGTTGTTGTTACTGTTTTCTGAGAAAAGGTTTAACCCTGGCTTGCCTGGAACTGGCTCTATAGACCAGGCTGACTTCAAACTCACTGAGAACTACTGCCTGCCTCTGCCTCCCAAGTGCTGACATTAAAAGCATGCGCCACCACCACCATGACCAACACCACTAGGCAGAGGCTCTGCCTTAAAGAAGGTGGAAAACATTTCTTAGGCCAACATCAAAAGAAACAGAGAAGGAAAGAATCAAGTGACAAAAAGGACCCAGAAGATCCCGAATGAGGGGATGGGGAGAGGGGGAGAGGAGAGCTGGAAGTCATGCAAAAACATCTGAAGCCAGGACTCACTGCGCTGTCACTGCAGCTGTCTTCAGACAAACCAGAAGAGGGCATCAGACCCCATTACAGATGGTTTAAGAAGTTCAGTCACTCAATGAATGCAAAGAAGGCCCCAAGAGGGTTCCTCACATCAAAGCAAAATAGGAAGTTGGGAGAGCAGAATTCCAGCCCAAGGGACAGTACTTCCTAGACTCAGGCTGGGTCTTTCTTTCTGTTCCTTCTTTGGACACTTTAGAGTGAAAAAATCCACTCTAAACAGCCCAACATAATGATGAGTCAAAACTGACCCGGTAAAGCAATGAACTTGGGAATCTGGGTGAGAGGTTTCTTACGGGAGAAGTGGCAATCCGCAGGCAGCAGCATCGCCGAAAGCTGATGCACATCATGGCTGACAACTCAGGAATGCTGAAACCCCCGAGCTCACTGCAGAAGGCGCATGCAGGCTTCCTTCTCTCCAACAGCTCTGAGAGGCTCCTGCAAGCAGCTCTGTGACTAGTGGGAAAGCATCATGTTCCGCGGCTGCATACTGCCTTTATAGGCTTGGGAGGGGCCCTGGGAGGGCCCTGCATAGCTCCTTCGTTGTTTGAGTGTGTCCTCCTCCTTCCTCGAAGGAATATTGCGACTCAAAGCTTTCTCAACCCTAACAAGTAAGTCACCCATTTAATCCTTCTGAAAATGTTTTCACAGACTGTCTCCAATTAGGATTTTTATTGCTGTGAAGAGGAAACCATACCATGGCCGGAAGCCTTATAAAGAAAAACATCTCATCGGGGCTGGGTTACAGCTCAGGAGTTTAATCCATTATTGTCGCGGCCGGAAGCATAGCAGAACACAGACAGACATGGTGTTAGAGAGGTAGCTGAGAGTTCTGCATCAGGATCCAAAGGCAGCAAGAAGAGAGAGTGACACTGGGCCTGGCTTGAGCTTCTAAATCTCAAAGCCCACCCCCAGTGACATACTTTCTGCCATGTGGCCACATCTCCTAATTTATTCTGCCACTCCCTATGGGGCCTATGGGAGCTCATTTTCATTCAAACCATTATTTTTCACTCCCTGGCCCTTCTAGGCTTATAGCCATACCCTAATGCAAAATGGACTTAGTCCCCCTCCAAAAGTCCCCATAGTCTATTGCAGTCTCATCAATGTTTAAAAGTCCAAAGTCTCTGATAAGCATTGCAATCTCTTAATCTCTTAACCTTCTGTAAAATTAAAAAAAAAAAAAACAGATCACATACGTCCAACAATGGCAAAAGATATACATTACCATCCCAAAAGGGAAGAAAGGAAGCACAGGGAGGAAATCCTGGACCAAGGCAAGACCAAGAACCAGCCGGGCAAACTCCCAACTCTGAATCTTCATGTCTGATGTCAAAATGCTCTTCAGATCTCCAACTCCTTTCAGCTTTGGTGACTGCAACACATTTTTCTCTTGGGCTGGTTCCATTCCCTGTTAGCTGCTTTTCTCTGCAGAAATCCCACAACTCTGATGCCTCCAACATCTTGGCGACTCCATGGCAATCCAGGCTTCTTCACCTTTACAACATCACACAATGGCCTCTCTGTGCCTCTAGGAACACCCCGTGAGACATGCTGGGCTCAAAGGCTTTCCCAAGTCATAGAGGAGATTCCATAACCTCTTTCTTGTACACTTGACTGTAAAGATGAACCACATGGCCGAAGCTACCAAGTTCTGCTTCTTGTTGGGGCTGGAGCATGGTCCCCTTATTCAAATACATTTTCACCAGATTTCTGGGTTTTGGTTGCTTGGTTGCTTGGTTTTGGGATTTGTTGGGGTTTTGTTTAGTTTTTGATTGAGGCACAGTTTCTCTGTGTAACAAAAAGCCCTGGATGTCCTGGAACTTGCTTTATAAACCAGACTGGCCTTGAACTCACAGAGATCTGCCTTCCTCTGCCTCCCAAGTGGTGTGATAAAACCATGTACTACCAGGCCCAGTTCAGATCTCCGTTTTCAATGGTTTCCTTCAGTGTTTATAGTTGGCTATCTTGGAATTTACTCTGTATACCAGGCTGACCTCAAATGCAGAGATCTGCCTGCCTCTGCCTCCCAAGTGCTGGGATGAAAGATGTGCTCCACCATGCCCAGCCTTAAGCTTTTCTTTACTTCCTTTTCCCAAGTTGAAAGCCTAGTGGGGTGGGGCTGTGTCCTGAGGTCACTGCTCCCTTAACCCCAATTGGGACCAGGCTTTTCATTACACTTTCCCCTGCTGTTCCTTTTCTCCTCATACTGCACATTTTGTATTTTTCCTTGCTTATCTTACTCCTTTTCATTATAGATCAGTGTAAGAGCAGCCACTAATAACCACACGACATAGTCGATACTAGGCTGTTTTGAAATTTCCTTTGCCAAAACTCTTAATATGGTAACTCTTCAATTTAGCCTCAGGCAGATGTTTTCGACAAGCACAGAAAGCAGCCACTGTTAGGGTCCATGAATCGTTGAGGAATGATACCCCAGACTCAAACAGTATGCAAAAAAACAAAGAGCATTTATTCCTGCATGCAGGAGCCCAATTCCATCAGGATGGAAGGACCTCTACTGAATTCACAGATTCAGTTTCAAAGTCAAAAAGAGGAACATTATGGATGATTGGGGACTTCTATCTTGATTGGTGGGTTCTATCTCTGAGGGTCTGGGTGATGCTATGATTCAGACTAACGATTCCTGCTTTGTTCCAAGGAGGAATAGGTAGCTTTTGACCTCTTGGCTGCAAGCTTGGCTAATTTAGCCTAATATAAGGCATAAAGAGACATCTAGTCATCATCAGTTTTAAGGGTTAATTTGGTCAAGGCTTCCTTCAGGGTCTGATTCATCTTCTCTACCTGACCTGAACTTTGGGGTCTATAGGCACAATGTAATTTTCAATTAGTTCCCAAGGCCTATACTGAAGACTAGGCTACCTGAGAGATGAGTGTTGGCCCATTGTCAGACCCAAGCAGGACAGGTAAGCCATACCTTGGTATCATTTCTTTCAAAATCTTCTTTGTCATTACATTGGCAGTCTCCTTTGTTGGGTAGGCTTCTACCCATCCTGAAAAGGTATCTATAAATACTAATAGATATTTATACCCATATTTTCCTGGTTTTAACTCTGTGTTATCTATTTCCAAATTGGCTCTAGGCTTTTGGCCTCTGAGTCTAGTTCCTGGAGTTTCTTGGCTAGAGTTGAAAGGATTCGTAGCCTGGCAGGTGGGGCAATTTGAGATTGCCTGGTCAGTGTCCTATACCAAATATTTTGTATTTTGGCCCTCTTAGCAATTTTTTTTTTTTTTTAGGTTTTGGTGACTCAAATGTGAGGCTTGGTAGATTTGGTGGATGAGCTGTAAACTCCTTTAGTAGGATGGTCCAACCTTCCTTGGTATGCAGTCGTCCATTTTTTCTGTACATTCCTTTGCATTTAGCCTGATCCTTTTTTGTTTGTTTGTTTTTGGTTTTTGGTTTTTCGAGACAGGGTTTCTCTGTGTAGCCCTGGCTGTCCTGGAACTCACTTTGTAGACCAGGCTGGCCTTGAACTCAGAAATCCACCTGCCTCTGCCTCCTGAGTGCTGGGATTAAAGGCGTGCGCCACCACGCCCAGCTTAGCCTGATCCTTTTTGTTCTCTGAAGTATAGTCAGGCACAGTCGGGAGTGCAGGGGATGGCAGGGGCACCTGGATGTGAGCAGTGGGAGTCGTGCCAGCTTCCTTGGCAGCCTTCTCAGCCACTGTTTCCCTTGGCTGTCTCCAGTGGTCCCTTTTGATGTCCTGGGCAATGGATTATAGTCATCTTGAGCCATAGCGTTGACAGTAGAGCCAACATCTCTTTTCTATTTTTAATTGTTTTTCCATCTGCAGTCAATAATCCCCTTTCTTGGTTTATGCACCCATGCACATGTGCAGTAGCAAAGGCATATTTGCTATCAGTGTAGATGTTGACTATGGCCCTTTCTGCCAGCTTTAGAACCTGGGTTAAGGATATCAGCTCAGCTGTTTGGGCTGATGTTCCTGGTGGCAAAGCAACTGCTCAAACAAGAGTCCCATGTCAAGTCCATTATTGCTACCCCTGACACCTGGTTTTATGTTGAACAAAACTGTTCCCATCCATGAAACAGAAGCATTTAACATCTGGCCAGGGTATGCCAGTCAGGTCCAGCCTAATGTTCTGAACACACCCCCGAACTACGGAGCAGTCACGTTGTATATCTGAGGACAGGTCAGGTTGCAGAATTGCAGGATGACAGGTTATACCTCTTCTTATCCAGCATTTCCATTTTCTCTCAGCCAAAATGGATTTGGGTTCCCATTTTAGTGAGGAGATCTCTCCCTAGCAGAGCGTATGGGCATCCTGGGATGACCATAAAAAGGTGAGCTACCCACCCCACTCCCAAGTCCACCTTTCTCCCATTTGTCCATCGATAGGGCTTGGTGCCTGTTGTCATTACTGGCTAAAGGCAAATAGGTCATAAAAGGTGTGTCCAGTGCATCTGGGGGGTCCTATGGCCCTGAGGTCTGTCCAGTGCATCTGGGGGGTCCTATGGCCCTGAGGTCTGTTCAGTGCATCTGGGGGGTCCTATGGCCCTGAGGTGTAGGGTGGTGGTTGAGTCAGCCTGATGAGAAGCCGAGAGAGCTCTCTGGGCGGCTGGAGTCCTGAGTATGTGGCAGACTCCAGGATGAGTCAGGAGCTTCCTTTT
Organism: Mus minutoides; assembly: GCA_902729485.2. Taxonomy (NCBI): domain Eukaryota; kingdom Metazoa; phylum Chordata; class Mammalia; order Rodentia; family Muridae; genus Mus; species Mus minutoides. The sequence continues at coordinate 862,814 of LR750152.1, forward strand.
CATCTGCCTGCACCTGATGGGCAGGGGCTGAGGAAGCAATATGGGGGTCGGTGTATGTGTGTGTAGTGGAGAACCTCTTCTAGATCTGAAGGAGGAAGTAAGACTGGCCACCAGGGCCTCCTATCCTTCAGAGGAAGGGGAGCAGGGGGTAGTGTAGCTGTTAGCAAAAAGGGTTTCATCCAAACAGGGGGGGGGGGTGTCTTTCCACCATATGATGACATAAGGCACCTGGCCTAGGGACCCGAGACCCCATAGACCACAGTTTTTACCCAGTTGGGAAGATAAGTTCCCTCCTTGGGCCAGCCAGGTATAAAGTAGGCTTTATAGCTGCGTCATCCCTGAGTCCTCCATAACCTGGCGGAGGTCCCAAATATGGCCCGAAAGCAGACTCAGAGGGGTGCTCTGTGCTCGTCCCATTTATAAAATCAAGATGATATCCTAAAATCTGGTACAGAATAACAACAGTGACAGAGCCCACAGCGACGGACAGAAATGAAAGCAAAACAGGAACCGCCTTTCAGACAGTCTCTCTCTCCGTGCAGGAGAGCAGCGGACACCTACGGTGTGGTTCAGAAACTAGGTGAAAATATTCAGATTCTCCAGAAACCAGGTGAGAACTCCCAGGTTCTCCAGATTGCATGTGAAGGCATTCAGGACAGGGGTGGGGGGGTGGGGGGGTGGGAGGGTGGGGTTCTCCAGGTGGGATTTGGGGGGGGCGTTCCCCTTATTTCCCATCCTCTGAGTAGCAAAATACGCATATGCTTTGCCCTTTCCTGCCTCCGAATGGTGGGGAGAGAGGCTCCTCCAAAATGTTCAACTATTTGAGTGGGGGTCTCCAGCGATTTCCGGCCAATGCACTGAATGTTAGGGTCTGTGAACCGCTGAAGAATGATTGTCCTATTTGAGTCTGGTACGCAAAAGCACCATGGGGTTGCTGGGAATCGAACTCAGGACTTGTGGAAGAATAGTCAGTGTTCTTAACCACTGAGCCATCTCTCCCAGCTCCAGGGGCAACTCTTGACATGGACCTTGGACCTGCCGAGTGCACACACTTGAATGTGTGCCCACACACACATTCTTCACACACCCATCATCAAAAGCCTTTTAAAAACTTAGATTAAAAAGAAGAGAGTGTCAGGAGGCAGAGTTCTGAGTTCAAGGACAGCCTGGTCTACAAAGTGAGTTCCAGGACAGCCAGGGCTATACAGAGAAACCCTGTCTCGAAAAAAACAAAACAAAACAAACAAAAAAAACCAAAAAAAAAAAAAACACAACAACAAAACCAACAACAACAACAAAAAGAGAGTGATTTAAATAATGGCGCTCATCACTCTGCTTCCCAGCCGAGGTACAACTGAACCAGATGCCTCAGCTTGCTGCCACCACCCCTTTCCCATGATGGACGGATGGACAGACAGACGGACGGACGGACAGACGGACGGAGCTTCGAACTGTGAGCAGAAGAAGTGGCTCTTTCCTTAGGTTGCTTCTCTAACATATTACATCACAACTCATGCACCTACCCTCACAGTGACTCTTGCACAGTGGGGAAAAACATATTAAATATTACATAATTATAGGTGTGATGGTACATACATTTACTCTCAGCACAGAAATGAAAGCAAAACAGGAACCGCCTTTCAGACAGTCTCTCTCTCCGTGCAGGAGAGCAGCAGACACCTACGGTGTGGTTCAGAAACTAGGTGAAAATATTCAGATTCTCCAGAAACCGGGTGAGAACTCCCAGGTTCTCCAGATTGCATGTGAAGGCATTCAGGACAGGGGTGGGGGGGTAGAGGCAGAAAGATTTCTATAAGTTCCTGCCATCTCAGCTGAATTAATGAAACCCCCACCTCAAAATATATATATATGTGTGTATATATATATATATACACACATATATATATATATATATATTAAAGGCTATTATTCTTTTTTCTTTTTCTTTTTCTTTTCTTTTCTTTTTTTTTTTTTTAAACAGTGTCTCACTATGTAGCCCTGGCTGACCTGGAACTCTATATAGATCACAGCTGGCCTTGAACTCAGAGATCAGCCTGCTTCTGCCTCTCTGAGTGCTGTGATTAAAAGTGTGCACCACCGTGCTGAGGACCTGTCTGTAAAACTGTGACTCCTTTCCTCCGTGTGGAGAATCCTTGGCTGATTGCCATGGCTACTAATTAAAAAAAGACTGAGGCCTCCTGGTTCCCTGGTTACAGCTGTTGCTCTTTGGAAGTAGAAGGAGCCAAGGAAGGGTCATAGGACTGTCCAGCTGCAAGTGGTCTTGGGAGATGCTAGGATACATAGGAAGTAGGCGGTTGACTAGAAATGGGACTCCACAGTGTGGCTCCCGCTAGGTCTCCATCCACAATGGGGTGCAACTTTGTACTGATGTCATTATTTTGTGGTCACCTATGTTCCTGTAAATAATGCCTCACTCATGCTCTTTCTCTAAGTCCTCAAAGCTCATTGGTTTGTTAGGTTGGGCTTTGGTGGGGGTCCTACTTCCATCTGTCATTGGTGACCTAGCCGGGGTGAATAGACATTTGCTCACGTCCTCCCACAAGTTAATGAAGATGCTTACCCACAAACCCCACAAGTACCTGAAAGAACCAATGAGAGCCGCTCCAGAGTTAAAATGGTAACAACAGTGCAGAGGTGACAGGCCAAATAAATGGCAGTGCTGGGCTTAGGGTACAAAACGAGTGCTGGTTGGTTTTTTCCTGCAGTTATTGGGTGACTGGGCAAGTATTGGCAGGCTTGAAGGCCAGTCAAGATGGACCCTTCCTACCAGGCAGTGGTGGTGCACGCCTTTAATCCCAGCACTCAGGAGGCAGAGGCAGGCAGATTTCTGAGTTCAAGGCCAGCCTGGTCTACAGACTGAGTTCCAGGACAGCCAGGGCTACACAGAGAAACCCTGTCTCAAAGAAAAAAAAAAGAAAAAAGAAAAAAAGATGGACCCTTCCCTCGTGATCAGCTTTGCATATGCCCCTCGCCCCCATTTCTCTGGAAACTCTAGAAAGGGAAGGATCATCTTTGCCCCCATTTACATCTTTAATTTTCCTGTGAATTGTTCTCTCTGATGCATACTGCTTTTGGCTGCTAACCTAGAACTAGTCCTAGAAGTTTCTAGCCTCTATATAATCTAATCTAGGCCTAGAGACTTGCTTCTGAATAAGCTTACCTTTTCTTGTTCTTTCTATACTCTGGCTCAAACTCCTCTCTGTGCAAACTGGTTCAATCTTTCTCTCTCTCTCTCTCTCTCTCTCTCTCTCTCTCTCTCTCTCTCTCTCTCTCTCTCTCCCCTCCCCCACAAGTAGCTTCCCTTTCCTCTTTCTTCTCCTGAGACTTGGGCATATCCTATTCTGTCAAATCTTTCTCTGTCTCATCACTTTGTCTGCCACTCAATTAGATATCACTTTCAAACACGGGTGTGCTTTCTTCTACAAACTAACTTTACCTTCATTTT
>LR750151.1:0-118602 GCA_902729485.2 Mus minutoides
AAACACTCTACTCACTGAGCTATCTCCTTGGCTCCCAATCTTTCTGCAATGTTTATGGAAAATATTATCTAGAAATCAATTTATCAACATTTATCCTATAGAAGAAATGATCCACAATATCTACAATATTCTCTGCCAGACCTTATACAGAAAAAAAAAAAAAAAAAAAAAAAAAAAAAGCTTAGTGATGTGTTTATTAACAGTAAGATTTAGGCACAAGATTGTTTATGGTATTTGTATATGTGGTATATTTTGTTATATCAATATGAAGAAATAGTTTCTATAGATTATTGTTTCGATTTGTGTTTTGATTTATTAGTGAGAATGATTTTGTATATAAGTGAAATTTAGAAAATATCCTCATCAGAAAATATAAATCATTTTAAAATAAATTGCATTCATAAAATATTCCCAAATACATTTTATTAAAAATCTAAAATACTTTGACATAAACTCTAGCTTATTTGAGCATTATAGACAACATGCAATTTAAATAACTCAAAATCTGATTAAATTATTAGAATGCTGTATCATAGATGTAGCTACATGAATTTTTAGTCTGTGATGTGCATAATTATGCAGTAAAATCAATTTCTTTTTACTTTCAAAGTGAAGGGCAATTTTCTATTTATGAAACCACAAATGGTAGTTCTCAGGAAATATTACAAAAAAGGGCTCATACTGAGATGATTTCTTGGTCATTTGAGCTGATCTTAGACCAATATTTCCTACTTATTGTTATTGATTCTTTAAACTACATGTTAGTTTCAGTCATATTACCTCTCGAGATCTATGAGAAAAACAGAATGTAAAAATCAGAATTTGGCTTATGCATTTCAGTAAAAAGATACTTTTAATTTTTTTATTAGCTATACTTGTAGTGTTAGACATTTTAAATTTAAAACTAAAGCTTCAACTAAACCATAAATGTAACATTTAAAGAGCATCCCAATATCAAAGTCATGTTATAGAATCATGCTTTTTGTAATGGCTAATTGCAAAGACCCAGCATCTGCATGGAGAAAGATTCTGAGAGAATGGGTGTCTGTGAAGAACACAAAGGCTGAAAGTTAAATTGTGGATCTAAGCTGATGACCTATGTTCTGCTTGAACAAATTGACCTTGTTTAGCTTTTCCAGTCTGCTTCTCTCTAGGTTCAGCATTCTCACTAGAGACTTCTTTGTTTATATTCTGCTTGCTTGCTATTCTAATAGATCTGTCCATGTTCTGCTTCTGTGTGTGTGTATGTGTGTCTGTCTGTCTCTCTCTGTCTCTGTCTGTCTGTCTGCCTGCCTGCATATCTGTGTCTCTCTATCTCTGTTTCTGTGTGTCCATCTGCCTCTCCCTGTGTCTGTCTGTCTCTTTATGTCTGTCTGTCTGTCTGTCTGTCTGTCTGTCTGTCTCTGTGTTGGTCTGTCTGTTTCTGTGTCTGTCAGTTTCCTAAGCAGTTTTCCCCTTTTATCCTAAAAAAAAAAAAAAAAAAAAAAAAAAAAAAAAAAAAAAAAAAAAAAAAAGTTCTTTAGATATCTTATCTCCTACAGAACACAGGTCCAGTCTTCTATTTTACATTTCAAATCTAGTCAACTCCAATTTTTAAGAGACAGAAAGCATACATTATTTTCCGTAGCATTGCAGAAGTATGGAGAGGTCTGTCATCCTTGGTTAAGCATAGATGATAAACAAGTTGGGTGAGACCCAGCTCTGAGTTACCATTTCTACCACATCTGGGCCTAACTTCCCAGGTCTGTTGTAGGCTGACCTTGAATTCAGGAATCTTTTGTATCTCTCTGACAAGGTGGCTATTAGTGTATCTGCCTTTGTTCCTTTAGATTCTTGAAGACCCTCAAAATCCTTATTTCATCCTTATATTTTGCATAGTTGAGAAATTATATATTTTGAACTCATGTACTTGGAGTACTTTTCATAGTCTTAAGGGCTCTCCTGAAGGTCCTAGAATTTATGATTTTGCTGAGACGTTAGCCACACCTTTGCCTCCTCTACTCATACTGTCTCAGATTATCATGGACTCATCAACATTGACAGAGAGGACATTCCTTAGAAGTACATGAAAATATATATATTATTACCCAAGCAAGCCTTATGCCCACAGCAGCCAACACTTGTGGAGGCGCACATGGAGCACTGTCCTATGGACAGGAACCATGTCACTCTGTCCCCAGCAGAAACACACCAGGCTCAGCAGCTAATCAAACCTGAAAGTGAGAGGATTGAGACAGGCTGACTCCATGACTAGCTTCAAGTTGGCAGTTCAAGAGACTAGGCCTAGATATCTTTCTTAGAACTGGGCAAGTCAAGGCATGTCAGTTACAAGCAAAAACCCAGGCCTTGTGCAGCCAATCAGAAACTTCCCAGCCTCCTGGTTTGAGGAATGGGCAGTAGGTCAGTAATAGTTTCCAGGACTCTATCCCCCAGAAATGGTTCTGTAATGTCCCTAGAGATAGAGCCAAACAATTAAGATAATAATCACCTACCCCTCCCTGGAATTCCCTTAATGTGTTTTAATTGGGCCTTTGAGATAACTTGTGTGTCTCTGTCTTTGTAGGAGGTAGATTCCAGCATACTGAACTTCTACAGAATAAAACATTCTTTGTTTTTCCATACTATTTGAATCTAGGATATCATTCTTCTTTGAATCATAGAGACTTATAAAAGTTTCTATATTCATTAAAACCATGTCAGTAGGAGTTCTTAGGGACTACATAAATATCAAAGTCCTCTTTACTATATTTTCCTTAAATGTCTTTTGCATTTTTAATTATTATTTATAAACATGGAATCAGAAACACTAAATGCCCTTGACTGTAAATGCTGAAAACTATTTCCAAAGCACGCAGGTTTGCATTCATTTGGAGGCTTTGAAGTGAGGAAACTTAATTGCATTTAAGAACATGAAATTATTTATCTTATACAACACATCTCAAGACTAAACAGATAGTCACTATACTTGGGATTCCATGTCATCTCTGGACCTTTCCATACTTAGTCACGATAAAAAATGTTGCCAAGTCAATTGAACAGAAGTAGTTCTGTGTGGTTGGTCAAGAGACTTACTCAATTAATCTAGTTAAATACATAAAAATTAATTAAGACATTGAAAATGCATTGGCCTTTTGTTTTCCAATTAAGTATTATTGATAACAATATTCTAAATCAGTTACAAATTGTTAATTAAAATTAATTTTAGATATCATCAGCCTCATATGTAAGCATAGCTACATTTTTTTTAAGTAATAAGATTTTCTCATAGAAAACAGAGTCATAGATAACCCCTGTTCCCAGTGTTAGGAATCCAAGTAGAAACCAAGATACACATCTGTATGTGGAGAGGGCTAAGTCAGTCCTATGTAGGTTCCCTTGTTAGCCATTCAATTTCTGGGAATCCCACAAAGCCTAGGACAGCTGATTCTATCGATTTTCTTGTCATGTCCTTGACCCCTATGGCTCCTACAATCCTTTCTTCACTGTTCCACAGAATTCCTCAAGCTCTATGGAATGTCTACCTGTGGGTCACTGCATCTGTTTCCAATGTTTCTATCAGTTGCTGGGTGAAGTCTCTGTGCTGACCATTGACCTAGCCAGAATCCTGAGCATCTGTACTATATCAGGGGTGGGATTCTTCTCATGGCATGGGTTTCAAGCTGAATCAGTTATTGGTTGCCCAAGTTACTTGATAGGCTGGAGATGGTTAATATCCATAAGAGGCCTCTCCTTTTCTGAAAGAAGAGACAAGGAATAGATGGAAGATAGGAGAAAGGTGGTTAGGAAGGAATAGGAGGAGAGTAAGCTGCAGTCAATATGTAAAATTAAAAAAAAATCTTAACTGATTAATTGATTTTTTTCAAAAGGTTTAACTTGTAAAAAGAAAATAATAAAAAAAAACAAACAAACAAACAAACAAAAAAAAAAAAAACCAAAACAAAACAGATTTTTTATCTTGACCTGATTAGCTAAGACCAGGACATGTAAATAACTTTTAAATAACACTTTGAAATTCATAATTTTATTTTAACTTTAAATTGCTGCTTGGTTTAGCCTTCGGACTTTTCTTCCTTGGAGGAATAATTAGCTAATAAAAATAGTTATTTCTCAGAATGTGAAAACAATGCAAAACATAATATTTGCATACAAATGAGAAAACATGAAATCAACATACTTAGGAGAAAGTTGTCTTAAATAACTCATATAAGAGGCAATCTTAAATATAGAACATTCTAGAGAAAGGTCAAGAATTATTCACTGTGAGCAGAAGAGTCAAATACTTTGAGTAGAAAGCACTTTTGATCATCTTTATATTTCCTCTGAACTGTAGTCATCATTCTACTTCTTAGAGAAAATGCAAATATATTTTACTTTCATTATTTTTCCCCTAGTTCAACAGCATGTGGTACTGTGATTTGTTTCCAATCCATCCTTACCTTTATTAAAATGAACACTACTTTCAAAAACTGATTCAAATTAGAGATAATCAGTTTTGATATACTGTTAATATCTCTTTTTTTAAATCCTTATTTTGCCCTGAGATATATCTTCATTCTTAGTTGCAAACATATGATAGACTACTCACAGTTTTCCATTATAAATAGTCAAATATGACATGAGCATGCATATATATATATATATATATATATATATATATATACACACACACATATACATATATATGTATTTATATATGTTCTGTAAATAGAATTCTGCAAGTGCAAAATAAGTGTTTTTCCATGTGTGCATCCATACAGTTGGAAAACATAATTAAGTTTATATATAAACCATAATGTTTATTTATATGATTAATGAACCTTGGGCCTTGAACATCATAGATAAGCATTCACCATTGTGCTGTGTACTCACTACTCTATTGAGTTTACTCTGAGACAGGATCAGACTGTGCTGTGCATGATATCCTTGAAAACATTCTGTAACCTTGACAGGCCTTGATGCTATGATTCCCTTGCCTTAGCCTAATGAGTAACCATGATCATGGGGTTCTCCTAGCACATCAAATATACAATGATTAACTTCTTACATCAACTTGCTAGGAGTACAGTGACTCATGATGTAAGGTATTAATCTCAACATCAAATTAGGTATATATATACATATATATAAATATATATATATATATATATATATATATATATATATATAGAGAGAGAGAGAGAGAGAGAGAGAGAGAGAGAGAATATTGTGATTAATTTCCAGCAAATATTAGATAGTCATAAATATCTCATGCCTTTGGCTTTTAAAATGCTTCTGATCTCGATTCCTAGATAGTCTTGAGACTTAGGGGCTAAGATGTGGTATAAATGTCCTTTGTAGAGCTGAACAGTGCATATCCTCTAATTTTCTGCACATTGACCAGTTGTGGGCATCTGTTTTAAGCACTATGTAAGCAGGCTTCTCAGATCACAGTTGAAAGGTATACCAAACTTGATGCAGATAAGCAATAATGGACAGTTTCATACTGTGTGCATTTGTCAAAACGAAAATATACACGATCTCTGAGGCAGATTTGGACCCCAGAAATGGTACCAGAAAAGAGATTCATCATGTGGAAATGTCCTTAAATCCAACCACACTGTGGTTGGTTACTCCCATAGCATACAAAACACTATTGCACCAGTGGGCATGTCTTCCAAGACCATATGTTACTATTTCTTTCAGGGCTTTCAGCTGGGTAATACTGATATTATTTTTTTCCCTTGGAAGCATGCTTAGTCTTTCATTGTATAAAAGTTACAGGATACAGATGAAGCTTTCTGGTGAGTATCAGCTTTATGTCTTTATGCTTAAGGACTCACATATATTGTGTCTTCAGCTCTAGGGTTTTACCATGAAGTTCTGGTGGTTAACCAAGAGCAATGACAATGTTTTAGATGGAAAAATATATAAGACCTTTAAAAAAAAACAATACAAAACTTGAAAGTAAGTGACTCATACCTACCACTGGACTTGTTCTTTTTTGAAAGCCTATGGTAACTAGGGAGGGATTATCCTCCCACAACAAGATAAATATATTATGTTCTTTTCTACATGTATATGCATATTTTTAGAAAAAAGTCTATAAAGTAGTTTTCCATTTGGCATTATTACAATCTCTCTTAAGTATCCTAGTTAAGATATTTTCTTAATCTTGTTCTCTCATTTGAAACCCAATTTAGCCCTTCATGTTCCTTCATAACTATGATGAGGCAAGTATCCTAACAGTACCTTTGATTTTCATTTTAATTGATGGTGGTAAGTTTAACATCTTGTGGTATGTTGGTATCTTCTCTGCTCTGAACTTTTTAGTCATATTACTTGTTGCTTTGACAAATTACTTGGCAAAGAAACTTAAAGAAATGTTCATTTTCACTCACAGCTGAAGTGCACTGTCTACCATAGATGTGACTTGTGGCCACAGGATTTTGAGACAGTTGATTAGATTGCATCAACTGTCAAGTGTCATAGAGAGACAAAGGCTGTTACCCAACTATGTTTTCAGTCCAGAACCTCAGGTAATGGAATGACGGACGTCACAAAAAAATTGTTTCAGTTTCCCATCACACAGTTGCCTAGTAACCCCCCTCCCCATTCTCCACAGAGAAGGTAGAATCTCTGTCCCCTGACCCTGGCATATCAAGTCTCTGCAGGGCTAGATATATCCCCTTCCTCCAAGCCCACAGAAGGCAGCACAGTTAGGGAATCAGAATCCACAGACAGGACACATGTTACAGACATTCCCCACTACATTTGTTCAGTGATCCACATGAACACTGAGTCTCACATCTTCTACATATGTAGGTCCCTAGGTATGCTCTTCGGTTGGTAGCTTGTTCTTTGAGAGCCTCAAGCATCTATGTTAGTTGACACTGTTGAATTTCTTGTGGAGTCCCTTTCCCCTCTAGGATCTAAAGGGACTGTCATAACACTAACTGCTTCCTTTAAAAAAATTGGACCGTTCTCATACAAATGCTTTAAAAGTACACCTGAAAGCTCTAGAAAAGAAAAGAAAAAAGAAAAGCAAGCACATCTAAGAGGAATAAACAACAGGAAATAATCAATCAGTACTGAAATCAATCAATTAGAAACAAAGAGAACAATACAATGAATTCACAGAACCAAGAGCTGGCTCTTTGAGAAAATCAACAAGATAGAGAAACCTTAACCAAACTATTTAAAAGGCAAAAGACAGTATCCAAATTAACAAAATTATAAATTAAAAGGTATACATAATAGACACTGAGGAAATTCAAAAAATCACCTGATCTTATTCAAACACCTGTACTTCACAAAATTAAAAAAAAAAAATCTAAGTGAAATGGATAATTTTCTATATAGATACCAAGTAGCAAAGTTAAATCAATATCAGGTAAACTACTTAAATACTCCTATGACCTTATTTTTATCTCCGCAGAGATGCATATAAAAATTAGAAATTAATTCACTTCAAATTCAGAAAACATTATAGAGTTCAAGAGACTGAACATGATAAAAGTCCAAAGTCCTGAGCATCTCCTGAGACTCTCTTAACTGTGAGATTCTATTAAATACAAAACAATTTACCTCATTCTAATATGCGATGATAAAGACTAGATATTCCCATGACACAATTAAATAATGTAGCAGTAACAAGAAAAGATTAGATCCAAACTAAAGTGAAACCATTAGAGTGGACACCAATTCATACAATTTTATGTCATGTATCTGTGGCCCATGCTCCAAAAGGCTTGAGTATTCCATACTCAATGTAATCATAACTTTTCTTTTGGAAAAGTTCCATTTTATATCTGAAGCTTTCCTTCATAACTGTGCATGGTGCCAGCATCCCCAATGTTCTGTTGTCTCTAAGGTGCTTGAGCTTCACCATCATAGATTTTTGTAGTGGTATCTCATGCAGACTGCTTATTTTTCACTATCATACCTAATTAGTTATGAGTGTAGTATAATGGTGTTGTTAATTTAAATGAATTAATATATGAAAATATTCCTGTAAAAATTTTTTCTCCCCTTGTCTATATCTGTGAATATAACCATTTATGAATGTTAGTGTGTTGTGCTACTGTGACAAGGGAGCACAGAAATATGTTTGGTAGAGATAGTTGTTGGTTCAGGACTCGGGAGAGATGTCCTCATTGGCAGCAGCACTAGGCCAAGCAGGCCTGCACCTGGCATGTACAGAACAATAGAGTTATGCCTGTTGGCAGGGGCAATGGTGAACCAGCCCTGAGGCCAGGAGGATGGGAGAGCTGGACCTGCCTTCTCCAGTTAGTTCAACAACACCCTTGCACCTACACCACCAGCATAAGCTCTCCTGCTTTACCCAGGCAAGGTGTGGAACCAGCTTCCTGATCTTATGTGCTGGAGTAGTGATGGGGAGCTTGTCCTAGTGTAATGGGTTCAGCATAGCTGGCAGGATAGCTCAGTTATCATCCAGGCCTATATCTAAGTCTCTGAGTTAGCCCATCACAGCATCCACCCTGTCTATATGCTAGTGGAGTGTGTGAAGGAGCATGTTGCTATTGTAGATGCAAAGCTGAAGAATCTCCTTGATACAGGGCAACAGCAGGATGTCTGAGAGGGGTCCTCATGAGGATCCATTTCTGATAGTGTAGCTGATGGTAGAGGACTCAAAGCAGACCAATGAGTCACTCAACAAATATATTCCAATAAAGAGGATCGACAAAAGGGTGTACAGTGTGACACACCATGACACACAGCACCATGCATGGGGAGATTTTTTTTTTTTTTTTGAGAAGTTTGCAGGGGCATAGGACAGATATTAGCACACATGGAGATGACTGGAATTTGGAGGCATGATGTGAAATTCAAAGAAAAAAGAAGATTGGTTTTGTGTTTAAAAAAGGTCTTCATCTGTGTTCATGAGATCCTGAGAAATATTTTGGGAAAAAAAATGAAGTGGGGAGGAATTCTAAAATATACTTCATAGAACACACTATATTTTTATTTAAATACTGTGTATTTATTTAAACTCATAAATTGAACCAAAATTAAGTGTTTCTTGTGTGTGTGTGTTTACTGAGGTAGAATTATTGATACTTAAAAAATATTAGGCCATTTGAAGGACGCTTTTTATTTGAAGGTAAGGCTATGCATGTGTGTGTGTGAATGTGCGTGCACGCGCCAGTGTTTGTGTGTGTGTGTGTGTGTGTGTGTGTGTGTGTGTGTGTGTGTGAGAGAGAGAGAGAGAGAGAGAGAGAGAGAGAGAGAGAGAGAGAGAAGAGGAGAAGAGGGAGAGGGAGAGGGAGAGGGAGAGGGAGAGGGAGAGGGGACCTCACAAGTCTGTTGTTGGGCTGAGGGTTATAGGTGAAAATGGGGAAGGGAGAGAGCCCACGTGTAGCCAGAGTTCCTGTGCTGCGGACAGGTGGATGCTGGAGGACTGCCAGACACTTTCTACTCAGCTCCAGGTGAACATCTGGCTGTGTGAAACCACTGGAACCTACTCTGTGGGGGATGGACAAGGGGCAGCCCCTGATACCAGGAGTCCCGGGGCAACACCCTCGGCCCAAAAGATATAGGAGAAAGGGCAGAGGGAGAGAGGTTCCCACACAGGAGAGTCCTTAGTCTGGTCCGTGGCTGGAGAACAGGAAGACCTTCTGAAGGGAGATTAGGCACAGCTCATTAGGAGAAAGCCTATTCCATAGTCCAAGCACATTGGGCCTTGATGAACAGAGATAGTACATGGTTTTAGAGCTTTAAGGCAGGAGGAAAGAAGAGAAGGAAAAGAGAGAGAGAGAGAGAGAGAGAGAGAGAGAGAGAGAGAGAGAGAGAGAGAGAGAGAGAGAGACCAGCCATGAACAAGAAGAGAGGCTGGGGGCGGAGGGGGGAGGAGTAAGGAAAGTAAAAGCCTAAGATAGCACAGAGAGAGAGAATGAGGTGGGGCCAAGCAACCCCTCCTAAAATGGACTTGTTATCTTGTTGTTGCTAGGTAACTGGAAGGAGTCTAGCCTGAAGGTCAGAAGCTTGAGGCATAGTGTACTTGACTACTAGCCACAGCTTCTCCTGTGGGGGCGGTGGGGGCAGTAACTTCAACAGGAGCCAGGGGTCCAGGAGACATGAGAGAACACCTTCTGTCCCATGTAGGTGAATTATCACCACCAGGTTCTACTGGGGTTCAGACCTCAGCTCCTCTGGAGAATAGGCTGTCTGTGCATAGTCCATTGCCCCACAGCCTGTTCCCATCTTCCTGGGTATGTACGAAAGTACATGTGTACCTCTGTGTGTGTGAATTTAGAGACTTGACAACTTCCTTGGGTATCATTTCTAAGGCATTTTCCACATGTTTAAAATACATACTATCTCATGTTGACCAGAAACTTGCTAGTTATCTATCTCAGCATGTATGCTAGGATAGATAAATAGCAAGTTCAAAGGTCTACCTGTCTCTCTTTCCCACAAACAGGAAGTAAAAGTGTGAACAACCATTTGGCCAAGGTTTTGTCAGGACAGGGGTTCTGGGACTATTTTTTTTTTTTTTTTTACATGAGTCTGGAGATCAAACTTAGGTCCACATGCTTTCTCATGGAGATAACTCTACTTTGGATCAAAACAAAACAAAACAAAACAAACAAAAAGTCCTTATGTTCTTTCAAAATCACTGACTTTATGTAATTACCTTCTAGCCACAACCTTTTCATATAAAAGAAGATGTAAAGATGAAGTTCTATTGATATAAAGATAGTGTTTATGCAACATATTTTCTTACTGTAGCTAAATATTTTGGATTGCTGTTCATTGAATGTTTATATAGTGGACAAGTTCAGAAAGAAAGTGGGCAATATTTAGACTATTTTTTTCTTTTATTTTATTGGATATTTTCTTTATTAACATTTCAAATGTTATTCCTTTTCCAGATTTCCCCTCTGGAACTCCCCTATCCTATTCCTCTTTCCCCTGCTTCTATGAGGGTGCTTCCACTCCCACCCACCCAAACCTGCCTCTCTGCCCTGGCATTTCCCTACACTGGGATATCGAGCCTTCACAGGACCAAGGGCATCTCCTCCCATTGATGCCAGACAAAGCCATCCTCTGCTACATATGATACTTGAGCCATGAATCCCTCCATCCCTCCATGCATACTCTTTGGCTGGTGTCTTAGTTCCTGGGAGCTCGGGGGTGGGGGGTATCGGTTTGTTCTTCTTACAGGGTTGCCAACCCCTTCAGCTCCTTCTGTCCTTTTTCAAACTACTCCATTAGGAGACCCCATGCTCAGTCCAATGGCTTCTGCCTCTGTATTTTTCAGGCTCTCGCAGAGCTTCTCAGGAGACAGCTATATCAGGTTGTTGTCAGCAAGCACTTCTAGGCATCCACAATAGTGTCAGGATTTGGTGACTGTATATGGGATAGATCCAAGGTGGGAGACTACTAATCTATTAAAAAAGAATAAATTTGCAAATATTTTATTTGTATTTGAATGAATATATGGAAAATTGCATAGATTTTCATGAAATTTTCATTAAAACTGATAATTCATATTAAATTATGCATATAATTATAAAATTTTAAACATTCAATTAAAAGATAGTAAAAACTTTCTCTGTATTCATTCATTTAATATCAAGAACTTAAGTGGACATATTCCCATCCTGTCTTTAAAATACATTTGTTTTAAATTATGATACTGTTTGATTATTTCCTGCCATCTACCCCTCTTGGGTGTGCTCGCTTCATTTTGTTATAGAAGTTTCAGATGTGCTGTTAAGATTTTCGTATGAGACCTCTGCCATTCCTTGTGTAGGTGCTTAGTGCTATGAACTTTCACCTTGGGACCATTTTCAGTGTAAACCATTAGTCTGGGTATGTTTGCATTCAATATTATTGAATTGTAGTGAGTCTTTATTTCTTTTTTTATTTATGTCTTGATCCAGCAGTCATTCACTAGAGAGTTCTTCCTTGAGTTTATAGTGATTGAGAAACATTGAAAGAAATGTTCAACACCTGAGCAATCAGAGGAATGCAAATCAAACTACTTTGAGATTCCATCTTATACCTGGCAGAATTGTTAAGCTCAAAACCTGGTAAGGATGGTGAACACTCCGCCATAGAGTGGCAGTACAAGTTTGTACAGCTACTAGAAAAATCAAAGGGTGTTTCCTCAGAAAGTTTGGATTGAATTATCTCAAGGCCCAGTGATACCACTCTTGGATATATAACCAAAGGATGCTCTATCCTACCACAATGACACCTGCTCAGCCATGTTTGCTCACAATAGCCAAATACTGAAAACAACTTAGATGTCCCTCAACTGAAAAATATATAAAGAAAATATCATGTAACTATTCAATGAAATATTACTGAACTGTTAAAAAATAACAGCATCATGAAATTTGAAGGCAAATGGGTAGAACCAAAAATAGATCATCTGTGTGGGGTAACCTGAACCCCAAAAGGCAAACATTTTATTAATCACTAATAAATGGATTATTAACCATTAAGTAAAGATGAAATATGATACAATCCGCAGATCCAGAGAAGCTAAGTAAGGAGGAGTATTTAAAAGGGAGATGGATCTCCCTCAGAAGGGAAAATATAATAATAATATTTGTGTGTGAACTGGGAATAGGTGGGTATGGAAGCAGGAGTAGTAAGGCAGGGTGTGGGAGGAATGGATATAAAGAGCACTTGAATAGGTGACTGGAATTGGGGATATTTTGGAAGCAATGCAGAAACCTCATGCTGTCTAAGCTCCATGGAATCTACAATGTGACCCTAGTAAAGGCTATTAGTAATGGGAAACATGGAACCCCAACTGCTCATCTTCTAATACCAGGCAAAGCTCCTAGCAGTGAGGCTTGGACATCAACCTATCCCTACAGCCTTTGACCTATCATCTGTCCTGCTTAGAAGATGTAAGCTGAAGAAATGGTGGTACACAAATAGTGGGAATGTGTGGTAATTTCCCTGCAGAATTTGCAGCAGGCATGGGGAAAAAAAATCAGCATGAGGTAAGATTGATACTTTGCTCAGCCCAGTTTTATTGTAATTGAACTAGGACTTTTGGAGTCTGGCCCAGATAATTTTGCTTTAGGGATATTTAAGCACAGCACAATTTTAAAAAAAGGTATTCAGATAACAACTTAGTTCCAAGTGCACAACAATTTAAGACGTGTTTACTTTGAGTTTTTTTTTTTTTTTTTTTTTTTTTTTTTTTACCAAGTACACCTGGATTCTTTCATAAGAATAGGTACTGTTGACTAAGAGAAGTGCCCAAGCTTGAGGGTTTCAGGAGCATGACTGGAGTAAACATTATGCCCGTTAGTGTCAGGCTTGGCCTGGTCCTGAAATAGCATAGAAGCGAGTCTGTGGGAAAGCACAGGTTACATCACTCATAAGCATGGATTTTATAGCTTAAATGTAAATCTTGAGGTTTTAAGGGAAAGCAATCTGAGATAACTAAAAATCAAAACTTGTAGCGGATATAGGCAATTCTCTTTCACTAGACAGCAAAGGATCACAGGATTGTAAAACTACATGACTACTGCCATTCCAGGAAGAGCAACTATGTACCTCATTCCATGAAAGAGGTAAGCTGTGTGTTTAATTTCCCTAGCTTCTCCAGTGCTTATCTGTGTGCACAAATTCTTGTTTTATCCTCTCCAAGAGTGGCCAACAATAACTGGTACAATGTGAGACCCGTGCCACAAAAGGAGGCCATGCCTGACACTCTGACTCTGCCTGGAGGGCCAGGACCTAAAGCCAGGACAGCACATACATGCAGGATAGCACCAAATACAGCTGGGGTAGGGCAGGGAGTCAATATAATGACTATGCGGTAGTGTGAGTATGCTTGGCCCAAAGTAAGTGGCACTATTAGGACATGCGTCCTGATTGGAGGTAGCATAGCCTTGTTAGAGGACATATATCACTGTGAAGGTAGGGCTTTGGGGTCTCGTATAAATGCTCAAGGCTGGCCAGTCTGATTCAGAGCATCCTCCTTGCTGCCTACAGAATAGAGTCTCTTCCTGGCTGCCTTAAGATCAAGATATAGAACTCTTGGCTCCTCCATCACCAAGTCTGTCAACACAAGGCCAGATTTCCTATCGTGATGATAACCGACTAAACTGCTGAAACTGTAAGCCAGCCCTAACTAAATGTTTACCTTTATTAAGGTGTCTCTTCATAGAAATAAAAATGAAACTAAGACAGATTCCTAATGACATTCTGCTGTATTATACTCATAGATCTGTTCCTAGCTCAACAATCATCAAAGGAGAGTTAACCAGCAATTGATGAGAGCAGAGTCAGAGACCCACTGACAAACTGTAGTAGAGCCAGAAGAATTTCTCAGATGAGGAGCCAGAGAAATTAAGGATACTACAAAAACATAGCCCACAGAATCAGCGGAGGAGAGCTCAAGGAGCTCATAGAGACTGAAGCAACAACACGGGCACTGTATGGCTCTGAGCTAGGTCCTCTGTAATTACTCATGGTTGTGTAGCTTGGTCTTCTGGAGGGGGTTTCCACAGTGTGAGTATGGTTGTCTCTGATTCTGTTGCCTGCTCTTGAGACCCCCCTTTTTTTTCCTACTGGGTTGACTTTTACAGCCTTGATATTAGGGTCTTATACCTAGTCTTTTCATAACTTGTTAAGCCATGTTCAGTGATTAATCCTGTGAGACCCTTGGCCTTAAACTAACTCTGACAATTCTTTTTAATCTTTTGGGTCCTTATCTCTTTATTTTAAAAAAATGGATATTTTCTTTATTTAAATTTCAAATTTTATCCTCTTTCCCAGTCCACCCTTCCCTGAAAACCCCTATCCCATTCCTCCCTGCCCCCTGCTTCTATGAGGGTGCTCCTCACCCACCTACCCACTTCTGCCTTGAATACTCATTCTTTCTCATTCTTTCATTCTCTTCATCTGTGTCTAGCTTGCTCACTTTGCCACCTGGCCTAACAGGATAAATTGAAACTATCTTTTTCTTTCTTTCTTTTTTTTTTCACTTCTTTTTTATTAGATATTTTCTTCATCTACATTTCAAATTTTATCCCCCAAATCCCCTATACCCTCCCCATCCCCTGCTCACCAACCCACCCACTCCTGCTTCCTGTTCCTGGCATTATCAACTCCACTTCTACTTCTTTATTTTAATAGTTTTACTGTTTTTACGTACTGTTAAGTTTATGCCTAAGAATTTTATTTAAGAAGAATTGTATATGAAAACTTGACCCTTGCTTACCTATTTAATTTTTAACCTTTAAAAATGTTTTTCCTTTACTTTTCTTTATTTATATTTGCTGATTCTTTGTGGCTTTCAAATAACGTCCTCCAATCCCACTCATCTTCCAGTCCCTTCATACCTTCCCTCTGCCCTTGCAACATCCTCCACCCTATCAAATGCGCAAACATCAAAAGAAAGGATAATCTCTGATTGGAAGCTGCAATGTGTCACAGTGTGTCCTTTTGTCTATATTTCTTTGCTTCTGAAGGTTAATTGCCTTGACTTGTTGGTCAGCTACAAGCTCCCTTATCACTGTTATACTATCGATATTGGATCCTCACTGGGATTCCTCTCAGATATCCCGTTGTTGCCAGGTGTCCAGCTCTTGTAGGTTTGGATATGTAACGGGAGCCCCTTCATGTGTTCCAGCAGTTCATAGATAGGGTAGATGTTAGGGTGAGACAACTCAAAGTCTCGGATCTGGGTTTGGGTGGTATGTGAATTAGTCAGTCTTCCCGATCTCCCACACCCACACCACTCCTGTGAGCGCTCATGCACTGTCCCTGCTAGCTTACACAGTGCTGCACCTGGAAAGGGTCACAGCCAGCTCTCCTGCTATCATGCAGACTCTGGGGCATACTCAACTTAGCCCATGCCTCCAGGGAAGCTCTGTGGTTCTGCTTAGGTGATGTGCAGCTTCCTACCCATTACTCCATGACCAGGGTTTGCTCTAGCTCTACTGCCCATGTGGGGTATAAGGACTGATCTCCCAAGTGCTGCAGCTGAAGAGGAGCAGGGACATTGCTCCTACCCTCATGATCTTAAGGACAACATTTTCTCTTTACATAGGTTTGCAGAGTGAGGTAGGGGAGCATTTATGCCTAACCTATGCCACCACAAGGCAGAGGAGTAGCAACCAGGCTCAAACTCTTTGACTGGGCTACCTCCACCCCCTACTCCCTCCCATGCCTGCACTCTCACAACCAGGAGCCCATTTGCAAGAATCTAGGTGTAGGGCCAGCTCACTTGCTCTCAAGTCCTTAGGGACAGATACCATTTATACAATGCAGAGGTTTGGGTGGGGCCAGAGTTTCATTGCCTTCAGATATCAGCATAGACCCAGATAGACCAGGGCAGACCAGGGACATCTGTATGTCCTTCAGTAGTATAAGAATGCCTCTGCTTCAAGGCCACAGTCCCAGACTTAACTATTTGAAACCATAGGGCCCAGAAATTCAAGATGGCCATAATTGGCATTGCCAGATACTCACATGGAATGTTCTATACTACCCTCCTTTGCATCTCCAGTCCTGCTGTCTTTGTGGTGCACACATCTTTCTGATTCTCTCATGTGGACCAGGCTGAGTGATTGTCTCAGGCATGTGGACTCACACCAGGCCACAGAAAAAAAATTTTTTTTCTTAATTTGTTTGTTTTTACCTTAAGTCTTAAGCACACACTACTTGAATTTTTTAAATTCACACTATTTATCAAGTAGAGAAATACTCGCAATGCCATATTCATTTGTCAAAAGAATTATATCATTTAAAAAATGATTCTGTTTATATGACCTATATTTTTCTTTGCCCCTGGTTATGGTACATTACCTTAATACTTAAACAAGGAGCCATACTTCCACATGGGGAATATATCCCAGTCACTTACAGAATATAATTCTTTTTCACATTATTTGGATATGATTTGCTCATATTATACTCCAAATATTTGCATAGACTTTTGAGTTTATATTCTTTAACATAATCCATCCAAGATTTATTCTTATTGATGTAAATATGTTCAGTTAATTCCATTTTATTACTTTGACTGTATGGACAAACAGTTGATTTATTTCCTAGTTGGGAGATTTGCATATTCTTCTGTGTTATGAATACAGGCATCATAATCATTTGCCTAAATACTTTGAAGACTCCTCTGTTTTCATTCTGTTCAACATCTTGGAAAGGGGAGTATAGACTATATTGAAAATGTATATTTAAACTTATATGAAACTACTGAATAAATTTTTAAAGCAATTAGAAAGTAATGCATTCTTTACTGGCAATCCCCACCGTTTTCCAATTATAGGCATGCTAAATATGATCAAATTTCTTTATTGTTTCACTTTTATTCATTATTTGAAGACACATAGCAGCATTTCACTTATGTACTTGCAATTTCCTAATGCATAGTGAGTCTGAATATCTTGGGTGTGGCTTATTCTCTATCAGGTATTTAAAACATTTTAATATAATTTAGATATAACTACCAGTGTGTCAATATTTTGGATGCCAAAATGCATTGAAGAAAATGTCCCACTATGCATCTTTGGCTGGCTTCCACTAAGAGGAATTAAATGAGATCCTTTTATCATCTATCTATGGTCTTTAAGTTTATATATGTTTCTTTTATTGTTATATCTCAGTTCTAACTTACACACGGAAGGCAAAAAAATCAAGGAGATTCCCATAGTGGCACATAGATTGGCCACTGCCCTTGCTTAAGCTTGCTTTTAGGAAGTTGATGAATGGGCCAGAGGATCTTCTGACTAAGAAAGTTATTAGTTCTTCATTTCCCCAAAATAAACATATTCCCTAATCTTTGAAGTAGAAAGAATTAAAGATTTGCTTCCACAAATTACCATATTTTTACTCTAAATGTCATTTTATCAAAGATATATATATATATATATATATATATATATATATATATATATATATATATATCTCAAGGTTATACATAAATACATTTGTAAAGTCATAAAATTAAAGAAAATGTGTGCTGTATACATCAGAGAATTGCATAGTCTGGCCTCAGTGAGAGAAGATGAGCATACTCCTCCATAGACTTGAGGACCGAGGGAAGGGGGAGACCTGGATGGGAGGGGGCATACTCTCTGGAGGACCTAGGAAAGGGGGAGACCTGGATGGGAGGGGGCATACTCTTTGGAGGCAATGGGGAGGTAGAGTAGGATGAGGAACTAGGGAGCAGAGAGTAGAAGAGGGGGGCAACAGTTGAAATATAAATAAATATGTCCAGAAGATGTTCTAACTTCTAATAAGGACATATGCTCCACTATGTTCATAGCAGCCTTATTTATAATAGCCAGAACTTGGAAAGAACCCAGATGTCCCTCAACAGAGAAATGGATACAGAAAATATGGTACATTTACACCATGGAATACTACTCAGCTATTAAAAACAATAAAGTTTTGATCTTACAGCATAAGACATTGCTGTTCTATTCAGGAATTTTTTTTCCCCAGTGCCCATATCTTCGAGGCTTTTCCCCACTTCTCCTCTATAAGTTTCAGTGTCTCTGGTTTTATGTGGAGTTCCTTAAACCATTTAGACTTTACCTTAGTACAAGGAGATAAGAATAGATCAATTCCCATTCTTCTACATGATAACCTCCAGTTGTGCCAGCACCATTTGTTGAAAATGCTGTCTTTTTTCCACAGGATGGTTTTATCTCCCTTGTCGAAGATCAGGTGACCATAAGTGTGTGGATTCATTTCTGGGTCTTCAATCATATTCTATTGATCTACCTGTCTGTCTCTGTACCAGTACCATGCAGCTTTTATTACGATTGCTCTGTAGTACAGCTTGAGTTCAGGCATGGTGATTCCACCAGAGGTTCTTTTATTGTTGAGAAGAGTTTTTGCTATCCTAGTTTTTCTGTTATTCCAGATGAACTTGCAAATTACCTTTTCTAACTCTGTAAAGAATTGGGTTGGTATTTTGATGGGGATTGCATTGAATCTGTAGATTGCTTTAGGCAATATATCCATTTTTACTATATTGATCCTGTCAATCCAAGAGCATGGGAGATCTTTCCATCTTCTGAGATCTTCTTCAATTACTTTCTTCAGAGATTTCAACATCCTTATTCATCAGGGAAATGCAAATCAAAACAATCCTGAGATTCCACCTCATACCAGTCAGAATGGCTAAGATAAAAAATTCAGAAGACAGCTGATGTTGGCGTGGATGTGGAGAAAAAGGAGCACTACTCCATTGTTGGTGGGACTGCAAGCTTCTTCAACCATTCTGGAAATCAGTTTTGTGGTTCCTCAGAAAATTGGACATAGTATTACCAGAGGATCCTGCAATACCTCTCCTGGGCATATATCCAGAACATGTTCCAACTGGTAATAAGGACACCTGCTCAACTATGTTCATAGCAGCCTTATTTATAATTGCCAGAAGCTGGAAAGAACCCAGGTGTCCCTCAACAGAGGAATGGGTACAGAAATTATGGTACATTTACACAATGGAGTACTACTGAGCTATTAAAAACAATGAATTCATGAAATTCCTAGACAAATGGATGGATCTGGAGGGCATCATCCTGAGTGAGGTAACCCAATCACAAAAGAACTCACATAACATGTACTCACTGAGAAGAGGATATTAGCCCAGAAACCTAGATTACCCAAGGTACAATTTGCTAAACACATGAAACTCAAGAAGAATGAAGACCAAAGTGTGGATACTTCGCCCCTTCTTAGAATTAGGAACAAAGCACACATTGAAGGAGTTATAGAGATCAAGTGTGGAGCTGAAACAAAAGGATGGACCAACCAGTGACTGCTACAGCTGGGGATCCATCCCATAATCAGCAACCTAATGCATATGCCAGCAACCTATTGTATATGCCAGCAAGATATTGCTGAAAGGGCCCTGATATAGCTGTCTCATGTGAGGCTATAGCAGTGCCTGGCAAACACAGAAGTAGATGTTCACAGTCAGCTATTAGATGGAACACAGGGTTCCCAAGGGAGTAGCTAGAGAAAGTACCCATGGAGCTGAAGGGGTCTCCAACCCTATAGGGGAAGAAAAATATGAACTAGCTAGTATCCCCAGAGCTCATGTCTCTAGCTGCAAATATAACTGAAGATGGCCTAGTTGGCCATCATTGGGAAGAGAGGCTCCTTGGTCATGCAAACTTTATATGCCCCAATACAGGGGAACACCAGGGCCAAGATGTGGGAGTGGGTGGTTAGGGGAGCAGGGTGGGGTATGGGAGAGGGTTTAGGCAACTTTCGGGATAACATTTGAAATGTAAATGAAGAAAATATCTAATAAAAATTGGAAAAAATTAATTTATGAAGTTGTTATGCAAATGGATGTATCTGGAGGATATCATCCTGGGTGAGGGAAACCAATCACAAAAGAACTCACATGATATTTACTCACTGATAAGTGTATATTATCCCAGAAACTTAGAATACCCAAGATACAATTTGTAAGAGACATGAAACTCAAGAAGAAGGAAGACCAAAGTGTGGATATTTTGTTCCTCCTTAGAATGGGGAACAAAATACCCATGGAGGGAGTTACAGAGACAAAGTTTGGAGCTGAGATGGAAGAAAGGACCATCCAGAAACTGCTCCACCTGGGGATCCATCCCATAACAGCCACCAAAACCAAACACTATTGCATATGCCAGCAAGATTTTGTTGACAGGACCATGATCTAGCTGTCTTTTGGGAGGCTATGCCAGTGCCTGACAAATACAGAAGTGGATGCTCACAGTCATCTATTAGATGGAACACAGGGACCCAAATGGTAGAGCTAGAGAAAATAACCAAGGAACTAAATGGGTCTTCAACCTTATAAGAGGAATAACAATATGAACTAACCAGTATTCCAAGAGCTCATATCTCTAGCTGCATATGTAGCAAAAGATGGCTAAGTCTGCCATCATTGGCAGAGGAGGCATTTTGGCTTGCAAAGAATATATGCCCCAGTACAGGGGAATGCCAGGGCCTTGCAACTGGAGTGGGTGGGTTGGGGAGCAGGGTGGTGGGAGGGTATAGAGGATTTTTGGGATAGCATTTAGAATGAAGATCAAAGGGTGGACATTTCGCCCCTTCCTAGAGTTAGGAACAAAGCACACAATGAAGGAGTTACAGAGATCAAGTGTGGAGCTGAAACAAAAGGATGGACCAACCAGTGACTGCTGCAGCTGGGGATCCATCCCATAATCAGCAACCTAATGCAGAATCTATTGTATATGCCAGCAAGATATTGCTGAAAGGGCCTTGATATAGCTGTCTCATGTGAGGCTATACCAGTGCCTAGCAAACATGGAAGTGGATGCTCACAGTCAGCTATTAGAAGCAACACAGGGTTCCCAAGGGAGGAGCTAGAGAAAGTACCCAAAGAGCTGAAGGGGTCTCCACCCCTATAGATTGAAGAACAATATGAACTAACTAGTAACCCCAGAGCTCATGTCTCTAGCTGCATATGTAGCAGAAGATGGCCTAGTTGGCCATCATTGGGAAAAGAGACCCCTTGGTCTTGCAAACTTTATATGCCCCAGTACAGGGGAATGCCAGGGCCAAGATGTGGGAGGGGTGGGTAAGGGTACAGGGCAGGGGATGAGGGAGGGTTTAGGGACTTTCGAGTTAACAGTTGAAATGTAAATGAAGAAAATATCTAATAAAAATTGAAAAAAGGAAATGTAAATGAAGAAGATAACTAATAAAAAATTAAAAGAGGAAGAAAATGGGAGGTATACTCAAATTATCTACCATAAATACTCTTGAAACAATTTCCCCTATACTGTGTTTTTTTTTTTTTAATAAAATGAGTATATTAGTGAAAAGTATGCAGTAATTTAGATATACATATACAAAGGCTTATATTTGTTTTGGTGTTTATATACTTACTTTATATATCCTGCATTGCAAATATAACATCACTAACCTAGCACTTAAGTATTATTTGTACTTTAATAGTTTAGCTATGTTTCACACTCAACTTTTTCCTCTATATCTGCTTTAATTAAACTATTGCTGTGCACAAAATTTCTTGTAGTTTCCAGTAACATCAATTTACTGAACTTCAGATATTAAAGTGAAACTTTAACCATTACTTGTTGCATAGGGTTGGATGGATGCCTAAAATACTTTGTTATAAATGATGAATCAAAATAAAATAAAACCACAAAGGTAGCTCCATACATTTTTTAATTTTAACAAAGTAGGAAAGTGTTATGGTAAGATTCTGTTATGATGAGTACAGTCTGGTTTTATTTTGTTATGCAATAATTTGCATATAATCTATTAAATATGCTGTATTGCATGCTTCAGGAGTTTAATAAGTAAGAATTATGGATGATATACAGTAGTTGGCAACAAATACTAATAAACAGAATTTATACTCCCAGCTACAAACACGTAATATCTAATATGTAGTTTTAGAGAAAATGAAGCAATGGGAAATTGTTTCTCTCATTGTAAGTAATTAATACTTTTCTAATTAAAAATGTGTTATTTTTAATTTTGTGCTTTTAATACTGTGTGCTGTTAAAGAAAATGAAGTTTCCTCATTAACTTATATTCTGTAAAATTAAGTTCATCTAGTCTGTCTTCTTGGTGACGTTTTTTATGAACTTGGATTTTTTTTCTTTCACCAAAGCAATGGATTCATGTGATACTTTGTATTGGAGTTGAAACTACAAGCATTTATTAAAATATACTATCACCCAGACATGCTTATTTGAGAAACCTTTATGTATACAAACGTTTATTTTTCTTTTCACATGTTACATGGTTCCTATTCTTTCCTCAGATTCTGAAGTATTCTGCCTCTTATGGAAGAATGAATAAGGAAGACATAGCTTTATATTGCAGTATTTGTTAGTAAAAAATAATCAGCGAATATTTCCTCATAATAGAACTAAATCCAAGGTTGATAAACAATACAAATGCACCCTGCTTCCCTTGAGCTTCTTCACTTATAAATTACTTTCTGCTTGCAAAGAGCTTGTGTTACTTTGACAAACTTCAGCTCTAAGTTCTTCAACTGAACATTTAAAAATTTTTCTCACTAAGTTCAAAAAGGTATTTTCTAATCATCATTTTCAGGAAATAATAAATCTTAATCATAATTACTGTAAGGAATTAATATACAGATTAAATGGAATGCAAACTATGTAGTCAGTTCCTGGCACAGAGATATAATGCAGTAAATGATCCTATGCTTAAGCAATTTATTTTGATGTCTTTTTATGCCTATGAAATATTCATTTTTTAGAAACCATATTTTGGATAATCAAAAGCAAGAAGTTATAATATCATATCTAACAATTTTATAGCACATGAGAACATTCATTTTGTCAAATGTGGTACAATGAGAGTGTGTGGGTGTGCATGCAGAAGTTCGTTTGTTTTTGTGTTTGTGTTTTTAAATATATGTTCTGTCTTTTGCAACTCTCAGATCCATTACAAATTATATATATATATATATATATATATATATATATATATATATATATATGAATACACACACACATATATACATAAATATTCCTATATTTGCTTAGAAAAAAAACTGAGGGGAAACCAACTAACCTAATAGACACTTAACTGTGTGTTGGATATCTTTTCTGTACCAGGTACAGATGCCAGCTTTTTAAGAAATGACTGTGCTTCTTATAAAATGGTCATGGGTATCATGAACCAGCTAAGAATTTCATAAACCAGTGCATACATTCTCAGTTTGCTAAATATGGCAAAGAAAACAAAGACCGCATGAGAAGTGAGACTCAATTATGAGTAATGTATGATAACAGATTCTAACTGGCATAATTTATAGATTGAGAGATGAGAGAATATTGTTAAAATATTTTTAATATTTCAAAGCATTTATGTGATAGAGATTAGGAGTTTATTTTAATAACAAAAATAATGGATTTGGTAAGATTAGATAGAGGCTACAATTTCAGTGATGACTAATAATAATATTTACCTTGAACATATCGGAATAGAATGCTTTTGAAGAAATAAACTGATAATAGGCTTAATGACAATGTTGTCACTTTCTCTTAGTTTACACAGGAATGCAATATAGTGCAAGAGACAATTTTGCCAGAAATATTAAAATGAGATTACTTTCTTCTACAACAAGCTACTTCTTTTTCAGTTTAAATTAATTTTTATTCTTTTTTTTTTAATTTTCAGAGTATAATTGTTGGATTAGATATCTCTCTCCCATATTCAGACAATTTAAACATGATGTATTGTTAGTTAATTATTTTCTAGTTTTGAAGAATTTACCAAAACAAAAACAAATACAAAAAACAAACAATAACAAAAACAAAACTAGGCCTAATTAAATCTAGCCAATGAGAATAACAACCCTTCAGGTATCAGGGCATATATTTTCAAAATTCAATTTCTTCTATTTTGAATTATAGAAAAATACTTAAGAACTTAAGTCAAACTGTTTTTATATGTTTAGTAGAAAATCAAGCTAAATAAATTATTTTCAGGCATTATTTTATTAATTATAATTATTGTTTTGTGAGCCTAGAAAGTGAACTGAGGGTCTTATGTGTGTCCTGCAAGTACAATGTCACTAAACTGTTTTTACCCATTACTTCAAATTATGGGTCTACACAGTTTATGGAATAATTATTGTAAGCTTGGAGGTTTCAAAACCTACTTTAATTATACAACTTCCCTTTAGCTCACCATGTACTAGAAGTAGGGGAAAGGGAAGGTTATTGGAAAAAAGGGTTGTGATCATGCTTAAAGATAGACTTTGGAGCCAGGAGGTGATGGTGCATGCCTTTAATCCCAGCACTTGGGAGGCAGAGGCAGGTGGATTTCGGAGTTCGAGGACAGCCTGGTCTACAAAGTCTACAAAGTGAGTTCCAGGACAGCCTGTCTTGAACAACCAAAAAAAAAAAAAAAAAAAAAAATTCTTTAGGGGTGATTCCAATCTTTTATTAACAGTCCAGTCCACTAGCAAAACACCAAGCATACAGCAGCTCTATTTACAAGAAACAAGGAGGATGCTCCCCACCAGTCAATACTACCAGAAATTTTTTTGGTGCATTTCTCTCTACAAAGTCAAAACAGATGAAGATCAGAGAAGTAAACAAGGTGAAATGAAGAGTGTCATCAACAACGACCAGTGTCAGCAAAGCCCAATGATGAATAACAGAGTTGGAAGGTGACCCAATGCAAGAGTGAAGCCCACTGTCTGCTGGGTTATACTTACACTCTTTCCAGACATCAGATGCCCCTCAAAAGTCTGCTCCAGCAAAACCTACATGCCTTTACACCAGGTAACTTGCAGAAAAACACCATGTGTCTATTCTCAGAAAAACATTCTCTCATAAGACAGTTTCTAGAAAAACACAATGGGATACAGCTGAATCTCCAGTATAATGAGAAATCCCCACATCAAATTGTAGTCAGCTTTTTAATTTTCAAATTCAAATTTTTTGCTTCACTATCTAATTTTTAAAATATACTTAAGAATAGGAAAAGGCCACTTGAGTTGATTGTTTACCTTTGCGGATTCTTTTGTATATAAATTTAAAAAAAAAAAAAACCTATTGACTAGCTTCAGAATGAGTTTGTGGAAACAGAGTTCTAACACTCTCCATTACAGTCTTTTCTTTCTTTGATTCCGTCTATCATGGATGTTACTGTTGGCATTCACAAGTTGCCATAAAACGTGCTTTATGTGCCCTTCCCTCAGCCTTGAGCAGGCTAAACAGGCCTTATTTGTTTGCCACTGTTGGTCTTCCACCACATAAGCCTCCTTCCTCCACCCTAGGTGGAAGTCTTCTGCCTTGCTGCACCTGCAGTTTCCTGCAGGAGCAGACTGCCTGCTGAGCTTGCTTTGCAACATAATCCAGATGAACCAAAGGATGGATCTGTGTTTGTTTGTTTGTTTGTTTGTTTGTTTTGTTTTGTTTTTCTATATAAACACAAAGCTGAAAATTAAACTTTGAGCCTTGATCAGAAAACCTTTCTCTTGGCTTCACCTTTCTTTCTCCTGCCCTTCCTTTTTCATTTCCAGCCTCCCTTTCAGTTACCCAGTTCTCTGTTGGTGCTGGACAGCTACATCTTTAGCTTTCCTTAAGACTAAACATCACAATCGCCCATAAAATGTAATGTTACTTGTTTTTACTTACATCTAACATGGAGCTCTGATCCTTTACAAGTAACCACATTAAATCTATAAGGGTCTATATTATTGATAACTGAATATCAGAGGTCATTTCAAGAGTCTTGTATGTGAGAGGACATGAGTTTGAATGGGAGAACAGATTGGACATGTTCGTGGTTTTAAGAGAAGAGAGAAAATTAAAAAATGCAGTACTCATGTAAGAAATTCTCAGAAACTATTTTTTAATAGTATCTTTGAACATAATAGCTTTCAGTTGTGCATATGTACACACACACATATACATGTTTAAAAATATACGTTAGATCATGGTCTTATTTGACTGTTGTATTAGTCAGGAAAAAGTCCTACTTAATAAAGGGATACTTTAAGATAGCATTCTTATGAATAACAACTTCCCATCCATTTTTTTTTCTGTACAATATTTATGGAGTACACAAAGACACAGTGACTTCATTTACACTCTTTGAATAAACTCTTTGTTTTGATTATTTAATTTGACCTGATCATGAGATTGCACTACACAAGACCCTGAGATACCCCTTGCAAAACATTTTGGGAGTCTCAACAGTCCCTATGAACCAAAGGTCTTAGAAATTTAATCTGCTCTGTTACTTTGTTTCTTGAAATACCAAATAAGCTTATTTACATTTTTAGAAGATAGCTTCAGACCTCAGGATAAGAAATAACAATCCTCGCTCAACTCATGTCAGTGAAATCATTTCACAGTAGTATTGAGCTGAGTCTGGAGGCAACTTTTTATGAGTGAGATCAATAATGTACTGTAAATTCAGCAGCTGTGTATAATTATTAAATAAATCAATAATGAGTTAATATAGAGAAATTTATGAAAGAAGTGCAGGGCTGATTGTTTAACAAAATGTGTATATTGATGATAAGTTTATACTTATAGATGGTCGGCTTATATGTTAGTGATACCCTAAGAATAAATTATACAATTTTCTAGAGTTATTATCTTATATTAAAACCAATGCTTATGACCAAGAAAAATAAAAGTAGAGTATGTATAAAACGATGCTATTTTGTCATCTAGCACAAGTAAAATTAAAATTTTAAATACAAATTATAATAAACTGATATTTATATGATTCAAATTCATATAGATAATTCCAAGTACAAACAATCTCTCAGCCTTCATATGTAAGACAAAATTATTCCATGATATTTAGATCATAGCCATCTTTAAAGCAGTGTCTGAACAAATCAATAAAAATAAGATTCAGGAAGTTTTTGTAGTTTAATTTTAACCTAGAGCTTATAAGATTTAGCCTAATAAAAGTGGGAAAACAAGAAAAATTAAGTTTGTAATATTGATTTTTAAAGAACAGAGATTTTCTAGAGCTCAGCAGGTATGCAATGGGATTAAGAAATTTTCATGGGTAAAAATATGATTCAAAAGTAAAGCCTTCACCGGGAGAGTGGATATTGCGATTGTCTAGGGAAGTGGGATTTATTGTTTAAAAATTCAACCTGTTAAGTGGTAAGGTAAGCCTTTGCATATATTTGTTTGTCAGATTTTTTTTTCTGTGTTAAAAATCAAATACATTGTACAGAAGTTACTTAGAGATTAATTTAAATTAAGTCACATCATGAAGTAGTATCTACCCAGTAGGATAATTATACTCCTTTCCTGGAAGGGCATCAAATATTGGACAATTTAAAGAGAAGTTGTTATTTTTTATTACAGTAGGCCAATTAAATGGCAATTCCTGTATTTGAAGGTTAAAATATGTGAGTTGCCGATTTGTGAGAAAATCGCAGCAAAGTTTATAGTCATTACTAAACTTTATTATTCAAATTGCAAATGATAGAAAATACACAGTGGTTTACAAGAAATAGGGTAGAATATCAGACAGCTTATGTTCCTGAAATATCACACTTAGGCTATAGAGGGTTACTTAAATATTCTAAGAGTTATCTATGCTGTAGCTCTGAATCTGTTGTACTTATTGAACCTCTCAGGATGCAATCTTTTAGCACTTTTAATTCTTAAATTATATTATTTGGAAAACTGTAACAGGAAGAGATTTCTTAATTTTGCTGTATCCATAAGGAAAATTCTATACTCAATCTTCTTGATCCAGCATTATTCATTCATTTCTATTCGTAGGAGACGAAGGATGACAATTGCAGGGAATCCTGGGGTTGGCCTGGTCTAGCTGCCTTTGGAGGGAGGAATGTATGATAGATTTGTCAGGTTAGAGTCCATGGCTCCTGCAGCACTGTGTGATTTTTCAGTTCCAGAGAAATGGAGGCAGTCTCTCAGGCAATAAAGCATTCAGCCTACCTTGTGATTATAGGTCTTCCCTAGACGTTAACAGAGCATATGGATATTTGATATGGCAGTTGGTCTTAGATTTTAATTGTTTATACCCTGTGTACATTACAATCATTATTATCTTGGCAACTAACATTGTAGTGATCCTGACAAATGTCTTTATATTCTGTTTTTGATAAAGAAATAAAAAAATTAGTCTGATTGCTTCTAATAAACTTGTCTCAGCCCCAGTCTTGCTAAGACCCTTCTACCCTGTCCTGGTTAAGATTAATTTCTCCTTGGCCATATCAATGGCCTTGTTAATTAACCAATGGCACTAAGAGAATATCATTCTGTAACCAATCATAAACAAAAACCTAGATTACTAAAATTTCAAAGAGCATAGATTATAGTATAAACTTGTGATGTGTTACTCAAGATATGTCTAAGACAACTATGTTATCTTTTTCCTTCATGCTTTCCAAGGTTTCTACATTCAGGGAGATATGGCAGGTCAGGAACGAGAATAGTATTTTGATTTTATTGGCAAAAATTCAGGAAGTGAATTTTCTTGTATGTACAAGACATAGGAAAATACATATTCATATATGAAAAGATTAATAAGAATTTACTTGATTGTCATCCTTTCTATTGGCAGGGGTATTTCACAGTGGCTTAACCTTCTGTTAGAACAGGAACAGGTGAGACAAATGCTTCTTGAATTGGAGCAAGATAAAATAGTCAATTCTGTCCATAGCAAGATGAGAGAGAAATAGATGGTGATTCACATAATACCATTTTGTTCTCATAGTCACGTGATGGAATGAAGACAGATATTAATACTGTTTCCCATTAAAATCTGTGCACTGTCTTGAAAAAAATACTTGTTCTTTACAAAACAAAGTAAACATATACACATCAGCATTGCTGTATGGTAAATATATACAGTGCCATACTTGGGATAATCATTTTGTTTTCCTTTCCTTGCTCTTAACTGAATGGAGACAACTGGGGTATTAGGGTAAATCATTCCTTAACATGTGATATGAAGTATACACCAACCAAAGACTTAATGATGTTAAATCCAATGAAAATACATTTTCAAAATTCAACAGCAGGTTTTCAAGGAAGACTCACAAGTGATGTATATTTTACAGAGTTTTGTAAAGTGAAAGGAGTTTCTGGAGTTTTTAAATGACAGGTATATATCATTGACAACTGAATATATAAAGTTGTGAATCTAGGTTTTGATACTTTTCAGTATGTTTTCAAAGACTGTCAAGATTGGAAAAATTCAGAAAAGTCATCAAAATTCAATAGGAATCTTATATATCTGAGTGCCTTTTTAATGATACCATGCAGTGTTTGTTGAATACTTGGTGACTGCTATCTTTTTTTAGATTTAAGCCATGTATTAAAATATTAATAGACACCACATTCTATTCTTATAACTATTATCAGATTCTAATGAAAATTGAGTTTCATCGAAATGTTTTTGTGAGATGAATGGAATGTTCAATTGTCACCTAATAAACGTGTTGCACAGGCATGGAATAGGGTTTCCGGAGAGCTTCATATGCAACATTATTTCATTTCTGGCAGCCCTATTATCTTGCCATTTTATTCTTCAGGAACTAATTGAATTGATCTCATGTTTTTAACAGAGAAAATTCCATCGTAATCTTTCATGTAAATTAATTGTTACAGCATTGTTTGCTCTTTGAAACACTGTAAAATATAGCCTTACAGTTAAAAAAAAAAATGAACAGAGACACAAAGTCTAGATATGTCTGATGTTGTCACTTCTTCCTGCCTTTGAAGAAATTCTGTGTGGCAATAGGCTCTCTGGGATCCGAGGAAGGTGGAGATTACTCTTAGCCGCCTGGGAAGGGAGCCTGCTGCTTTTGCTGGGAGGACATGGCCTTCTTGCTGCGGTGCTGCTATAGTTACCAGGGAGCATTAATATTTATAAATATTTATGTTAAGAGCAGTGCAGAGATTAGCAGTGCAAATCATTTTGGAAGAGGCTGCTACCTGGAGTATAAAAAGATTATGGAAACACAATAACGTGGCAGCCTTTCCAACTCTGACAAGACATTACCTGCATGTAGAATGTCCCCAGAGAGAAAGAGGAGGACACAGAAAGCCATGCAAATTTACATTCCGTCTACTTGCATTCTGTACAGTCAATTACTGCATCCTTGCTTAAATGAATTGGGAGAAAAGGTGTTCACTGTCTTCTCTCACAATTCCATACTTCATTTGAAAATATTCAACCTGTGCACCAAGTTCCAAATTACTTTGCAGTTTTCCTCCAGAATGTAGCAAACTTAATGGCCTGCTGTGTCGCCTATTCATATTTCTTAACCTCACTATAATCTTGTCATATTTCTAATTAACAGAAAATCCAGTAAAGGGATTGAAATTTATGCTAGAAAGTGTGAACTTCTATTTTAAAAAGTGACCACATTTAAATAGTAAATAAAAATAAAAGGCATGGTCAAGACATATCAAGGAGTCTTTAAATGATAGACTATTGAAAAAAGAACAGCTCTATAAACTTGATTTTAATGCTTAGGTAAGAATGTCTAAGGAACTGTTATATCATCGAAGACAACTAAAGAACTGTTATATAACAGAAATATAGATTGTTTTTCAATTTATAGCATCTGGACCGTTTAGAATATAAAGTAGTGATTTTATGGGGACATAGATATGCTACCATCTCTCTTCTCTTGTGTAAAGGTGAAGGTTAAAGAGACTACTATTTAAATGCCCTTTCTGAATGTATTTACAAAAGTGGCCCCAGGAGTGCTAGAAACTTTTTATTCAGACTTCAACTCAGAAAGTTCTATTAGCAGAAAGTATTCTTAACAATTAGACAACACTACCAACTTGGTAGTCAGGAGATTTGACAGGTTCAGGCACTGACACTGTCTTGAGTACTTTCATGTTACTGCATGCATGTAGAATATATGTGTATGTATGCATAGACATGAACACATAGCTGTAAAAATTCATACCCATTGTTGTATTGACATTGAATAGTTTCCAAATATTTCATGGAATCTCATAATATTCAAATTTGCTAAGAAGTTATAGAGCCATATTTGAAGAGGATATTTACATTTACTTATTTTTTAACTTCTTAGCAAATGCTAATCTTACAGAAATTGTGAATGGTACAGGCTACATTTAAGAATAGCAAAGAAAATATTCAGTTGTTCCTGCTTTTAAGGTCCACCTGGATTTTCAAAGGCAAAATGTATAAATGCAACTTATCTAATTTAGACATATTTATGAATATTTTATCCTTATCACTAGTTATTGCACAGATGCAAGACATGGTTCTTTGATATTTTAATTTGAACTCCAACACACACCATTTATATAGGTACTTGTATAACCCTACACGAGCTTTGAATAAATGTTTAGACATAATGGGCAAGACTGCACCAAATGCTGTGATTAATGTTACTAAACACTTTCTATTATAAACTTCTGTTTGCAGAACCTGACATGATTCTGAAAAAGTCTCGGTTTTTGCTAAAGTGTTGCATGTTTTGCCTCTTTCCCAAGGTGATTTTTTTCTCGCGTGTGGGAGGAAAATCTGTTCCTTTTTTTCTACGGATGAGAATATGGAAAAATACATTTTTTTATTGTAAATATCATGTGATGCCTATTTTGAATTTAAAGTAGTTCAAGGGATGTGCTTACCTATTAAAACTATTATGGAACTTTTTGATTATAAACTTACACATCATCCCTGTGAAACTATTTAGAAACTCATGAATATTTAAAGAAATAAAAGCGAACATATAGAAGTAACCACAGTATATTTTCTTCTATTTATCTGAAATACTTAAGTATTTATACTAAATACTTAAAATTGGAATGTGTAAACATATAACAACAAACTGTTTTTAAACGTTTATCTTGTTTTTATTTAGTTTTAACTTTTATTTATAGGCACATATATGTATCTTTGGATGTATTGCGCATGTTTTCAGATGTCCACAGAGGTGAGAAAAAGAAGTTAAATCTCCTGCAGCTGGAATTATAGTTGTTAGTGAGCTGCTTGACATGGGTGTTCAAACTGGCCTCCCATTCTCTAAAATATTGGCACATGCTCTCAATTTCATTGTTATCTCTTTAACAGCAGTCTAAATATTCTAAATAATATTTTTGAATGACTCCTAAAATTAGTTCATGTAAAAACTGATCAATATAGCTGTCTTGTGGGAGGCTATACCAGTGCCTGGTAAACACAGAAGTGGATGCTCACAGTCAGCTATTAGTTGGAACACAGGACTCCCAAGGTAGGAGCTAGAGAAAGTACCCAAGGAGCGGAAGGGGTCTTCAACCCTCTAGGTGGAAGAATAACATGAACTAACTAGTTCCCCCTGCGCTCATGTCTCTAGCTGCATATATGGAAGAAGATGGCCTAGTTGGCCATCATTGGGAGGAGAGGCCCCTTGGTCATACAGACTCTATATGCCCCAGTACGGGGGAATGCCAGGGCCATTACATGGGAGGGGGTGGGTAGGGGAGCAGGGCGGGGACGTGGGAGGGTAAGGGAAAATTTCTGGATAACATGTGAAATGTAAATGAAGAAAATATCTAATAAAGAGAAAAAAAATGAAAAAAAAACTGATCAATAAAGATCAAACCAGACTTTGTTACCTGTGTTCATTTAAATTTACTATGTTCATATGACTAATTTATCAACAATCAAAACCTGATGGCGACTATTTCCAGACTGTTCACATAAGGGTTCCCCAGTGTGACCTTTTCTGTCCTTAATCTATCTCATATAAATGTTATGGTATAAAGGAAGGTGATCTTTGAAACACTGAATTTGTAGTTTGAACATTCTTGTCTTCTGGAATATGTTTCAGAAAAAGATCATGCTGGCCTTTTAACCTCTCAGAACATGACTTGTGAAGCGAATTTCTTTTACTTACCATATTTAGAGGCACCTTTAAAAAAAGTAATATATGTATAAATGGCTGTATTGATGAAGGTTGGGTATAATTACTACAAATTTCTGAATGGTGCTCTAGATAAACAAAACAAAATAAACAAACAAAACCCATGAAAGTGCTAATATAAGGCAATACATACAAATCATTTTCTCAAGTATTCCCTCCTCACTGCTAGTAATATCAATAACTTCCATTGCTGTGTCTGGGTTCTGATTGTTTTGGTTAAGAGTTTCATGTTAATTAACACCCAAATATCTTTCAGAGTTAAATAAGTGTTATATCTTATAGAAGATTCCTATATTACAGAAATATCTTCCATACATGATGTAAACCTCATATTCTATATCTTCACACACACACACTCACAGCCACCATTCAACTCTGTTTTTGAGCAATATTTTTCTAGATTTTATATATGCATAGTGTCAGATGCTAATCCTCTTGTTTATACCCTGTTATATTAAACACCATGTCACTGTCATTAAGGTCAATACACTGTCATTAAGGTAATATGTCCTATCTTTTATGGCAAAATATAGTCCACTGTTTATAATACTACATTTTTGTTCACCAATCAATGAAATTTAATGTCAATATGTCATAGACATCCTGATTTTAACTTCTTTGTTTATTTAACAATAGTTGGTTGTTATATCAAATGGCAACTTTATTTCAAATTTTGAGGTATTTCCATAACACTCTGCATAAGGTCTACACTGATTTGTCTTCTTGCCAATGAAATACAAAGATATTCTTATTTCAATCTTCACCAATACTTGTCTCCTTAATAGAAAATAATTATTTTGACAACTCTTAAAATATGGAAAGTATCTGAAACATCTGGTGACACTATATTTTATATAATATAGATTTTATATAATATTTTAAATTTATATAATATAGATATATAAAATAGATTTGCATTTAATTGGTGATATTCCTGATATAAGGATGTTCTTTGGCACATTAAGTATATTTTAATATTACTTTTTGCCATTTGTATGTCTTTTCTGATAAGGGTTTGTTGTGGAGAATTTGTTAGTATGCCCATTATAAGATCACTCTAGAGTGAAAATGAATAATAGTTATAATTAATAATTATTCTTATTTGATATTCAGCTATATGAATATTTCATAGAATATACTAGAATATACAGATACTAATCTTTTACCAGAATCATGACTTGCAAATATTAGAAGATTTGGGTGTCAAATTGATAGACAAAAGAAATAATAAACAAACGACTTATTAAAATCCAAATATAGTAGAGTAAACAAATGAAAATGAAAATTACACTTTTTTAAAATTTTTTGTAATAGTATTCGTAACAGTCCACTGAAAGAATAAACCAAAAATGTCTCCAAGGTCCGAATTACAGACTGTAAATTCAAAATAAATTTCATTTATTTTTGTGTACATTGTAACATAATATTCTTAAAAGTATTCACTGAAAATATTACCTTTTCCTAACACAGTGTTCTACGTGGAGGTTTCAGACACTAGTTCACTCTACATACCTGCTCTTTTTCAATGACTTCTTTTGTTTCTACTAAGATACTTGCATATCTTTATGTCAGTAGCATCCTCCTTTTGATTAATATAGCTTTACAACATAATACAATATCAGAAAACCTGATTGATTTTCTCTTCCTTCTGATTGGGAATTGTAATTTGACAGTTATTTGTTATCTTCAGTCATTCCATATACATTTCTAGACACCCCCTTTGCAGTAAAAAAATGACATTGTAATTTTAAAAGTGATTGAGTGAATCTATAAGTGATTTTGGATAGCATGGGCACTTTAACAATCTTGTACAATTTACAGATACAAAGGAACACAATAAGCTACTCTAAAGAGTTATGTATGAACACATTAGATAACATAGAATTGAATAAATTCTAGAAATGAACAGTTTAAGGGATACTAACCTAAATAGAACAATATTGGTGAAAATTTTCTTTAGTACCAAAAGTAAAAACCTAAAGAAGAAAAGCCCTAGACAGGGTGACTTCATGGCTGAACTGCAACAAACATTTTAAAATACCAATCCTTTACATAATCATTCTCTATGGCCTGGGCTTCAGAGTGTCAAACCCAGGAAATTATACTATAAGAAAATGAATGACAGATCAGCATTTACAATGATGATACAATAACATTATTCAACAAATACTATCAAACCTGACTTAACAGCACAATAAATGAGTCATAAAATTAAGTTATATGGGACACTCAATAAAATACACAATAGTGAATAGCAGGATATGTGACACAAGTTCATGCTCTCTCTCTCTCTCTCTCTCTCTCTCTCTCTCTCTCTTTCTCTCTTTTATCTGTTTTCTTTTTTTGTTCTTCTAAAAGAACAAAAAGTGAAAACTAATATGAAGAACTAATTATACAATAACAAAAGACCAAACCAAACAAAAAGTTCTAAAAAGTAATAACAAATAAATTCATTGAATTTTTTTAATCATCTTTT
This sequence comes from Mus minutoides, assembly GCA_902729485.2. Lineage (NCBI taxonomy): Eukaryota > Metazoa > Chordata > Mammalia > Rodentia > Muridae > Mus > Mus minutoides. The sequence goes on from LR750151.1 coordinate 35,856, forward strand.
TCTTGGTTATTTTATTTATTGACATTTCAAATGTTATCCCTCTTCATCTCCATAAGCTCCCTGTCCCCACCTCCCTCCTGTCTCTATGAGTGCCTAGAAGTGGCTCCCCTTCACTCCTGCCTCAGTGGCCTAGCATTCCCCTACCCTGGGTCATCAAGCCTCCAGAGGACCAAGGGACTCCCCTCCTAGTGATGCCAAATAAAGCAGTCCTCTGCAACATATGCAGCTGGAGCCATGGGTACCTCCTGTGTACTCTTTGGTTGGTGGTTTAGTCCCTGGGAGCTTTGGGGTGCCAGTATAGCTGTCCCATGATAGGCTCTGCCAGAGGAGGACCAATACAAATGCAGATGTACACAGTCAAACATTGAACTGTGTGTGGGGACCCCAACAGGGAAGTTAAAGAAAGGACTGAAGGAGCTGAAGGGGTTTGCAACATCATATGAATTCATTGAAATTTTAAGACAACACTTTCAGGACAATGGAACATATAGCTCAGTTGATAATGTACTTAGCTCACAGGGGATGCTCTTCTATGAGCCCCAGTGCAATAGAATGTTGTGGTCACTCTCTGGGGAAAAAAAAAAAGCTGTTTAGAGCTAAAGATAGTCAGGAACTGAAGTTCATCACTGACTTATTATGAGAGAGGGATTATGTAGTCATATACTCACAGGGCTAAAAGAATATAGAGAGTCTCAACATCTCTTAAAAAATATTAAATCAGTCATGAGTGCTTCTCATGTAGGACAGTATACAACAACGGAGGGAAATAAAATATGACTGTTTTTCCCTTGATTCAATAGATTAACACGAGATCCCACTTCATGTACATTGTGCTAGAAAACATTCAGATGCAGAATTTTGACTTAGCAAGGTAAAGCTTTAGCTCTATAGATCTATGGGGATTCTTGTAATTATGCTATAATATGTTCTGGATTGCTTTCCATTAACTAGAATTCAGCAGGACTTTATTAAGTGATATGCCAATTTATTGGATGCTAAACAGAGTTTTTATTTCTGTGACTTTATGGCAGCAAACCAGTTTGTCGTATCATTTATGCTGGCCTTTGGATGACTTCCTATATGCAATAGTCTGTTCATCTATATCCTCAGGATAATATACACCTCTCATAAGATTGGTCCTGGGCATGTTGGTGGGGAATAAATAAACTTTCTTCCTTCTTAATTTTCACTCATAGACACTCCTCTGCATTCTACAACAAAATTAAAAATATCTCTTGTTAGAGACAACAGATATTTTTTTTTAGATGTGGTTTTCAGTGGAAACAAAGACAACAGAAAAATGTGACACAGATCAGATGGAGTCAAAAATTAACAGCAAGAATTGAAAAAGTCACTTTTGCATTCAGCTTTTTAAGTTCTACACACTTGATGTGGTGTGAATGTCTTTAATTTCAAATAGTGCGTTCCTTTCTTATCTATTTCCTCACTTTTTAATCCCACACGTGCATTTTTAATTATTTAAGATTTTTGTTTAACAGTCATTAAGGAATATTATGCAATTTTCAGTTTTGTTCCATTCTTTAGTGGTATATATGGTCAAATTGCAACTAACTTGGAGCAATGTTGATTTCTTAAACTCGGATGTTTCTGATAGCATGCGCTTTGTATTCCTTTTCATGAGTAATGGCTATTTGGAAGAAGTGTGCTATGTGGGCTGTGTGTGTGTGTGTGTGTGTGTGTGTGTGTGTGTGTGTGTGGCAAAGCAGCACACTTACTCATTGCAATGGAAAATGAGAAAGTATGTGCCTGTTCTTACTAACTTAAGAGAACTGTAATTGGGCACTGAACACTTTCTTCAGCCAAAGTAGTACCCCCTCCATTACGTCTTTCATTCTGATTCTCTTCCCTTCCCATGTGGCAGGTTAATTACAGTACTGTTCCTGCACTTGAGAATGAGTCAGAGCAGGAATTGTACCTTTCAGCTTTAGTTCATAGCAGATGAGATGATCTGGATAATTTAATGTTGATTTGAAAATTAGTCATTACTTTACTACAACAGAATATGCCAAAGAAAATATATTTCTTAAGATTTATTTGTATTGATTTTAATTATTATTTATGAGTGGGAAGATACATGTGTGTAGCTGTGAACATAAAGGCTTGAAGTTCTGTACTGCCTGGAGCTGAAGTTACAAGCAGTTTTAAACAGCCTGATCTGTAGGATAGGAAGTAAATAAACTCATGGACTTCTCAAATACCACATGCTTTTAAACACTAAGCCACCTCTCTACCTCTGGAAAAATGAATATTTCTAAATGGATGATTTTTAGATTTCATGAAGTTTAGAAATTACCATTTTAATATTTAAAAATCAATGAATGTTTCAATCAATATTCAAATATATGACTTAAGTGAACTATCATTAATCATTCCCCTTCAAAAATCAAATGAGAAAAAAGTCACTTAAAAAACACTAACCAGACCTCTCAGAGCTCGCAGGGACTAAACCACCAACTAGAGTAAACACACAGAGATCTTTGACTCCAGCCGCATATGTAGCAGAGGATGGTCTTGTCTGGAATCAATGACAGGAGAGACCCTTGGTCCTGTGAAGGCTTGATGCCCCAGTGTAGGGGAATGCGAAAGCGGGAGGCAGGTGTGGGAAGCTGGGTTGGAGAGCACACTCATATAATCAGAGGGGAGGGGGGGGGATGGGGTAGGTGGTTTCCCGAGGGGAAAGTGGGAAAGGTGATAACATTTGAAATGTAAATAAATAAAATATTTAATTGATCAATTAATTAATAAAATAAGATGTTGCTCTGAACTGTCTAACTCACCTCTTTTCTTTCATTGTTTTTATTAATTATTTTATTCATTTACATTTCATATGATATTCCTCCTTCCATGTTACCCCTTCACGAACCCCACATCTCATCTCCCCTCCCCCATCTCTTTTGCCACTATTAGGGTGCTCTTTCACCCACTCATCCACTTCTACCGCACCCGTCTACCATTCCCCTAAACTGGAGTATCAAGTCTCCCTCCTCTCCCATCGATGTCAGATAAGGCCATCCTCTATATCCCACTATTTCAGATAGAACTATTACATGTGTTGAAAATTTCCATCCCACTATAATTTTATTTATGTTCAAAAACTCATATATAAATATGAAGAATCATAAGATTAGTTAAAATATTAAGACTAAACATAATGTGCCATAAATTGATGGAATCTTTTCTCTATTCACTAAGACGTGATCTACATTTTTTAAAAAAATGATTAAGCTGTTGTGGAAGGAACAAGTTTAGAGTAATAATTTGATAAGAAATACCTGTTTATTAATGACTGCTTACAACTATTCCAAATGTGATCATGCCATCATTTATATTCATACTATCTTTTACTGAAATTGTTATTTATATTTTAAATGCTTTTTAATTAAAATATAATTATATCACTCTTTCCCTTCATTCAGTCTCTCTCAGAAACCCTCCTTTGTTCTTCCCACTCTCAAGCTGATAGCCTATTTAAAATATACACATACATTTGTGTGTTTACATAACAGATGTAGTCAAATACACAAATGTGTATGTATGCAAAGTCCCATTTTGTTGCTGTTATATGTGATTTCAAGGCTGACCACTCTTCATTGGACAACAAATGGGTGTCCTCATCCCTAGAAGAGGTTCATTCTCTTCACAGTATGTCAAGAATTGCACGTAGTTCTTTGTCTAGAGTTGGAACCCCACAAGCTATTTCCTATATCTTATGAACCTGTCCCTTGTTAAAGCCATTGTCATATTATTGCTTGAGCGTGAATTCTAGAAGACATTGATTCACAACAGAATTCCTAGTATTCTGCTACTTTTTTTTTTTTTTTTTCGAGACAGGGTTTCTCTGTATAGCCCTGGCTATCCTGGAACTCACTCTGTAGACCAGGCTGGCCTCGAACTCAGAAATCCTCCTGCCTCTACCTCCCGAGTGCTGGGATCAAAGGCGTGCGCCACCACGCCCAGCTAGTATAACAATCTCACATGACTCCTCCTCAAAGTTTTCTGAGCAGTAGATGCAGGAAGTGTGATGTAGTTGGGCCTAGAATTCCCACAATCCATTTTTTTTTTTCTGTGTCATGTTCAGTTCTGGTTGTCTGTGATGCTCTCTATTTTATGTAAAGAGAAGCTTCTTTGATAAGAGGGTAGATATTATATCTCAGGATATGGAGCTAGGCAGAGTAGAGAGATATTAAACACAGCATTTCTCACTCTGGGTCTTGGTTAAATCACTCAATAAAATCTTTTCTAGCTCCACAAATTTACCTGTAAATTTTCACTTCCCACAGTGCAAACTTTGAAATCAGATTACCAATTTCGGCTCTAGCTATATATGTAGCAGAGGATGGCCTGGTCAGTCATCAATGGGAGGAGAAGCACTTGGTCCAGTGAAGGCCCCAGTATAGGGGAGTGCCAGGACCAGGAATGGGAGTGGGTGGGTTGGGGAGCAGGAGGAGGGGAAGGGATAGGATATTTTTCTGAGGGGAAACTAGGAAAGGGGATAACATTTGAAATGTAAAAAAAGAAAATATCTAATAAAAAATTTAAAAAAAAACAATTTTGAGATACTGGAAGAAATAAACCTACCAATATTTTATTTCCATTGACAAAGACATCACATCTATATTTGTTACATACATGTATATATACTCCTATGTAATTGAATCTTTTTATTGTAATTGTACATACGTATTTATGCCAATGGGATTATTTCAGTTAGTTTGTTACTCTTTAAGTTTTATGCATTACACGTTTGTGGTGAGGAATCAGCCTCTCTTCCCTCTTTCTCTGTCTCTCTATCTCTCTTCATTTCTAAAATCAAATCCAGTGATAAAGAAAATGGATAGCAAAAAAAGAGATGTAAGGTAATTGTAGTTTAATTATGTATAAAGTTTATTGATATCCATGTATTTTAATCATTACATATTACCTATTTTTTAAAAAATAAATAAAAATTTCTATTCATGGACTATAAATCCTAACTGTCAACAAATCAATTTTTAAATGAACATAACAATTGAGAAGAATTTTTGTCAAATATTGACATGCAAAATGTACTTCACAGTATAAAGTAAAACCCCTGAAGATTTGCTTAGAGCCTTACCCTCAGAGTTCCCCATATATCACTATCCATTACTGTATTCCTCTAGATATAGTCCCACCAATAAGAAACTAGACTTGCCAAGTAAAGGCTCTATAAATATTTACTTGGGATGCTCAGATGTAGTGCTGTGCTTTAACTGCGCACATCCAACCGATGTCAAGAAGCTGTGTGTGGAAATGAAAGTTCACTATTTCATATAGCCATGTTGAGAGGTTAATTCAACTAAAATAATTAAATTCTTCATTATTACCCAAGCATTCAGGCTAGAAAAAGATAAAAAACACAAATGTTTGTACAGATAGTAGGTAAGCTTTATAAGGAGACTTTGGTCATTTTGAATGTTTTGACTCAGATGTTTTGAATTGAATGTTAGGTATTTCTTGTGTCATTGGTAATCGCCACAAAAGAAGAATGTCAGGAGATAGCTGTAATAACACACATCATAATTCTAGTCATTTGAAACACTGAGCTAGGATGATGGCAAGTTGGATACTACTGTGAATACAGTGAGATCTAAAATTAACCACAATCTCCCCCGAAAAAATTGCATAATGTCATTGTAGAATTCCTAATTGATGATCACTGTTAAATAATATTCCTCAACAAGGCAGGTACTTGGACTGGCTATAAATATGATCTATATTATTAGAATATCATTAGGGTAGATTAAATTTTTTCTTCTGCCTTATACTTATTGCTTTAAGAATAACAAAAAACAACCCTGCTAAATTTGCTTTGTTTATATATTAAAAAATTCAGATTACCTTTCTAGTGTAAAGAGAAGAAATTTCACTGGCACTGACAATGAAGAATTTTCCTTAAGCCTGTGAATGTTGAAAATATCTGTTGCTCATACAATATTACAATCATGAACTATAGCCAAATGATTATAAACTAAGGCAACTGTTCTCGTTTTAGAGGAACTCTCATGAGGAGTTGTTTCTCATTCAATTTACATGCATGCTACAGGAGCTGTAGTCCCAAGTACAGAGTAAGGAAACTAAAGCGAAGTTTCTGAACTTTTTTCTTACTTATTCTATATTTCAATAATAAATAACGAGTAGAGTTCTCCCCTGGAAACTAAAGTAAGGAGCCTAGGTCTAAATAAGTGTTGTCTAAATAACCATAAGTATCCTTCTCATAGTTTGCCTAGGGACCATGTGTTGTGACCTCCTGTACCAAGAAATAAACAGTAGTGATTGGATAGAAAGACACATGAACAGTTAAATGAAAATAACACTTGCCCCTAGAACACTCTAAAGTTCTATTTTATGTGTACTTTCTTGATCTATGTCAAGAAAGGTTTCTGATTTTAAAGATTATTAGTAGCTTTCATAATTATTTGGCAATTGGAAATTGTGTGCATTGTAATTTATCAGTTGACACTGTCCAGAAAGTCACTGAATGCTCATTATGTCTTGTAAATACAGAATCAAAATGGTAAAACAAATATTCAAACATGCAAACTTTATATGCCCCAGTACAGGGGAACACCAGGGCCAAGATGTGGGAGTGGATGGGTATGGGAGCAGGGCTGGGGATGGAGGAGGGTATAGGGAACTTTCAGGATAGCATTTGAACTGTAAATGAAGAAAATATCTAATAAAAATTGGAGAAAAAGATAAAATATCATTAACATGAGGTAGTTCATATATTTTGAATGTACCTTACACAATGAACGAGTCTAATACAGACATAATTATCAGCAGCATTTTGCTAAACTATATCAAGAATACTCACAGATCACAAACAGAAAGTCTTATTATAATATCAATTTGTTTTAATCATTTTTAAAAACATTCAGTAAATTGGAAACAATTACTAAATTGTGTTCATCTTTTGAATCCATCATGTATCATGACAAGGCAAAAATGTGGATTAAATCCTTTTATATATATATTTTTTTTGCTATGATAAAATAGCAGGATTAAAATTAACTTAAAGATGAAAGAGTTTGTCTTATCTTATGATTCCAGAATTGGAAGAGACCATCATGACAGGTGTGATAAGGTATGGTGGTAAGAGCAGACAGCTGGCTAACCACATCTTTATCCACATACAATACAGAGATAGATCAAACAGGGAATGGACTTTTGGCTACTTTATGGTTCTTTTCCACCACACTTGTCCACCCCTATTCTGCCTTTCCAAACACACAGCACTTGGTAGCAGACAAAGAAGGCTAAAGGGATATCATTAGACAGTGATGTCATTAGGCCTTAATTTAATTAGATTACTAGGAGTATTGAGTTCCTTGAGGCAAGTTTGATCTTCCTGTCTGGATACCCAACTTTTTTCTCCTCCCTTTGTACAAGACCACATAACAAATAGCAGCAGCAGCAGCAGCAAGCAGAACAGGAGCAGGAGACGAGACAACAGCAGTAATAGTTCTAGAATTTATACCCTTTCAAGCATTCCCTGAATTTTAAACACCTTACATTTGCAGAGATTAGCAGCAGCTGGGAAAATCACACCCCTGTTAGAGCATGAAGCTAGCCATATTCAGCTGCTGTGGAAAATCTGAAGCAATCTGATATTCCATACCTGGAATTAAAACAAAAACATGTTCCTATAGCACTTCTGTGATTTTAAAGAATCTAAAATTATCACTATGTGAGGTGAGACATCAAGACCTTGAAGTCCAACACTAGTGATACACTTTGTTCTTCAGGGCTGGAGCACATAAATGTTCAGTAATCTCTCCCAACAGTAATTATAACTGGGGGCCAACAGTTAAATTCATGAGTTTACAGGAGACAGTTCTCATTCAGTCCTGTAAAATCTGCATGGCACCTACAAACCCACAGGATTACAACCATCTCTTGATTCAAAATGAATTCACCTGAACTTCAAACATTCTTATAATTTATATTTTCTTAATACTGTTGAACAGTCCAAGGTTTCTCCTGAAATTCAAGTTAACTTTGACTGCTCTTGTGAAATTAAAAATAAATTACCTACTTCCAATATATACAGAATATATATTACAATAGAAGGTGGTAGGAAGGACACAGTGAGGAAAAACAATTGGAATATAGAAATACGTTGTAGGGCAAAAACAGAAAAAATGTAGTTCCATGTGTAAAGGACCCTGAGCTTCAGTTTCAAAGGATTTAAATTGCTGCCATTCTCTAGGATGACACATAGTGGTTATGTTTTTTTATTCAGGTGTTTGGGGAGGTGGCTTTTTCTAGTCTCTGTATGCAGCATTTTGTGGCAGATGTCTCACGACTCTAGCATCTCTGCTATCTTGTGTTCTTCATTAAAAATCGGCCTTTAAAGCTGGGAGGCAGAGGCAGAGGCTGGTGAATTTCTGAGTTCTAGGCCAGCCTGGTCTACAAAGTGAGTTCCAGGACAGCCTGTCTCGAAAAACAAACAAACAAACAAACAAACAAACAATCATATAGGGCTTTACCCTTACATGTTCACACAGTGGCCTCTCGGTGTCTGGGTCAGAAACTATGAGTCAGTCACAATTTCTAAAGGAAAGTACAGAAGAATTTATAAGTCCTTCACTCTTCTGTCTTTCATGGCTTCCAAGCCACTACAACATGAACATCATTGCCACGCTCCATTTTAAGGGAGTCATAGACCTTTACCTGCTTCAACTATGTTAACAGCATATTCTGATTCCTCAGTCAATTACTTTCCAGCAACAAACAACTTCTAATACCTTTTCCTTTCATGAAGTGTATTTTTGGCAATGTGGATTCTTGTTCTAAGGGTAGGGTACCCCTCTGTATTTACTATTCAGAGGAGAAACTTTAATAGAATGGATTTTTTGAATAATCACATGATTTATTTATTGTGTACAATCAGGTTAAATCAAAATCATAAAATTATCAGGGGGTAAATTTATCAATCTACTTTATATCAAAAACTCATAATAAAACATACTGTATAGGACAATGACTATATACTGAGCTGGCATACAAAGAAAATGAGACTTTAGAAATAGGTTCTTCTCCAGGTGTGGTGGCACACACCTTTAATCCCAGCACTTGGGAGGCAGAGGCAGGTGGATTTCTGAGTTCAAGGCCAGCCTGGTCTACAGAGTGAGTTCTAGGACAGCCAGGGCTACACCTTTGTTTCTTTAACCCTGTCTCTAAAAACAAAACAAACAAACAAACAACAACAACAACAACAACAACAACAAAGAAATAGATTCTTCTTTCTTTTCATGTTATAAACAGGGGTCCAGAGGTCCATCCCATTAGATCCTCTATGAAAACATACCACTATCTACCTACTCTTCACCACCCTTACTGTTGTAGACCACAACTTATTACTTCTTGCTCAGAACCACCTTCTAACTGTAATTCCACCCTATTGTAAACAGTACCTTGAGAGATTGTTTTAAGGAGACCAGCATGTGTAGCCAAGAGCTTTTGAACCCAGCCTCTTTGTTCTCAGAATAATGGCTCTGAGACTTAATTATTTATGAAGAAATGCCTAGGCCATAAGCTTTATCCTCCCTCTCTTCTATGAGCCTTTCCTTTAAAATATTAGATCTCTCCATAACTGCTTGAGCTGTAGGGTTATAAGATACATCTGTAACATTTTCTATGTTATAATATCTATTGGATGCATATGCTGATGCAGCATCAGTTTCTAGATATCTTTAGCCATTCCATTTTTCTATCCAGATCATGATTTGGCTGGGGCACTAAGCTTCTTCATGAACTTTTCCTCTCCAACAAGCACATTTTTCACATTTCTTTCTGCCTCATTTGCTGCTCTTTTTTCTTTATAGAACTGCATAGGTGTAATCAGTAATGACTATTCTGCAGAGTCAAAATTATGCTGTCTTGACATTTCCTCTTACAAAACAATTAATTCATTGTCATTTAACTTTGTCTCATGCAAGTTCTTAAAGCAGGACCAGAATGCAGCCAGAATCTTTGGCAAGATATCTCAGGAATGGGTTCCAGCCTAGTTACTAATAGATTACTAGTTAATCTATAAAACTTAAAATATAATGACTTTGGCAGGTAGTATCAGCAGCCCAATAATTTATATTATATATCTATTTATATATAATAACATACACTCAAATGCTTATTGTAAGATGACCCAGATACTTCTAGGGAAATAGTAATTTTTTTTTTTCCGACTTGATGATCTATTGCCTATGACTGCAAGCACAAGTAGTAAACAGAAATTACTTAATTGTATATTGCATGGCAAATCATCTTCAGAAATAAAAAAATAAATAAATAAAGCACCACACATAAAGTTCATGTACTTTTGGGAGTCATATAAATGTAGGTTTAAAGGATAGAAAGGAGTATGACCTAGTGGCAATACATCTGACAAATTCAGTGAGGTAAGGTTTTCAGTACTTTTGTCTAATAATTAATTCTAAACAATTCTAATATTGATGGTATTCTCATTTGTATGGCCTTTTGACAGCTTTCTATATTGTACTTAATGATTTCTTGTCTTCTATTTCTTCCTTATTTTGGTTTCTTTGGGAACTCCATACAATGTGTTCTGATCATATTCAGTACTCTTTCTTTAACTCCTCCCAAATTCCCCTTTCTCTCCACACTCAATTTCTTTTTCTTCTTTCCCCTGCTTAAAGTAGTTGCCGATATAGCTTTCTCCTGAGAGGCTCAGACAGAGCCTGACAAATACAGAGGCAGATACTCCCCGACAACCACTGGACTAAGCACAAGGTCCCCAATGAAGGAGTTAGAGAAAGGTCTAAAGGAGCTGAAGGGGTTTGCAACCCCATAGGAATAACAACAGTATCAACCAAGCAGACTCCCCAGAGACCCCAGAGATTATAACACCAAATAAAGAGTAAACATGAAGTGACCCATGGCTCCAGCGGCATATGTAGCAGAGGATGGCTTTGTCAGATATGAGATTAGGCCCTTGGTCTTGTGAAGGCTTGATGCCCCAATGTAGGAGAATGGGGAATCAGGGAGACAGGAGTGGGTGTGTGGGTGGGGGAGAACTTCATAGAAGCAGGGGGAGGTAGGATGGGATAGGTATTCTGGAGGAGAAAGCAGGAACTGAGATAAAATTTGAAATGTAAATAGCTAAAATATCGAATTTAAAAAAATCACATAAATTCTTGCAGGTTTGAGTTTGCAGTCAGAAATGTTCATTCTACTCAGGAACATATTCTTTTTTTCCCAATTTTTATTAGATATTTCTTCATTTACATTTCAAATCTAATCCCAAAATCCCCTAAACCCTCCCCCATCCCCCGCCCTGCTCCCCTACCCACCTGCTCCCACATCTTGGCCCTGGCATTCCCCTGTACTGGGGCATATAAAGTCTGCATGACAAAGGGGCCTCTCTTCCCAATGATGGCCAACTAGGCCATCTTCTGCTATATATGCAGCTAGAGACATGAGCACTGGGGTACTAGTTAGTTCATATTGTTCTTCCACCTATAAAGTTGGAGATCCCTTCAGCTCCATGGGTACTTTCTCTAGCTCCTCCCTTGGGAACCCTGTTTTCCATCTAATAGCTGACTGTGAAAATCCACTTCTGTGTTTGCCAGGCACTGGTATAGCCTCACAGGAGACAGCTATATCCGGGCCCTTTCAGCAATATCTTGCTGGCATATGCAATAGTGTCTGCATTTGGTGGCAGATTATGGGATGGATCCCCAGCTGCAGCAGTTACTGGTTGGTCCATCCTTTTGTTTCAGCTCCACACTTGATCTCTGTAACTCCTTCAATGTGTGCTTTATTCCTAATTCTAAGAAGGGGCGAAGTATCCACACTTTGATCTTCATTCTTCTTGAGTTTCATGTGTTTAGCAAATTGTATCTTGGGTAATCTAGGTTTCTGGGCTCATATCCACTTATCAGTGAGTACATGTTAAGTGAGTTCTTTTGTCATTTGGTTATCTCACTCAGGATGATACCATCCAGATCCATCCATGTGCCTAGGAATTTTATAAATTCATTGTTTTTAATAGCTGAGTAGTACTCCATTGTGTAAATGTACCATAATTTCTGTATCCATTCCTCTGTTGAGGGACACCTGGGTTTTTTTTTTTTTTTCTTTTTCAGCTTCTGACTATTATAAATAAGGCTGCTATGAACATAGTGGAGCATGTGCAGGAACATATTCTTAAGAGAAACTGATTCTTTCTTTCCCAGCTCTTATCATTTTCCAGTAGTTTCTTAGCTAAGTGTGAACTTTAAATGTATTTTTCTATTTTATGTGTCATGTGTGTGTGTGTTTTGTATGTGTTTATACGCTTAGGTAAAACTATTTTGCTCATTAGTATGCCATTTATACATACTATTGATGGAACTAAAAGTACCTGGATATTTTTCTATTAACTGAATTAAAGGAGACTCAGGAAAATATTGCATCCTTTCTCTCATAGGTGAAATCATTAATTTGCATAGCTATGCATGGGGATGTGGATCCAGGTCGTGAACTAGAAAGACAACAATGAACAAACAAAGTCTTAGAAAGAATATGGGATTCACCACACACCTATGCTCACCTGATCTTTGACAAGGGAGCTAAAACTATCCAGTGGAAAAAAGACAGCCTTTTCAACAAATGGTGCTGGCACAACTGGCAGCTATCATGTAGAAGACTGGGAATTGATCCATTCTTATGTCCTTGTACTAAGGTCAAGTCTAAGTGGTTGAAGGACCTCCACATAAAACCAGAGACACTGANAAAAAAAAAAAAAAAGAAAGAAAGAATATGGGATTCAAATCAAATGGGTTGTCATGTAAAAATATGGCATGGAAGCATAAAAGGGAGGAGAGTGGTACAGGGACATGGTGGAGAGCAATAGGAGGGGAGGACTGTTTAAAATGATGTATGTTTGCAAAGGGCATGATGAAAGCCTTTGCTATGTATATTAATTGATAATAATCAGAAATCAAAACAAAATCAAACTAAGTTCATTGCCAAGTACTGATCTTCTCAACACAAATCGGATATTTATCCTGTTTCCTCAGTATTAGAATACATAAACATTGTTGCCGGGTTCTTCCCTTCTTCCAATAGTACTTTTACTTTCTAGTATTATGTCCTTTGGGGACAATCTATATAGTCATTTTAGAAGAAGGAACACCAGCTGAAACTATGCCTCCACCAGACTGACATGTGAGAAAACTTGTGTTGAAAGTGGAAAATAACTTTAATCTCAGCACTCAGGAGGCCAAGTCAGATGAATCTCTAAGTTTAAACACCATCCTCATATGCATTGAGTTCTCAGACAGCCATAGATAAAACACTGTCCTCCTATACCAATGCCTGGCAAACATGGAGGGGGAAGGCCACAGTCAGCTATTAGATGGAACACAGGGTTCCCAAGGAAGGAGCTAGAGAAAGTACCCCACTAGCTGAAGGGGTCTTCAACCCTATAGGTGGAAGAATAACATGAACTAACTAGTACCCCCTGAGCTCATGTCTCTAGCTGCATATATAGAAGAGGATGGCCTAGTTGGCCATCATTGGGAAGAAAGGCCCCTTGGTCATGCAGACTTTATATGCCCCAGTACAGGGGAACGCCACGGCCAAGATGTGGGAGCAGGTGGGTAGGGGAGCAGGGCCAGGAGGGGGGAGGATATAGGGAATTTTCTGGATAACACTTGAAATGTAAATGAAGAAAATATCTAATAAAAGTTGGAAAAAAATAAAAGGAACCTACAACCTAAAAAAACCAAAAAAACAAAAAAACCACTGTCCTCATTTAAATAAATAAATAAATAAATAAATAAATAAATAAATAAATAAAATCAATTAAACAAACAAAAAGATAGGATCAAGGTGAGAAGGACACAATATCTGTCCCAACACTAACACTGGGAGTTACTGTTGACCAGTGGGACTCAGACATGCAGGAACACTGCCAAACCTGTGGCATAAGTTCCTTCTGATCTGTCAGGCCAGTGCCCTGAGCAGACCTTGGGCACAGACTCCGCAGCCAGTCCCACAGCACCCACAGGAAGCTCTACCCACAGGAGTTCTAACACAACTAAGATCACATGATCTCAGCAGCTTGGACACACCAGGATCTCAGGATCCCAAAGACATCTTGACTCCCAGGAGCTCTGACACACCCAGGATCACAGGATCCCAGAATCACAGGGTCACATAGATAACTGGACTCTGAGGAGTTTTGTCACAATCAGGATCAAAGGAAGGACAAGCTCTAGTCAGATATAGCCAGGTCAGGTAGCCCTAGAGATAACCAGATGGTGGGAGGCAAGCGTAAGAACATAAGCATCAGAAACCAAGCTACTTGGCATCATCAGAACCCAATTCTCCCACCATAGCAAGTCCTGGATACATCATCACACTGGAAAAGCAAGATTCAGATCTAAAGTCACTGCTCATGATGATGATAGAGGACTTTCAAAAGAACATATATAAGTCCCTTAAAGAAATACAGGAGAACACAGGTTAACAGCTAGAAACCCTTAAAAAGGAAACATAAAAATCCCTTAAAGAATTACAGGAAAACACAATCAAACAGGCAAAGGAAAGGAACAAAACCATTCAGGATCTAAAAATGGAACTAGAAACAATAAAGAAATCACAAAGGGTGACAACCTTGGAGTTAGAAAACCTAGGAAAGAGATCAAAAGACATAGATGCAAGCATCACCAACAGAATACAAGAGGTGCAGAAGATAGCATAGAAAACATTGACACAATAGTAATAAATAAATAAATAAATAAATAAATAAATAAATAAATAAATGGGTATAAATAAATAAATAGAAAAAATGCAAAGGGCAAAAAGCTCCTAACCCAAAACATTTGGGAAATCCAGGACACAATGAGAAGACCAAACCTAAGGATCATAGGTATAGAAGAAAGTGAAGATTCCCAATTTAAAGGGCCAGTAAATATCTTCAACAAAATTATAGAAGAAAATGTCCCTAACCTAAAAAAAAGAGATGCCAATGAACATACAAGAAACCTACAGAACTCCAAATAGACTTAACAAGAAAATAAATTCCTCCTGTCACAATAATCAAAACACCAAATGCACTATACAAAGAATTTTAAAAGCAATAAGGGAAAAAGGTCAAGTAACTTATAAATGCAAGCCTATCAGAATTATACCAGACTTCTCACCAGAGACTATGAAAGCTAGAAGATCCTGGGCAGATGTCATACAGACCCTAAAAGAACACAAGTGCCAGTCCATCCTACCATACCCAGGAAAACTCTCAATTATCATAGATGGAGAAAACAAGATATCCCATGAGAATACCAAATTTATACAATATTTCTCCACAAATCCAGCCCTATAAGGATAATAGGTGGAAAACACCAACACAAGGAGTGAAACAACACCCTAGAAAAAGCAAGAAAGTTAACTTTCAAGAAACCCACACAAACATAATTCCACTAGGGGGTGGGTAGGGGAGCAGGGCAGGGATGGAGGAGGGTATGGGGAAATTTCTGGATAACACTTGAAATGTAAATGAAGAAAATATCTAATAAAGAGAAAAAAATGCATTGTGGAGAAGCCATAGAAAACTGCAGTTCTCATCCATATCAAGGAAGTTTTGTTCTTCGTTTTAATAGTAGTAAATGCACAAGCCACTGAGAATAAAAGACAGATGAGTGTTCAGCCCTAAACATAACATTTATGGAATTTTCTCTAAGCCTGAGACATTATAGGTGAGGTGTGTCAAAAATTGATGTGCAAAAGAGAAGATAGGGGAAAAAGATATTTAAAAAAAAAAAAAAAAAAAAAAGATGCAGCCATTTCAACCATAAAAGCTAAGCAAGCAGCCTTTTATTTTAGATCCCTGGACTAAATCTGTAAAAGAATATGTCCACCAACAATGATACCCAGGTCTAGAAGAAGCTCACTGTTGAACAATTTGCTCACTCAAGGGGAAGGGAGTCATTGCTGCTAATTGTGGCCCCTACCAGGATAGTTTCAATCAAATAGTCACACAACAGATGACTCTGATTAAATTAAATGGCTCCCAAAACAAACCCCAAAGTCATGAAAAGACTGAGGTGGGGTGGGGCTTTAGTGATGGTTTGAAAATAAGAGAGAGTAACAAGAAAGAGTAATAACAACAACAACAAAATAACAGGAAGTAACAATCATTTTTCCTTAATATCTCTTAATATGAAAATTAATATAATCAACATATCCTAATTAATTGAAATTCAAAAATATTAGGAATTAGAAATATGTTATCTATCATCCAAAGGTCTCTCTAATCTGGTAATTGGAGAAATATGTCCAATATTGTACAATTCATATATACTTTCTGCTTGTTTGTAAGTGACAGTGTCTTGCTGTGTACCATATAATGGTCTTGAAATCATGCTTCTCCTATCTCAGCCTCTTAGTAGGATTGTTTATTTGATGATTTTACACTATACTATGGTTTTCAGAACAGCTTACATATTTCAAAATTATTTATACAGCCTAAAGAAACATAGACAATTAATTTGGGAGGTGACTTGTAAGACAACAACAAAGAATGAAACTGAATGTTTTCCTTGATATTTATAGTTATTGTATCAATTTTGAAGAAAAGGACCTTATAAGTTACTGTTTTTCTGAGATGAATGCTTCTCAAAATCATCACAGCCAATGAACCAGAAACTTACCCTCACCTAATTACTATGCTATCCTTAAGCCAAACCATTCATTGAAACAGCTGATGAATGACTTCATGGATAGACAATCTTAATACACACACCATTTCTTAAATGAATGTAACCTTTTCTCTGTGGGCTGTTAATTATGACAATCACTTAAATCAAATAACTTTGACCATAACAGAAAATATGTATCAAATAAACATGCTTGCAATTCATTCCTTGGCTCAGTAGAACTGTTAGCTACTACTGTTAGCTTAGCTACTATGGAGGTAAAATCCCTTGGTAATGTAAGAGATATTGAATTACAGCCTTATTACAATGTACTCCAATGTCTAAAAATTGTTCTTATTTTGGGTTTAGACCACAGTAAGACCAAAGATTTTAAAGCTCTACTGAAAACAAAACAAACAAACAAAAAGATTTTATCAATTTATTTTCATTTAATAACATGTCCACCATTTTTATGATTGGTATAAAATAAATATGTGTGTATATATATATATATATTATATATTATAAAATATAGTTCAACAAATAAAAACCAAGAAAAAAAATCCATAAGGAAACACCTTTCTCTCTCTCTCTCTCTCTCTCTCTCTCTCTCTCTCTCTTTCTCTCTCTCTCTGTGTTTGTGTTTGTGTATGTTGTTTGAGGAGTTCCTTTAAATTTTAGAGAGTACAGAAACTTATTTATTGCAGAATTAGCCCAGAATATATTTATAAAAATATTTTGTTGCTTTTATATCTTTGAAAGTAAACCTTAATATTTTAACTTGAAACAGTGAACTTTGAGTGTGAGGTTAAAATTTTTTCTATAGCGTGAATATATTTAATTAATATAAAATACATTCAACAAATGCCACCGAGAATATCTTTCTTATGCTGCTACATTTTCTGTGATTTCTGTTTGGCCTGAGTGAATGTGTCCATCTTTCCTCCAAACTAATGGCTACTTCTCGGCATTATTTCTGGGTCAATGATTACGCATCTTCCAGGAGTTTCTCTTACTCATCTTTATACCAGCGTTTGCCCATTCTTGTGACTATAGGATCCTCAGGACAAATCTATAATCTCATACAGTTTTGTTTTTCAAAAATTTCCCCAATCATTAATGTGTTTGTAGAGAGAAGCTTTATCTTTTTTTTTTTTTTTTTCATTTTCTTGTCTGTACTATGTACTTGTGTGATTGTACAATAATGTCCCAGTTTTATGCAAGGAATAAATGAGTAGTTATAAAGTTTTTTTTTTTTTATTTATATAACAAAAATCTAGTAGAGATATCCAGGTGCCTCTTATTTAAAATGCATCATTCTAAAGACCTAACAAATACTCCCATATTTGCTATTATGACTGATTAAGTGTTCTCTATAGCGCATAATGAAATTACTCTCTTTGTATTGAGAGTGATTCTGTTGCACTATTGAAAAAATATCAATTAGACACTAATTAGTCCTGCTCTTTGCTTGTGGAAGGTTTGAGGGGAATGGGTGTGGAAGAAAATGGGAGCAATAATTAAGGAAACATTTAGGCAATTCAAACCTTGTGCTCCTTACAGATAAAAAATGCAAATCAAGTTTGCAGTAGAACCTCCACACAGACAACCAGGGCAGATGCTAATGAATCTAACATGATTGCCATGAGTAGTTTAGTTTGAAAACCATTGATTTCTTTTCAAAGAGAGCAGTGAAACACAAAGTTGTTTTGTTTCACCCAAGCTGAAACACTAAAAGCTTCTAATGTGCCTAGTAATCCATTGCGAGGAAGATGACTGGTAGGAAGCCCAGCAGTTTTGATGAATTGATTTTTGTCAGACACGGGGGTCCTGACTTATTTTGACAGAAGGTGCTGTGCATAGATCAGTACAGGCAAGTGAGAGATAGCAGTGATTTTGTTATGTAATAGTGTAATAATACAGCATTTGCAAGGTTTGAAAGTGCAAGTGAGAAACAATAAAAGTGAAGAATTTCACAGTTAAGGAGGAAACATACCAATGTGTCCTTTAGCACCAAGTCACAACTCAGAATTAAGGGACTCATAATTCAGGGTGAATAGTGTGGCTGCTTGCTTACAGACATAGACAGCACCAATAGTCAAGTCTTTTATTTTCATTTCTGTTCTCCCTTTTTTACACTTAAGAATCCACCAAGCTTCATTATAATACCAGCACAGCAAACATACTTTAGCTTTATTACTTTTAGTTCCACACTAAATTAGCTGTGTTGCCGACCAACAGCCAATGTTGTGGGATACAAGCACCCAGAGCTCCTCTGTGTATAAATCCGTGATACTCCACATCTTAAAATTAGTTTTCTATCTTCTACAATGGCACCCTCTACTGGATTAATCTTTTGTTTATAAATAACCCTGAGAGCATTCATAAGGGAGTCAAAATCTTGCCACTGTAGCTTCCTTTCCCTTCTTTATGTCTCACTAATTTTTGACTAACTCAATATTCTCATAGTCCAACCCAAACCCTATGTCTTGTAAGAATAAAGTTTTACTGAATGACTCTAAGTGTCAAACTTGTTCAAGCATTGAAGCATGTTGATATTTTATAGTCTAAATGTCCCTGAGAAGGTCATAATTCACATTATACCCATTTTTCAGATGAGAAAGTACAAATATAAAAATTATTATGTAATCTTTTCTACATCTAGGAAACAGCAGAGGATTTAGTTATTTCCAAAAGCTTCGCTATTTAAAAACAACTCTTATTTTTGTCTTTCTTACAATGTATTATCTCTCAGAGCATTTAGCTTTCTGAGGCTCTGTTATTTTCATGTGAATTATGAAAAAAAATGATTTTCCATTTAAAAAATGCTAATAAAATATTAGTACATTCTGCTTTACTCTGATGGAAAGTAGCCATTTCTTGTTAAAAAAAAAAAACTGTGATGATTCCAAAATATATCATATTTGATTTGAAATAAAAGCTAAGAACATAATAAAACTGATTAAGAAAAAATGTAGTTCTGTTTCTGTAAATATAAAAGATAATATCCAGAAAGATAGTTTTATTGTGTTTCTATAATAAAATTCTTTGTGCCAATGACATCAGGGACAACTGATGAAATTACAGCTTTTGAGAAAGTGATTAGTGAGACAAAGAGTGAAATGAAGGAAAACAGCAGCTGAAAGCACCACATGCAGTTAGAATTATTTATTAAACATTAATGTCATGCAAGCTCTCCTAGAAAAACCTTGTGAAATGCTCAAAGGCCTGTGATGACCAGGGCTTGCTGAGAATTTGCCAAAGAAAAGGAAGGAGACATTTTAGCAATGGAAAAAAAAATAGATTGAACACAGAAGAAGCCCCATCGATGCCCGTTTACAGAAAGCAATGGATGAAATGGAAGTGGACAGGAAAAGTGTAAAGGGGCCAGAGATCAGTGATGTAGTTAAACAGGGCAAATACCTTTTGTGTCCGATTGCCTCTCTAATCCTATTACAAATATTTGAACACTTTCCTGGAACTTTAGTCATTCAGTAGAACTGTATACAGAGAGGTATTTGTATTGGGATAAGTTAAGTCACCCACATCTAAAATCCACTATCCCTAACCCTTGTGAGGAATTATGAGACTAGGAACTTTACCAGTTCTTTGTGCAAAATCCTGAGCTATAACTGAACACTGGCTATATAAGCAGAAGGAGAGATCATAGGACAAGGAAGGAAAGAAGAAGGTATTCTATTTTATTCCCCTCGTTTCTTTCTTTTCCATGTAATTTACAAAATTGGTGGTGTTGTGTTATTGGTAAAGAAACTAGGCCAAGGTAGGGATACAACTAAAGCCCCAAGTTATAAAAATCCCTGTGATAAAAATGTTGAGGGTAATTAGAGATAGTAGAAAATGTGAATGAATGATGAGACTTCCCATCTCCAAGAAATAATTAAAAAAAAAAAATAGCAGAGAAAGACTTTTAGAAAACAGAGAGAAAAGACTCTGGAGAAGGATTAATAGAATGAGTGCAGGGAAAGGGAAATTACACACAGAGAGAAGTCCAATGGATGATGTTAGAATCTGATATCTGTGAAGTACTGGATGGGCGGGAAAAACAATCTTGCTTAAGAACACACCATGAAGTTGATTAATTGGAAGTTAGCATTTGTGATGCCAAGAGGATATTTTTGTTTTTATTTATCATTTATTTATTTTTAATTTTATTTTTTGTGATTCATTTTTTACACTCCATATTTCATTTCCTGCCCCTCTCCATCCACCCTCTGACTGCTCCACATAACATACCTCCTCCCCACCTCACCCCATCTCCATGTGGATGTTCCCACACCCCCACCCCACCTAATCTCAAAACTCCCTGGGGATTCCAGTCTATTGAGGGTTAGGTGCTTCATCTCTGAATGAACACAGACCTGGAAGTCCTCTATTGTATATGTGTTGGGGGCCTCATATCAGCTGGTATATGCTGTCTGTTTGGTGGTCCAGTGTTTGAAAGATCTTAGTGGGTCCAGATTAAGACTGCTGGTCTTCCTACAGAATTGCCCTTTTCCAAGAGGAGATTTTTAGCTGAAATTCTCAACCTCATAGTAGACTTCTAGTAGTTAATGATAGAAATTCAGTATTTAGGCAAAAAAAAATGAATTTCTATAACCCATAAAGAAAAGCAATCAGTAATTCATCCTTAAGGAGGGTAAATGTTCAGAGGGATCGGACTACAGGAGAAGAGATATTTAAGAATGTCCCTAATGGGGATAAAATACAAATTAAAAATAGGGCAGGAAACATGGTTTTGAGAATGGAGAACTACCAAAAATACTTTCTAAAACATTGTATCAATTTCACTTGTTAATGGAAGAGTATGGATCCATGTTTACATTTTCATGTATATTGGAAATTACAGTCTTTCACCATTATAAAATCAATAATGCTTCTGTTTCAACAGCTAGAAGAATATGTCAGTAGTTATGCTATCTATACCCAGTCTGTAGTACATACACTTGAGAGAAACTCTTAACAACTGGGTTACATTTCTAGCCCTTACCAATTGTTTTTTTTTTTTTTTATGGAAAACAAAACAAAAAACAAACAAACAAAAAGCAACAAACAAAACCTCTGAGACCATTCCTCTATAGATGTCTAGAAGGATAGTTCTAAGAAAACGATGACACCACCTGGCTGTGGATTTTAGGTAATTAAAAAATGCTGTTGAACTCATGGCAATGATTGGTGATTTACTTATGACCCTCAATATCTAGTTTGACCTCTTCACAGACTTTGGCTGAACATATATTACTTGGTGACTGAAAAATAAATACCAAAGGTATACTAAGAAGTGTGTCTCAAATCTAGAGATCTTACTGGCATGACTTATTGTGTTTTTTTCCTGAGCTCTCTAAACAGAGAACATTCAGAAACAGAAAGAGTTGAAGACATTGGGATAAATTGGAACTACTTTGCATAAGTAATAATGAAAGTGAACTCATTATAGCTATTTTTAGATTGTTTCTTTCCAGTTAACTAATCTTGTTAAAATTAGTTTCATTCTTTTCCAATCAATGACCCTTCAAGATCATAACTAGAAAGATGCTACCAACAAGTCTATTACTTTATGAAATTTATTTTCCCGTTGCTGCAGTTGGAGTCATTCATTAGATCACTTTTATTTTTTTGCTGTAATTCACTCATTATTATTATTAAGTTTTATGAGAATTTATGCTTCTTCATTTTAAATGAAAGAGATTTTCCTTTCTGAAGGATGAGGCATATTTATTTTTCTAGGGGGATCATACTTGACATAGATATCAGCCTGCTGCAATTCATGACCATCTTTCTTTGCAGGACTAGACATTGAACACAGAGCTTCAGTTAGTGCAAACCTACCCAGCATAAGGGCACAGCTCTAGCTTCTATCAACTAATCTTGATTTATTTGGCCTTATAATTTAAGCACTGACCTTATTGATCTTTTCCTTACCTTTTAGTTGGAACATTGTCAGAGTAATCAGCGTACTTCTGTCCTCACATGAAAGAATTAAAAGACAACGAAGTATAAACATTATAAAAATGACAAAACTATCTCATTACCTAGTACTTAATAAATTTTCTCAATAAAAAGTATAACGCACAGAAAATATTTCCATTGATTTCAGCAATAATATGTTCAAATAGCAGCAATGGTTTCAGTTTCCAGAAGATTTTCTTTTGTGACCCACATGAAAATATTTGTTTTGTTGTTGTTGTTGTTGTTGTTGTTGTTGTTGTTGTTTGATTTGTTTTGAAAATGTATGTTTTATTTTGTAGAAACAGAAGTTACAAGTTCATGGAGGACAAAGTTTTCAGTCATTACATGTGCTGGTGAACGGGGCAGTCATTCTTACTTTTTAGTTAAAGAACCCTTGTCCTTCCTGTCAGGTACATAACTTTAGGGAATGGCAGTTGGTCCACTGAGAATGTCATATTTGAAAGTCAGTATTGTCAAACTTGGTATGAGTCATTTTCCTAATAATGGTTACTTAAAACACTTAAAATTCCTGCTACAAGGTTCTATCAAGTTAGAAGTTTAAAATGATATGAATGTTGAAGGTTTTAATAGGCACGTGTTCAATTCTATTTTTCTTGGGCCTTATAGTGAATACATATTGGCTGAAAAGGTTTTTACACAGAACCTAGTGCTAGAAAGTCAGGGAGCTATTAGCAACAATGCAGCAGTTAGAAAGTGGTGAGTTATTAGCAGCAACAAAGGCAGAAGGATACTCACTTCAGCAGGGTGTGCAAGTTCATAATCAGAACACATAAGGCAGAGTTCAGATCTATACCCAGAATTCAACTCACAGTAAGAAAGGTAACTTTCCCTCCTACAACAAGAATTTTTTTGTGCTTCCCCACCCACCCACCCACTCCTGCCCCACTGCCTTTTTACTCCCCTATGCTGGGGCATCAAGCTTGGTGCCACTCCAAGCTTTTTAATCTTTCAGAAACAGAATATTGTCATGTATTCGAAATTGTAACTATTTTCCTGCCTCAATCTAGAAAGCACTGTGATTGTGTTTGTGCCAAAATAGCTGATTAAACCACTCCCCTCACAGAAAAGTTTTAATGGCTTCAAATTACATAAAGGGTGACAATTTTATAGTTTCCTCAAATACAATCAAATTCTGCTGCTGTAACAGTATATAGTTATCATCGTACCAATTAAATAACATTACTGAAAATAAAGACATAATGTGTGGTCACTTGCATGCCTTCTAATCATAACACTATGAACAGAGTATTAATGGACCCAGCACACAGCATTTATTCAACCAAAGGTACAAGATAATCAAGATTTTCCAATTATTAAATTGGATATAATGGTTAATTTGAGACGCAGGTTTTCCATCATTGCTGCTTACCAAAATGCAGACATTGATAGCTGCCTTCAGGACACATTGCGTTCATATAGTATTATTGCTGATTCTAGCAATTGAGAATTTTATCTAGAACATTTAGTACCACCTTAAATATCTAAAATATTCTTCATAATATGTACTTCTCTGGTAAACATTTCTATCTAGTGTGATATTTTTGTTTTTCCCAAGTTAGAGCAATTTTATAGATTAATATAGGGATATAGTAAAAAAAAAAATCATGAGTGCAAATAATTCCCTTTAGCAGGAATGCAGATAGGGGCCTTGCACAGGCATATGTGTAAAGACAAGCATGTGAAGTTATGAAGTTAGTGAAACTTCAGGCTAATGACATGAAATATAATTTCATGAGGAAGAAAATTCATGCCAACATTAATTCTAAATTTAGCAATTTCAACTATTCAATGATGTATGCTACTTTAATGGATAAAAACAACAATATATACTATCTGAAGGAAATACACATTGCTAGCAAAGACAAACACTAAACATGACAGCATGGAAATAATTTAACTTTGAATAATTTATGCCCAACACTATGAAAGTTTTGGTGAAGTTTTTTTTATTTTCACTTTGTTTAGAATAACAATAATCTCTGGCATGCCATCTATAGTTAGAGTCTTATGTTTTAATTGGTTCTATTGACTAAGAGGAGAGAATTTGCTAGGGCTTAAACTTCCTATTCCAATCATGATATCACTGCTATAATTCTATTTGCGAGTGTATGTATATCCTACATTATACAATGAATTATCAAGGCAAAACTGCACTTTGGTAGATTAAATCACCAGACTCATCACAGATTGGACTAGATTCAACAATTCATTAATAACTTCTAAAACATAGGCACTATAATTATATATTGGGTCCACTGGTGTTACAGTAAACTACCATTTAATCAGTTGGTCTCCTCATATCTAAATATTCTAATTATCTAACAGGCAGTCTTTCAGTAAGTTATTGTAGTGCACTTTGGGGAGACAGAGAGAGAAATTTATCACAGATTTGGTTTTCCTATGGAAATTCAGCTTTTATCCTCAAAGAAGATAGACTTTCTTCTTAATGAAGGGTTTTTATTTTTAGCTTGGAAACTGGCTCAACTCGAAATACCATATTGAGAGAGAATAATTATTGATACAAGAATCCATAACATATTTTTTTTTTCTTTTTCTTTTGCTGGCATTTGACAGTGTCCATTAGGGTAGCTGCATTTCTTTAAGCCGCAGCTCTAACTTTAATTAACAGCCTCTATAGCTTATAAATCAAACACTCTTCTTACTGATCTTCCATTTGTCTCTCAGTTGGAGCCTTGTGTCATACTAGACCATGCTATTGAATGCCATATTTCAGAGCCAAGTGTCTTTACTCAATATGGCACTTGCATGTGTCTTAGTTGTTGTTGTTGCTGTTGTTGTTGTTGTTGTTGTTGTTGTTGTTGCTGTTGTTGTTGTCGCAACTCTCTGGTTCAATTCAGTACAACTCATTCAGATCATAATATTCAACTGATATAATGAAATAATTCAATACAACTTCTTGTCCTATCAATCTGTATATATGATTGATCTATGGTATCATCTACCACTAGGCAACTCAATGTAAGAAGAAATATTTACTTTTTCCATTCATTGTTGCATAGCATACTATGTATGCATCAATTATGATTTTAAGGTTCTATTGGCTTAGTAAAAAATGTATTTAAGTAAGATCTTGTCTCATTGATATTTACTTACATTATTCTTGACTGATCATTTATTTTAAAACAACGCATAGTTATTGTGGACTGTGGTTAAGTAGACACAAAAGCCTTTCTCATCAAGCTTTTACTCTATAATTATTCATTGTAATATCAACAGTCATTCCAGTATTATAATATAGATTTTTTTTTTTCTTATTTCATCCTGGAGCATGACCTAGCCGCTGATGTTTGGTCTTTTGCTGTAATCAGGATATATTGTATGAGAAGCTAATCTATTTTCAATAGAAGGTAAAATAAATATAAATACATGTAAAGTAACATAAATATAAATGTAAGTACAAAATAAAAATTAATATAAATAGAGGTAAATTTAAAAATTTTCCCATTAACTAAAGCCAATCATATTGATACTTGTTACTAATATATGAAAGTTTAATATCAAATCTCATAATATCAGGAATATTCCTGAGTTTTTAATAACTCTAATAATTTAAAGATTCTCTTCATGTAAACTTTGTGAAAATATGAAAATTATTTAACATCTTCATATTCAGATCCCAATGAGAGGGAAACTTAAAAATATTACTTTATGATGAGAGACAGTTATTATTCACTGAAAGGAACTTGGAATGTCCTCCTCCCCTGCTGCCATTTATATGCAGTTTGAGTAACCATAAGCTGTTGTCTTTCTTGGATGGAAAGTTGCTTCCTGTGAGCCCTACCTGAATCTTTATAGTTCATGGATTTTCACTCTGTTTCTGAGAGTTCTTATGGTTTTTATGATCCCCCTTGAGCCACAACTTAGTGGGTTAGGAGACTATATCTTTCTGGTGGCTCGGTAGTTTTAATCAGCAAGTTTTCAATAGAAAATTAGAAAGGTGCTAAACGTATTTTCCAAATCTAAGACTTGCAAACTATTTCATGTCAAACTGGCCGGATTATTTCCTTTATTGCTTTGTGTTACCACATTGAGATGCTGTGCATTCTAGTGAGAAGAAATAAAGGCAGATACTATGTGCTTATCTTCAATGTGCAGACTCATTATGTGCTTATCTTCAATGTGAACACATTGTAAATGAAAATTAAATACCCTTCTGAACATCAAATCCTGCTAACAAATGTGCACCAGACTATACCCTTTATTTCCTCTCAGGATCATGTGAACTCTTGGGAACCAAAGTTTACTCTTCTCAAAGATTACTATTTTAGTTATTGCTCTATGTATGAAATAAATTTAGTAGTCAAAATTTACATATAGTTATATCATCTAAAATTAAAATTTTCTATACTTTGAGATTTTGTAAATATGGGTTTATCTGTCTTTGTTTTTTTTTTTTTTTTTTTTTTTTGAATGAAAACAAAGCCCAATTGTGAATTAATGGTCACCATTTTATGGAATTATTGGGAATGATTACAAGGTATGTGCTCTACATAGAAGGCAAGCGACTAGGGAGGAGGAGTGCTTTGTGGTTTCAAAAGACTCATGCCATTCTAGTGTTTACCATATGCCCATGTTTGTGGATCAAGTGATAAATTTCCTAGTCTCTGCTCATGTTTTCTCTGCCATCATGGATGCTAACCCTTTGAACCTGGAAGCCCAATTAACAATTTTCTTTTATAAATTTTCTTTGATATAATGTTTTGTCACAGGAGGAGAAAAGAAACAAGAATATGATATTTATCCATAGGAGGAGAGAAGCAGAAGAAAAATAGAAGAAAGAAAGAAAAGAAGCAAGTAGCAAGCAAGAATGTAAGGAAAAGAAAGAAAAGAAAGAAAGAAAGAAAGAAAGAAAGAAAGAAAGAAAGAAAGAAAGAAAGAAAACCTATCATTTTAGAAAAAAAGATTTATTAATGAAGCAGGGTCAGGTTAAGAGATAACAAAAGAAAACAGGAATAAAAATAATTGGAGCTTTTAAGAATATAGAATTTGCTACATGTTAGAGCATCAGAACTACTTGCTTGGGTGAACTGTTAGGAAAGTCCAATTAATGATACCAGTATACTGGATTTTTGCTCACCTTGAATTTCATCTAACTAGATTATCTTATTCTTGAGGCCCAGACAAAATAGTAGCGTGAGAAGTCTTTAGGTTCCCAAGCTCTATACTGAGTGTCCTATTAGCTTCAAATGTCAACTTGACACAGCCTAGAGGGACTGGAGGAGGAATCAGTCTGGGCATATCTGTAGGGAACTGTCTCGATTGCATGATGTAGGAGGCCCCAGCCTACTGTGGGCAACACTGTTCTCTAGGAAGATGTCTCTCTCTTTCTCTCTCTCTCTCTCTCTCTCTCTCTCTCTCTATATATATATATATATATATATATATATATATATATATATATATATATATATATATAGATATATAGATATATAGATAGATAGATAGATAGATAGATAGATAGATAGATAGATAGATATAGATATAGATATAGATATAGATATAGATATAGATATAGATATAGATATAGATATAGATATAGATATAGATATAGATAGATAGATATAGTCTCCTAACCCACTAAGTTGTGGCTCAAGGGGGATCATAAAAACCATAAGAACTCTCAGAAACAGAGTGAAAATCCATGAACTATAAAGATTCAGGTAGGGCTCACAGGAAGCAACTTTCCATCCAAGAAAGACAATAGAGAGAGAGAGATATCAAGCTATGTACGCATGTGCTTTATCAAAGTTGCCAGCAGTTTTCATCCACAGTTTCTCCCTCAGATTCTTGTCACAGTTCCTGTCTGAAATCCCTTAAACGATGCATACAACCTGGAAATGTAAGCCATCCTGCCTTGCTCAAAGTTGATTTTATTCACTATGTTACCATAGAGATAGTAGGAAACTAGAGCAATACCTTCTAACTTTACCCATTAAACTGTGGATGATAAACTCTTGGAGGGATAAGGGGGTTCACTAGTCAAAAAATACTTACCTAGGGTAGAAAAGTTTAGGGTCCTGCTTCAATCAAACTCATTGCAGAAAATGAAAAAAAAAAAGTTTGAGTGTACAATCTTAGAATGTAAAAATTTCCTAAGTAAGTAAAATATTCACACTTTATATAAAATAAGACTCTTACTGTCATCTTTCTGGTCCTATAATATTATCATACAAGCCAATCAACATTCACTATTTTCGGAACATCTGCTATCCATCCATGAAGATCTGAGGAACATCATGTTCTTAAATAACATTATAAAAAAGAACAATACGTCTGAAGATAACAATTAAGTAACTATGTGTGAGGAGAATGTGAATGCTAAAATAAAAATTAATAGGAAGAAAATGGTGAGAAAAGAGGCAAGTGTAAAAATCTCCTGTGAAGATACTGCTTCGTCAAACATAACAACCTAACTAGTTTGAAATTAAAATTTGCTTTAGCTTTTATTTTAAAGACTTTTTTTTTAGAAATATCTGACAACAATCCCATTTAATTGTCTCATTATAAAAGCAATTTCTTGGTCTTAGTCTACATTAAACCTATCTTGGTACAAACTGAGACATAAGAATATGAACTGGATGACAGTTCAATGATGGAGATGCAAAAGGAATATTAGTCCTTGAGTTATAGTCTCCTGAAGTGTGTCAGAAAACTGTTCACATACTTCTCATCACATATCAAGCCTTAATGAAAAGTTGCTATGAGTTAAAAGTAACAGGTACTTTTCACTTGATCTGAAACCCTAATGGACAAAGTAGATGTTCCCACATAATCTTTCTTTTACTAAGGTTGTCTTTTTTAAAAATTAGATAATTTCTTAATTTACATTTCAAATTTTATCTCTTTTCCTGGTTTCCCCTCTAAAAGCCCCCTATCTACTCCCTCTACCACTGCTCCCTAACCCATCCACTCTCTCTTCCTAGCCTTGGTATTCTCCTCCATTGGGGCATCAAGCCTTCACAGGAACAAGGGCCTCTCCTCCCATTGATGACCGAAAAGGCCATCTTCTGCTACATATGCGGCTAGAGCCATGGGTCCCTCCATGTGTACTCCTTGGTTGGTGGTTTAATCCCTGTAAGATCTGGGGGGCGGGGGGGGGGGCGGGTACTGGTTGATTCATATTGTTGTTCCTCCTATAGGACTGCAAACCCCTTCAGCTCCTTCAGTCCTTTCTCTAATTCCTCCATTGGGGAACACAGGTAAGATCACACAATCCTTAATTTAGATTAAAACTCCTTGTAAAACCAATCACACTTTCACCTCTCTCTTTCAAAGCACTACCAAAGCATGCACATGTGAAGCAAAGTGATTATGAAATTGAATTAAAATACAAAACACTGGTGTGGCCTGACACATTCATCATGCCAGCAATGTTCATTTTCTATTTTGTCTTTTCTCTAAATCGTTCTCATTTTCAAATGAGGTGTATTTGAGAATCTAATGTTATCAAAGCAAACTTGGACCTTGTTAGCCAATTGAATTATTCAGTTTTATTTTTTTCTTTTTACCTGTTGTTTCAAATTAGGATTGATCCTTTTGCATTGAGCAAATGCATATTTATTTACAAATTTGAAGTACACTCAGCCACAGAAATTAATTTAATATGTAGTGTGGGGAAAAATCCCATCAGATCTGTGAGCTAGCAAAGCAGATTTTGACAGAATTATGTACAATGAATTGGGAGGCAGCAACACCTACATCAAAGTTAGTCGCCCTTTTCTAATTTGTAACCTGAAGGGATCTTCATGCTTATTATATCTGACAGTGTTTGCAGTTTGGTTTTAAGCACTTATAGTACAGTCACTTGGATTATAAGGCTTGTGCAGAAGCCTACTCAGATGATGAATGATGAAGTTTATTTATAAATCCATACCTATTGGCCTTCATTCAACAATCCTAATATTCATATAATCTTTGCTACTGCACTCCCCTTAGTCTAAGACCAACATATATTCTACATTTCTGTCTAAGGTTAAAGAATGCTTTTGTATTCTGATACATATTTTATATCAGATTTTGACTACATTATTTAAAAAAAAATTATCTAAAGAATATTTTGTCTATTTCTCTAAACACTGACCTTCATAAATGTATGTGTCATACTAAAGGAACATGTGTTTTCCACAGTCTCATTGACCTTAACAGTGTTGAGATGGAGCCCAGAATGTTGTGTATTCTAGGCAAGTGGTCTACCACTGAGCAACATGCCAGCATGAACATCTTTATTGCTGTGACATATGGTACCATAATTTTTATTTGAATTTTTAAACTATTTTTTTATTTTCATGTTAGATTACTTCGTGTGACTTTCTACTGTGCTCTGAATTCATTGATTCTTTGGTTTGGTCACTGCTTACTATATCAAAACAGTCCACAATTTTCCTCAAAAGTGGCTTCAATCATAAGGTGTATAGTTTCCATCTTTCCCTGATACCACTGGATTGTTCTTATGTTTTAGAAACTGAAATTTGGACAATATGTTCATACTACCTTCTCTGAAACCTCTTCGGACAAGGCTCATTCAAGGACATGTCAAATTCTAGAATATTTTAAAATATAAGTCCAGGCTTATAAAATATAGCTTACTGCCAATACTGAAGAGATAAACCTGCTTTTCCAGGAGAAAATTTCCAGCTCTCTGTTGCCACTTAAATCTCAGCACATACGCCAAACTCAATTTGCAGGCTAGCTTCCACATACTACAAGAGATCAGAAGTCTTCAGGCTAAATCCCAAAGATGCTGATGTTGGACAGGATGACATTTAATTTTGCTCGTTTCTGTGGAAACTTTTGCAGTTACCATGTTTTCATACTTAACTTTTATCCATCTAACACTTAAGAGACATAAAGGAATGAAAGTTTAAACAAAAGGTAAAGCGGTACTGAGGAAGGACCCTGCCGAGGTTACTGCCCGCTTCAATATTCATGTATTTGCTCTTATACTGCTTTATTCAAAATTTAATTAGGTATTAAAGAGAAGCAAGTCACATAGTTAATATGAAGTTTACAGGAATCAGTAATAGGGGTAAATCCAATGTGCAAACAAACCTACTGCTATAAAGGGAAAAGGATGAAAATAAAAGTTTCCTAGAGAAATGAATTTTTAGAGTAACCAAAGAAAAGCTATTGCAAAAATAAGTAGCTGTTGTTATAGTATTATACAAGAAACCCCAAA
The DNA here is from genome assembly GCA_902729485.2 of Mus minutoides. Lineage (NCBI taxonomy): Eukaryota > Metazoa > Chordata > Mammalia > Rodentia > Muridae > Mus > Mus minutoides. The sequence goes on from LR750151.1 coordinate 67,725, forward strand.
CTAGAAACAAGTTTTCTCCATGAATTGAAAGTAATAAATGGAATAGAAGAATTGCAATCATTTACATATGCTTCAATTTCTAGTGTATTGAGGACAAAATAAAATATAATAATGAAGAACAAAAAATATGTAATGCTAAGTTGAGAAAACAGAAAGGGTAAAGGAAATCTGCCATAGAACTTGAAAGGTCAGGTCTTATGCAATAGGCTTTGAAATAGAAAATTCAAACTTGTTTTCAAGTAAAATAGAATCTATTTATCTAATACAACAGACAATAATATAATCAAAATGATCATTTTATTTATTTTTAGGGTACCTGTAGTATTTTATTTTGACAATCATTTATGTTTCCTTTAAAATTTTGGAACTATTAAATTGTTTTTCCTCTTTCCTCCCTCTAAACTGGCCAATATGCCACCCGTTCTTCTTTTTCATTAATTATGTCATAATGATGTGTATTTATTGGCATATGAATTTATATTCCTAAAAACATCAATACCAGTTGTTTTTTTTTTTTCTTCATAAAATATACTCTCATCACAGTTTCCCCTTTTCAAATGTTCCCATATCTTCCTCACCAACCCAAGCATCCAATTCTGTTTTTATTCTTTCTCTTCATATACTAGACAGGCAAAAATTAATAATAAAAATATATAAGAATAAAAGCAAAACAACAAAACACAACACAGGCACTCACCCCCCCACACACACACACACACAAAGCAAAACTCATAAAATCACACAATTGAAAACCGTAATCTGCAAGAAAAAGAAAAGTTAGACAAAATATGCCCAAACAAAGCAATATGAGACAAATGTTGGGTACATATTGCTATGAATGGGGCCGGAAGTTAAGTGTTGTTAGCATACCCAGTAAGACTCCTTTGTAGATGAATGGTCTTTTCTTTGCAATCAGATGTTATTTGGAGAATGTTTCTTGGGATATTTTCATTTTCCAGGTTTTTTTTTTTTTTTTTTTTTTTTTTTTTTTTTTTTTTTTTTTTTTTTTTTTTTTTTTTTTTTTTTTTTTTTTTTTTTTTTTTTTTTTTTTTTTTTTTTTTTAAGTTTGCCATACCACTCTCCCTCTCTAATATCTCTCTACCCAACTCTTTTTTATGAGTTTCCCCTCTCCTTTTTATTGTTCTCTCCTCTCCCCCTTCTCTCTGCCCTCCAATCTCCCTTCCTCCCTTCTCCTTTCCTCTCATCTCCTCTTATCCCTTCCCTTCTCCTTTCCTTTCCTACCATCCCCTCCTCTCTCTTCCCTCTATTCTCTTTTCCCCTTCCCTCCCCCCCTCATCCCCTTCCCTCTCCTTTTCTGTATTCACTCTCATTTCTTCCTGCATTTCTCCCCCTCCCACCATTTTTTCTCATCTCTGCTTCTTACCTTTTCATCTCCTCATCCCTCCACCCAGTCCACTCTATTCTACCTATCTCTCTTCCCTTTTTCATTGCTTACTCTCTTTTTTCTCTGTCTCTCTCATATATGATACTGTGTCTCCCTGAGTGCATGGCAGCATGTGTGTGTGCGTGAGCGTGTGTGCGTGTGTGTGGGGGGTCTTCAGTGACCTATTTTGTAAAAATTATAAATTTAAAATTTGAAGCTATAAATTTGTTTTTATGACAATTTTAAAAGCTTTTATAATTCTTTATGAACTATATTTACTCAACCATTCAAAAATATCCTAGAATTGCGGGTGTAAATGCATCAAACTATGTCTTGTTATTTGTTCTCTTAGGGTAAAGTTTAATTTTTATTTCAGTATTTACATTTAGTTAATGGACTGAATGCTGAAGCACAGTAAATGTTAAAGCATTTGTTTTGCTTTTAAAAATGATTATCCCTAACCCTAGAGAAACTTGAGACCCCAGGAAGTGAGGAGGTCTGGTAGGGGTGGAGGTGGGGGTAGGGGTGGGAACATCCTCTTGGAGACAGGGGGAATGGGATGAGGAACTGTGGGAGGGAGGACTGGGATTGGAATAATGAATAGACTGTAAAAAATAAAATAAAATAAAATAAAATAAAATAAAAGTAATAAAAACCAACCAACCAACCAAACCCTAAAAATGATTATCTCTCATAAGAAGAAATGGATTACATTCAGAACACAAACACATGTGTTAGGATAGAACTCAGTATGTAATAATTTGATGTTTGAGATTAATATGTGAATAGCTTTATAAAAAGAAAATGAAGTATTTGTATCTAAGTGTAGCTCTTGTTATTTTAATTGTCACGTAGATTTTGATTACGTCAGTTTTTAGATACAGTAAACCAGTCTACTCTCAAATTACTTCCGTAATAACAATTGTTTATCTTTGTCTATTATCAGAGCAAAATACAATAGGTATGTTCATATCCTAAACAACTAACAATTATTATGTCATGTATTATCACTCATTCATTAAATGATTTAGTAACAGATGAGTTTTGATATTTATTCAAATGAGAAATTCTATCCAATTGTTTTCAAAATGTAAAGGGCTATGATCCCATTTTCACTTAGAAGTAAAAGTAACTAATGAAGATCTACAGGCAACCAGTGGTTGCTGAAAGATGGAAAGTAAGCTCCCTGATAGGTTAGTGCTTAACACTACTGAGAGATGGGAAATAAGCTCCCTGATAGGTTAGTGCTTAACACTACTGAGAGATGGAAAGTAAGCTCCCTGATAGGTTAGTGCTTAACACTACTGAGAGATGAGAAATAAGCTCCCTGATAGGTTAGTGCTTAACACTGCTGAGAGATGGAAAGTAAGCAAACTGATGTGTTAAGCAAGTTAAGGTGGTTAATGTTTAACACACAGGAGAAATACTAAACGCTCAGTAGGATATGAGTATATTAGTTGTAAATAAAATGGTCCCTAATTTGAAAGGGAGTGGAGGTAGTGGGACATTGATTAGGAGAGGAAGAAATCATGTTCAAATTGAATGAATTAGATAATAATGTGAGGAAACATTTTTAAAATGATATTCTGTAAAATAATTGCTACAAGACAAACACTGAGAAATCAATAAATGCTTATTTTGTAAAAAGTATTTTATTATGATGTTTGAAGTATCTTGCATATTGTAGCACTATCTGAATGAGTTTTAACATATGTGCAACAATATATAAAATCTATAAATCCTTAGACTAAGTAGAAGTATTAAAATCCATTTATGGTTGCTCTGCAGTGAAAGGTTTACCAGTTTTCATTAAAGTACTTTAAGTTTATTGGCCAGAGCTGTCTTTTATATGCCACTGTGCTACATAAGATGACAGCATTTATTATGTTGAAGAATAGGTCTTAAATAGCTGACACATTCCTTAGTAATAAACCACTGATAGAAAAATTGGTCTTCCTTCCATTCATAAATTTCAGAAAGGGCTTTTGTAAGTGGCTCACAGCATGGTGCAATCCCAGTTCCAAGGATTCAAATGGACTCTTCTGTCCACTACAGGCACCAAAGATGTATGCTTGCAATTAAAACAACCTAGGTATAGACTTGTTTTTTTTGTTTGTTTGTTTGTTTGTTTTGTTTTGTTTGTTTGAGACACATAAATATAATTTATTAATGAAAACATCCATATTTATTTAATTTTGTCTTCTCTTCCATTAAACCTCAAAAGAATTTTTTTTATTTTGATACTTAGAAATTTCCTTTTTTGTTGTTTGTTTGTTTGTTTGTTTTCTGTACAAATGGACTCTTACCTTACCAAACTAAATTTCCACATTCGAATCTAACTAAATGTAGAAGCTTTCAGTTTGTTTTCTATTGAATTGGGACTTAAATTGGTTGGTTGTGTTCCTTTAAAATTCAGAAAGATGGTCCCTCCTACCTTCATCTGAGGAAAAACAAGAACACTCTAGAAGAGTCCTCAGTGGGGATCTATACTGGCTCATTAATCTCCTCACATCCATAATTTGTCTTTTAAGAGACCCAGAGTGTAGCATTTTGTTTTGGGTGCAACACCAGACTAATGTAAAAAGAGAGAGATGAAAGTCTTCAAAAGAATATATACTACTTCCAGGCAATAATGGTAAGTCTGAGGGAAGCTTATCAAATGGCATTTTGCTAGTAATCAGTTAAAGAAAGCTGAAGAGTCTTGTGAAACCACAAAGTAAATTTCACATGGACTTGTAATTCACCAGCATATGATTACCTGGACACAAACCCAACCACAAAACGTTCCACCTACTGTCTGACTTGCCTGCAATATGTTCTAGGGAAATGGTGGTACAAAACTTATGGGAGAGTCCAAGCAATGTTTGCTTTAACTTAAGACCCTACCACCAGAGAGAGCACATGCCTTTCACTGTCTAGATAACAAGTAATTAGAGATTGCATTGCCAAGTGACTTAAGGTAGAGCCAAGCACATTGGCAAAAATCAAAACCCAGAAAACAAAAATCAAAACCAAAACCAAAACTAAAACAGACAAGCAACAACAACAACAAAAAACTCAAAACAAACAAACCATATCACAATCAAATGATTCCTAATGAAAACATGCGAAACTTATATTTCAGGGTCTTGTCTGGTCATCTTCAGAAAAACTTCCTCCTGTGGCAGATGGGATTGGTATGAGAGGCACAGATAGACATTGTGCAGGGAGTATAAATTCAAAGTCTTCACTGGGGTCCTTTCACTTGGTATTAGGGAAACTTGCACTCACTAAAGATTAGGAGGAAAGACTGTAGGAGCCAGAGGGGCTGGAGGAAAATAGGAGAAGATGGCCCATAGAATCACCGAAAGAGGGCTCACATGAGCTCACCAAGACTGATGCAACAAGAATGGGCTTACATAGGTGTGCACCAGATCTTCTGTACATATGTTATGGCTGTTAGTTTTGAGTTCTTGGGAGACTAACAGTAGGAGCAGATATGTCTCTGACTCTTCTGCCTGCTTGTGGGACTCTTCCTCCAACTGACTTCTCTGTTGCAGCCTTGGTATGAGGGCTTTTGCCTTGTCTTACTGTATCTAGTTTAATCATGTTTGGTTTTTATCTCATGGAGACTTGATCTTCTCTGAAGGGAAACATGGAAAGAAATGGTTCTTAGTGAATGTCAATATGTCTGGGAAGAGTGGATGGAGGGGAAAACTGGTCTTGATATATTGTATAAGAGAAGAATCCCTTTTTTAAAAGGAAACAAACACCTAATTTCCTAAGTAATATCCAAAGGAATCTATGATTTCTTATGCTAAATATTGAATTATTCACAAACATTGTTTAGCCAGAGGCAGTTACCCTAAAGAGAGAGCATAATGCCGCTGACTGATAAACCTGATGAACACCATGGATGTTATCAGAATGCTTTGAGAAGAGGGATTCACTATGAGTTCTAATATCTATTTCTTCATATATGCTATAGAATAAGTATTCATTATATGTGAGCATACATGTTTATTATATATTAGTTGGCATATCATTGTACGATAAATAGTTCACGTAGAACTATTTATTGTCTTCTACGACTGGAAGTCCAGGGATTAGAAAGGTTTGAGGGATGATTTTAGCCATCGTGCCTATAGACTTTTGCAATCAATTTGATTCTACTCTCCTCCTTGTAGATTTTGTTCTTAAGTGTTAGCTTCCCATGAGTGGCAAGTGGTTGTACAACTCAGGGTGTTTGTCATATAGCATAAGAAAGAAAGAGAAGTTTGCAGCCTCTGGGGGTGGGGAAGAAAAGAAAAAACAGTAAAACAGTCTACTATTTGCTTTTTTGAGGTTTGAAGAGCAAAAACGGGCAGTATCAAATATATTCCACGAAGTATTCAAATTTATTTGAATCAGACCGTAAAGCTTTTTTTTTTTTTTTTTTTTTTTCCCTTTTGGACATTGTTAAATAGAAGGGGCGACACAGTAAACAAGCAAGGGGTTATAACGCTAGGTATGGTTCTAAATAGGAAAGGTAGTTTGCTGAGAGTTCCAGGGAAATGAACATCAAATACCAAATTTCCTGTTATGCCAAAGTAACCAATACCATCTGTGAATGGAGGGAGTACATGAAAAGGCCAGTCCTGCTGTTCCCAAACTGAAAGGTCTCCATGACCCAGGACAACAAGCTGATAAGGAGAAAGATACAATATTGATTGTGTCACAGAATCCTGAGCTCTCCAACTGCTATGCACATCCCAATGAAGTGGTTTGGCAGGCTGAGGCCTGGAAATACTCAGGAGGCAGAGAGTTTCAAAGAAACTCAATCTCCTGGTAAGGCATTCTCATAACCCATATACTCATACCCTATCCCAGCGTTAGTCTGGTGTATGGATCCACGTGTTCTCTTTCAGTATTATTTTATTACAAGTGCCTTTATAGACTGAATTCCGACCTAGCTAACCTTTCAACAGTGTTCCAAGGGTCCTAGAAAATTCCTGAATTGAGTAGGTATTTAGTGAGAGGGTAATTTATTCAGCAACTATCTAGAGACAAGGAAACTATTTAGGCATTACAAAGAACAGAGCCGATAGCTCAGGACTGGTCTGTAGAATGTTTACCTGGGACAATAGCCAGTCTTACCCAGGCAATGGAATCCACAATGGCCTAGCTAATAGGTGGGGTTTACTATGAAAGAGTTAGAGATTCTCCATGAGACAGGTTTCTTCACTAGGCCCAAAGGAACAGCATAATCAGGCATTTACTAAGAACCCCTGGTGGTGGGTTTAACAATAGACTAGCATTACACCTGGCTTAATGGCAACAGACTGCTCCCTGCCATCTCTTGATGTATATATTCCTTTTGTATTGTGTCACTGTAACTCTTCAGATGTATCTCGCGCCTGTTTTTTTTTTTTTTTTTTTTGTTACTCTTCTGTATAAAAATTTTGAGGCTCGACCAGACAAATTACATTCAGATTCTACACACACTCTTGAGTGTCATCTATGTTTATCACCCACTTTCACGGACTTCTTGCCCACTTGCCTCCAGAGCCCTGATCCACGCAGAAAGAGGATCAAAAGGGTCTGCATCATCCAACCAGTTCAATGACCCATTGCAATGAACATTTGCAGTTGAAAAATGTATCTCCAGAAGGATACAATCTGGGACACACTGTTGCATACTACAGCTTCCATGATGAGATGTTCCATAGACTTTGTTTTACTGTTTTGGTTGTTTATCCCTTTGTTTTGTGTATGCTTATGTGAAGTGAGGATATGGGGATGAGGGAGAGAATGAGTGGGTCTGGTGTGGGTAATATGTAACACACAAGGAATAAATTAAAACTTTAAAATATGTTATTTTATTTCATGCGCATTTATGTTTTTGTGTATCATGTTCATTACTGGTGTCTTCAGAGGCCAGAAGAAGGCATTGGATCATCCAGAACTGGAGTTAAGATGTTGTTGTGAACACCCAACATAGCTGATGGGATTAACCTGTCTACTCTGGAAGAGCACCTGGTATTCGTAACTACTGAACCATCTCCCGGCAGAAAATGAATGTCTGTAAAACCTAATATACATTTATTTTCTCTTTCTTACTCACTCTCTTCTTCCCTTTACCCTCTTCCTCTCTTAGTATGTTTGTCACTGCTTTGGAAGCAAAGAGGACAACCTTCAAGACAAACAAACAAACAAACAAACAACAACAACAACAACAACAACAGACCCCCCCAAAACATATTTACTTCCAGGATATTTTCTGCTGTAAGTCTGTTCCTGGACAGAAATCATTACCTTTTTTACTATATCAAACTGAAAGGTCATGGACTCCAGTGGAGTACCACTCTGGAACATTGTTTATTTCTTCTCTGTGTGTTTATTTTATACAGTACAATGTTGACTTCAGTGGACATAATAGGCAACCAATTTGTTATAGTTTTATAATATTTTTAATCCTCAAAGTTTTCAATTTCTTTTACTTTGTTTACTTCACCATAAAACTGCACTTATTTAGTGACATGCATTATTTATTGTCAAGTGAAGACACATACATTATTTATGTGAGTGGCACTAAGAGTGGAAAATTATGTTATTTTAATCAAAAGGTTAACTTAAAATGAGATATTTATTAATAACTTGTTTATTCTCTTTAAGAAGATGTACTAAAATAGAAACACTTGAAAATGATGCTTTAAATTATGTCAAAACTAAACACAACATAACTTGCTGATAATAGTGAAATACTAATATTAAAGATAGTAAAGAAATGACATGATTATGTATAGTGTGATTATCAACTTTCATGCAGGGAAATTGTATATTTTATATTTACAATAAAATACTATTGTTCTGTGTTCATTTTGAAAGTATGTGTATATCAAAAAGAATATTAGAAGGTTTATTGTAAATAAGTGACACATGTGTGTAGAAATTACATTGTCATGTTATGCTCTATTATCTAATGCAAATATATTGCACTGTGGTTTCAGCTCCATCTGTGATCAATACTGACATTAATAAGTATTAAAGAAGAATATCTGAGAAAAGCTTTTCCATTAACATTTTAGTCAGTAAAAGGCTTCTCCATATTATAGCACATTCAGAATTGTCTAATATGCTAAAAATGTGACACTGATGTCTCACCAAGATCAATTTCACCTCCCAATAATTTTATATTTGTTTTCAATGAAAATTATTTAAATATTGTCATGAAATACACATGGATTGAAGTTCATACCACAAAGATTTTTTTTTTTTTATCTAATTTTATATAGCTAGAAATGGCTGCTCATAACTTCAATCCCAGCATTTTGGAGGCTGAGATAGGAGATCGGTGTATCTCAATTTAGGCCTGGCAGTCTCACCTGTGAAATGATACCCCATCTCACCGTCTAACTGTATAAAAACGAAACAAAACCTAAATTTTAAAAAATGTATTAAGAATCAAAATTTCCCACTTAGCAAGCTCTGGCTTCATCTCATGTAGTGTATGACAATCACAGAAAATTATCTACGAGGCATTTTACTGCTTAGTAGATAGGAATAGAAGATCCTCAGTCTTTGTACTAACTATTGCACAGTTATGTCTAAACGGATGTAACATGGGAAATCTATCATAAACCACAATGGGTGTAACATTTAGATTTTAAATTAGAAATTTTATAGTATATACCACTTTTATGCATTTGCGAGTCAATGTGCATCATAAGAAACGGCTATCATTCTCAAAGGAAAAAAAAAAAAAAACAAAACAAAAACTTCTAAATTGAAAACAAGTTCCTAAGAAGGATAATTTGCCGAACTCATCAGGGTTTCTTAAAAAGTACATACATAGGAAAAATGAACAAAATAATTCTGCATTATATTCAGAAACATTGTACTGCATAAGTTACCCACAAATTTTTAGGTTTAGTTAAAAAGTTGCATGCGTGCATGGGGGTGGCAGAGAGAGAGAGAGAGAGAGGGGGTGGGGAAGGGGAAGGAAGGAGGGAGGAGGGGAGTGGAAGGGGGAGGAGGAAAGAGGAACAGATGAAAAGCTATGACGGTGTAGGAATGTTAGAGTTTCATAGGATTTTAATTATATGCATACAAAATTTATTTATTTAGTGATACTTCCACTGATAAGGAATACTCAGGTTGATTTGGGAAAATTAAAAGAGTATCATTAAATTAATTACATGTTTAAAGAAAAAAAAATAACTATTAAGACTAAAGGATTTCAGATCATCCAACCAGAAAATAAATAGCTTACTGATAATGGTATAAGACTTTATGCCTTTGACAGAGAAGTCGAACATGTGTAGAAACCTGAGCTTGTGTCTCTGCTCATAATTAGAATTGATTTTATTACTGATTTTTTGCTCTAACAGAAAAGAGCTGTCCTGCCAGCAAGGAGAAGCAAAAAATAATAAAGCAAAAAATAAAAAAATAAAAATAAAAAGCTTTCTCTTGAAAAAACAATGTTGTTCCCTTGATGAGATGTCCACACCTCCTGCACTGTCAGAATCCCCCCATCCTCACTGGATTTGCTATGTTCAAGTTTCAACACAAGGCCAGTGGGAAATATTTCTGTCATGCTTTGTCACAGACTGTCTCTTCTGCCATTGCTCTCTGCCCTTCCAGGGCTGGAGTTTCCTCAGGCTTCAGTGCTAGACCTTAACCTTGCATAATCTCAGGCTGTTTGCAGTACTCTGTTGCTTTACTGGGGCCTTTGAATGCCTGAATGCATCACCCAGTCCAATAATTACCTTCTATCATTAACGATAATACGAACTCATGAGGACCAGATTCTCATGCGAACCACAGAACAAATACATATTTGCTGAGCTGTTCTTTCTCTTCACTCTGTAATAGTACGAACAGACAACAACAACATCAAGATGCACAGTACAGTTTCCTTTTATATGATAGCCATGAAAACCTTTTTTTAAAATTGTTTTATTTATTTACATTCCAGTCATTGCAACCTCCTCAGTCCTCTCTCCAACAGTCCCTCATTCCATTCCTCCTCCCTTTTGCCTCTAAGAGGGTGCTTATCTCCCTACCTCCATAGGCCTCTCTTTCCTTTGGCCTCAAATATTAAGTGCATCTTCTCCCACTGAAGCCAAATCAGGCAAACCTCTGTTATGTACATAATATGGGCCTTGGACCAGCCCATATATGCTCCAGTTTGGTGGCTCAGTCTGTGGAAGCTCCCCGGGGTCTGGATTAGTTGAGACAGCTGGTCTTCTTATGGGGTCACTGCTACCTTCAGCTTCTCCAAGGCTTCCCCTAATTTAACCATAGGGTGTCTCTGACTTCAGTCCAACTGTTAGGTGTAAGTATCTGCTTCTGTCTCAGTCAGCTGCTGGTAAGGTCTCTCAGAGGACTCTTCTGTAAATACATCATAGCATATTAGTGACAGGCCTTGGTGTCCCCACGTAAGATGAATTTGGTCATTTGATTGCTGCCTTTCTTCAGTCTCTTCTCTATTTTTGTCCCTGCATTTCTTTAGAGAGAAACAATTCTGGGTTATAGATTTTGATTGTGGGTTATTAACTCTGTGCCTCCAATTGAGGCCCTGTCTATCTACTGGAGGCAGACACATCCAGTTCTCTTTCTCTAATGTTTGGCATTTTGGGTAAGGTGACCTCCAATGAGTCCTGAGTATGTCTTGCCTCCTGGGTCCCTGGTACTTTCTAAAGGGTCCTGCTACCTTCCACATCCCAAGGCTGTTTATTTCCATTCATTCTCTGCCCCTCTGGTTTTCTCCTCTGTCCCCTTCCCCCTCCATATCTGATTCTCCTCCACGTTTTACCTCTCCTGCCCCTCTTCCACCTAGGTCCCTCTCTCCCTCTGATTCCCAAGAATATTTCCTTCCCGATTTTAAATGGAATTAAAACATCTTCATTTGGATATGTCTGCTTGTTATACTTCTTAAGATCTGTAGGTTGTATCCTAGGCATTCTGTATTTTTTTTTAGCTTATATCCACTTATTATTGAGTACATTCTATGCATGTCCTTTGGGTCTGAGTTACCTCACTCAGGATGATATTTTCTAGTTCCATCCACTTGTCTGAAAAATTCATGTCCTCATTTTAAATTAATTCTATTAAAAATTTCATTGTGTTAATGAATCACATTTTCTATATCTATTCTTTGTTTGAGGCCCATCTGAGTTGTTTCCAGCTTCTGGCTATCACAAATAAGGCTGGTACGAATATGATGGAGCATGTGTCTTTGTGGTATTGTGGAGCATAATTTGGGTGTATGCTCCAGTGGTATAGCTTGATCATCAAGTAGAACTATTTCTAATTTTCTGAGGAACCTCCAGATTGATTTTCAGAGTGGTTGCACCAGTCTGCAATGCCACCAGCAATGGAGGAGTGTTCCTCATTCACCACATCCTCCCCACTATCTGCTGTCACCTGAGTTTTTGACAATAGCCAACACTGATTCTAATTGTTGTGAGGTGGAATTTCAGGGTCTTTTTGATTTGCACTTCTCTGATGACTAAGAACTTTGAACATTTCTTTGAGTGCTTCACAGCCATAAGAGATTCTTCTGTTTTAATTTCTCTGTTTTGAATTGGGTTATTTGGGTTTTGAGAGGTTAACTTCCTGTGTTCTTTGTATATGTTGGATATTAGCCCTAGGTTGGATGTAGAGTTAGTGAAGATTTTTTCACAATATGTTGGTTGATTTGTACTATTGACTATGTCCTTTGCCTTTCAGAAAATTTTCAGTTTCATGAGGTCCCATTTATCAATCATTGATCTTAGAGCCGGCATCATTGGTGCCAAAAGTTTGACCCTGATCCAATGAGTCCAGGGTTCTTTTTCACTTCCTCTTCTATTAGATTCTCACTCTCTGTTTTTATATTTCTCTTTTCATTTCTGATTTTTTTTTTTTTTTTTTAGTTTGGGTACAGTCTCTGTGCCCTTAGGTAGTTTGGTTAACTATTTATCTACCTTGTTGTACTTCTCAAAGAAGCCCTTCTGAACTTTCTTAAGCTGTGTTTCCTAACTGATATAATAGGGAAGATACAAAATTCCCTTAAATTGTTCTCTTTCTCTCTTTACTATATCATATTTTGCATTATATCATATATATATATATATATATATATATATATATATATATATATAATGAATCAATTACATATGCTATGTGATATTGTATATACTTACCATATAGTATATTCAGAAATCTCTGTGTATGTATTTGTAATAGTTTGAATAAAAATGGCCTCCCATAGACCCATAGAGAGTAGTAGCTCTATTAAGGTCTTGTTAGAAGCTAAGAATTTGCTAGAGAAAATGGTCATTGTGGGTGGGATTTGAGGTCTCAGATGTTCAATTCACACCCAGAGGGGCAGTCTTTTCCTGCTGCCTGGGAATCAAGACACAGAACTTTCAGCTAATTCTCTAGGACCATGTTTGCCTGCATGCTAACAAGCTTCCTGACATAACAATTATTGGCTAAAGCTCTGAACTGTAAGCCAGCTCCAATTATTTTTTTTTTTTTAATTTTAAAAGTAAAAGTTGCTATTGTTGTGATTTCTTTTCATAGAAACAAAACACCAAGATAGTATTAGAAATTTCTTCTAGGTCAAGTGACTTCATACTGATTTCAAAGGTGAGTTTGGAATAGAGCCTGATCTGCCTACTTTCTACTAACTAAGTGAATTAGGTGCATCTATACATTTGATACAACTTATAAATATGAGTAAACTTCAAATATATTCTATTAAGAAATTGTAGCATGTTCAGGATTTATAAGATTATATGAATGTATTTGCTTAATATGGCTTTGATAACAACTAAAGTATAGGTTTAATATGGAATTAAACTTCATGCATTCTGCTTCTTTGTTTAAACCTGATTCTAAACTCCATAAGATTTACATAAAAATATGTTGTGAGAATCAAACAAAATGCTGGTTTTTTTTAATAAGAAATTATAATGTAAAATTATTTCCAAAAACAGAGGGCAAATTTCCATTCATCCTGTTACTAACAATCTTCATGACCTTAACAAGTTGTTCAGAATATTGATTTTTTTCAGAGTTAAAACAGGAATAAGCACGTACCCATCTCCCAGTACTGGAATAATACATCATAAATTTTAAAGGAGTATTAAAAGTTGCATATCACTTTAAAAAGCATATTTTCTTTTTTTTTTTCAAATCTCTGAGGAAGGCAAAAAGTTCTGTCTTGAGCATGCTTGCACATTCAGTATCATTTTATTTGTAGCAAGCACCGGTAATTAGTGAAGATTTGGAATTCATTGTCACAGCTTGTTCTTTCTAAGCTCTTACCCATATGAACTGTGCTCATTTCCTTTGCACAGCTTGACCTTTTCTAATTAATGCACAGGAGTGCCTACCTGCAACTTACATTGACGTGCTGTGCCTATCAGAAGCCAGAGAAAGTTCCAGCTCTACAAATTCCCTAAACACTTGCAGTGACAAAATGAGTTTTGAAAAGTTTGAGCGGAATGCTCTCAGATCTCTTAGGTTATTGTTGTCTATTTTCAGAGAAGAATACAATCTACTCTATAATTTAGTGTATTACCTTTTTTAAAATTCTAGTAGAATACATATTTTTAATTAATCTTTTAAAACTGCAGAAAAGTTTCTGGGAGTTTAATGGACAGCTATACAGCATGCAGAAGGGAGTTTGGATCCCAGCCCTATAGAAAGACTGGAAGACATCATGCTGATTTTTCTGTTATCCTAGTGCACAAGAAGCAAAGGCAAGCCACCCTCAGCACAAGCTAAAAGGCTTAAATAATCAAATAAATGAGGTCCAGATTAAGTGACAGGTCCTGCTTCAATAAATAAAACCACAGTGGAAGACACCCAATATCAATGTCACATATATACACATACTCCCAAACACATAGAAGAATACATATACATACATATGCACACAAACACACACATATGTATATATTTTCATGTATAGCACACACACACATACACACACACACACACACACACACACACACACACACACTCATGTGTACACAACCACCAGTATCCAGTAGAATAAAATATTTTGCCAAAGGATGAAAATGGTGATTTTAAGACAAGTTGATGTGGCTTATTAATGTTATCCAACAACAAGAAATAATCTAAAGCAAATTTGTGCTATAGTCAGCAAATTTTATGTACACCTTTAACTTTATTTTATTATTCACTATGTAGAACTGAAAATTTCAAAAAGGATGTTGTGTGATCCAAAACTCAAAGGAAGGTAAAAATCCATCAAAGGCTACTGCTATTTTTACAAAGTCCAAGAGTATATTTGGTTCACTATGGAAGATCTTTTTCTTGACAGATTTTGCCTGGCCTATTCATGGTTGTGGAGTATGCTATATCTCCACCAAGGTCATTGGCATCGTTTTAGAGCTGCAATTAAGAGCAGGTGTTGTAGATGTCCTGCTTAGGGCTGAGAATGCAACTGTCAGGACAGCTTATTCTGGTTCTCCAACATCAAAGTCTCTTCAGTAAGCACTCACTATTGGAAAGAAGGCTCTTCAGACCAAAGAAGAAATGGTTGGTATTTAATCGTCATCAGCTTGGATATTTGGAAGGCAATTCAATAAGCAGACTCTAAGAACATCACAGAAGATGGAGAAGGAAACAGCAGGAGATCCAGGGGCTGATCAGAATGCTGTGAAAAGATGGGTGTGATATGAAAATTGTACCCACAAATTCTTAGCCAAAGTTGCACAGAAATAGGCACATCACCATTTCTCTCTGCACCATAGATGGATGGTTCCTGAGTCCCCATCACTCCCCAAGGAAAGATTGGCAGTTCATACTTGATAGGGGAAGGCAAAAACACATTTTTAAGTAATGTAGTCACAGGCACATTGTTAGACAATCACAACACATGCTTATGCAAGCAACCTTAAATCAATTCAGTGGGTCACACATATCTCCCCAGAGAGACATAAGAATATAAGTATAAGAAGGGTTATTGGGAGAAGGAAGAGAGGTTTTCAGAGAATGTATTTAGTAGCGAGTATTATCAAGCATTAGAGACATTTAAACAATACAAAATGATCGTAAAATAGATTTCTGAATATTTTAAGTACATCTCTTCACATGTGCTTTTTAAAAATCAACCACAATTACAGACAATGATCCCAGATATGCTGTATATCTAAGCTGTAACTTCCACTACTAACTTCCATGCATATCCATGTATGAACTTTTAGTTAAATTATTTGATACATGAATATTCCTTAAGTGGAGGGGGATTTTGGTTGCAATTCTGTTATTCAAAACTGATACTTTGCCCTTTTCATAAAAGAAGATATCCACAACCAAGAGAAAATTCCCCTGAGAGGCAGGGGCACAACTGTTTGCTAATATAGGTGAACTTGACATATTTCAAAAATAGTTATATTACATCCATACATCTGGCAAAAACAGGAAAAAAAGTCTATTCAGTGTCAGCTCTTCTTTTGCAATAAAATAAAATGATGGTAGAAGCATATTTTTACATAGCTGAAAACTGACAAACCTAATTTCTATTTCATATTTAAATTTGTAAAAAATATAAATGTCACAGTTATTCACACTTAATTTCATGCCATTGCGATCAAAGTTTATGTGTATAGCATGAGTCGCATGAATTTTGAGTATGTTTTGTTTCATTTTGTTTATTTAAAGCTTTTCAGAAGCTCACACCCAATGTTCCATTGATGGCCTTAAGACACTTTTAGGTTGGAGAAATCTCCCTTCCTCAAGGTTCTAAGCATACTGTCTTCTTTTTGCTGATTCTCTTCCCTCTGCTTCTCCCCTTTCTCACCTGATTCTATCCCTCCTTATCCACTCCTGTTTTGTCTCTCATTAGAACAAAATATTTCTAATTGATAATAACCAGAGATGACAAAATAAAACATAGTAGGATGAAGCAAACCCATTACACTGACATTAGACGTTAACAGCCCAATTGAAGGAAAAGAGTCCCAAGAACAGGCACACTTGTTCACAGAGAAGCCCACTTGTTCTCACAGTCGAGAGTGGCATAAAAATACTAAGCTAATAGCTAAAATATATATCCAGAGGACTTGGTGCTGATGCTTGCAGGTCTTGTGCCTGCGTCTTCAGTTTCTATGAGCTCATTTGAGCCTTGCTTAGTTGGTTCAGAGGGAAGTGTTCTCCTGATTCTGGATCTTACCTTCTTTCCTTCTCTTTTGTGGATTTCCCTGAGCTCCGAGGGAGGGGCTCAACAGGGACATCCAACTTCTACTCTCTTTCTGCTGTAACATCTGTATTTGTTTTCATCTGGGGCTGCAGAAAACCTCTCAGATGTCTGATGACTGGATAAGGCACTGACCTGTGATTATAGCAGAATATCTTTAGGGATATGCTCCTATTGTTGTTGTTTTGTTTTGTTTGGCCAGTAATGTTTTGTTTTACCCCAGGTCTCTGGGATATCTAGTCTGTGGTTCTTGCTTAGTAGGTTCTGTGTATGGGTTCTTCAAGGAGTCAGTCTTAAGTTAAATAGGCATTGGTTGGCTAACTCTAAGAGTTTGGTGGCAACAAAGTAATTGTAGGTTCAAGGTTTTCTGGCTGCATTGGAGTCTACATTTCTCTTTTGGTAACCTTCAGAGTAACTTCCCACACCAAAGAGACTGGAATGTAGCAGAAATATTTCCACATAGTCACCCAAATGACTTCTCCATGTTTAATGAGTTGTCCTAGTCAATGGGCTCTGCTGGGGGTCTGCAACCCTATAGATGAAACAACAATATGAACTAATCAGAACCCCCAGAGCTCATGTCTCTAGCTGCATATGTATTAGAAGATGGCCTAGTTGGCCTTTATTCAGGAAGAAAGGCCCTTGGTCTAGCAATGTTTATATGACCCAGTACAGGGGAATGCCAGGGCCAAGTAGTGTGAGTGGGAGGGTAGGGGAGCAGGGCGGGGGGAGGGTATAGGGGACTTTTGGGATAACACTTGAAATGTAAATGAAGAAATTCTCTTAAAAAAATAAAGACATTTTAATAAGCAACAATTTATGTTGTTTGGGAACTTCTATAGGACATTCTTAGCCAACAACTCAATTGAATGCAACCCATTCTCTGTTGGCCATTTGAGATTCCGTTATCCCCCAATACTAAAGATCCTAATTAGGACCACCTTCATAGATTTCAGAAAACTTCCACTCCACTAAGTTTTCCCAACAGCCTTCAAGTGACCTCTTACTCCAATTGCCTCTCCCCACATTATCTCCTTACATGCCCATCTGAATCCACTGCTCTCATCTCCACCTGTCCCAGTAATCCCGTAAGAGCTACCTTACCACTCTTCATCTCCTCAGGAATCTCCATGTGTAGCCCCCAAGTCACTCTTCTTTACCTAACTCACTCTAGGTCTATGATTTTAGCTTGTTTAATATATTTCACTGCAAATATCTACTTATAAAAGAATACTTACTAAATGGATCTTTCTGGGTCTGTGTTACTCAAGGGGATATTCTATTACCATCCATTTGCATATTTCATGATGGTATTTTTTAACAACTGAGTTGTGTAATTCATTGTGTAAATGTACCACATTTTATTTATCTATTTTATCACTGAGGGACATCTAGGATGTTTCCAGTTATTATAAATAACTGGCTATTATAAATAAATCAGCTTTTAAATGTTGAATATGACTTAAAGGCCATAATTTAATATAAGATTGATGGATGTCATATTGGCTTTCTTTCCTTCTATTCACAGCCCTGAAATCCCATCATAGTAGCTTTGGAGACTGTCTAGGGAAGCTCCTCTGAGTGTGCCATTCAGTATATCCAAAAGTGGAGCCTAGTCATTTCTGCAGTCATGCTTTTATTACTTCAGAGACTCTGTGGCTGATAACTATTCCTAAGACTCAAGCTGGCCAAAGGACCTTTGGGAAAAACCCAGAAGTATCTGATATGAAACCTTATTTCCACTAACAAATTTTCTCTCTGTTAATTTTTCAAAGATTGCCTCTCTCAAATGATGAAGCCTGCTTGATTTGGGGGTGATGAGAAATCTGGACAACCTGGCTGCAGCCCCTGTGACAACAAAGTCTGTGAGGTTTTGGAGCAGCACTGTGTACCACATTCTCAACATCAGAACACTCAGGTTTCCTTTGTAATATCAATGTGGTTGCAGCTGGAAATAAATATTCTAAAATCTAGAGAAAGGTGAGAGGGTAACTGGGAGTGCAGAATGGGAAGGGAAGAGGGAAAGGGAGGGATGGAGGGAAAGGTCTTATGCAAACATTCACTATGTAGTAGGTAACAAAGAACCTCTAGGGGGCTGGTGAGATGGCTCAGAGGTTAAGAGCACCCGACTGCTCTTCCCAAGGTGATGAGTTCAAATCCCAGCAACCACAGGGTGGCTTACAACCACCCGTAATGAGATCTGACACCCTCCTCTGGTGCGTCTGAAGTCAGCTACAGCATACTCATGAAAAAAAAAAAAAAAAAAAAAAAAAAAAAAAAAAAAAAAAAAAAAAAAAAAAAAAAAAACACCTCTAAATTCCTTCTATACATATGGGGTTTAGGTTTGTGTTTGTTAGTTTCTTAGTGAACCCAAGAGATAATTTCTGAAATGAAAATTAAATGATATATCCATTCTTAGAGCATGGCCTGAGAATATCAACATTAATATTGCTGGACACAGCATTTTACATTAATAAGATAATAAATTTCTGGAAATAAGCTAATATGGATTTCCTTTGAATGTATATAATGAAATGACCATTTATAGTGAATTTTCTTTCAGTAAGTAAGGAAATAATTTTCTGACATGGATGCCTGTGAGAGAAACATTTGGGAGAACATAAAACAGAACTACTGAAAACATTTATTTCCCAATTACGGAAAAAAATAAAAAAGCACAATCTATTTATTTCTGAAATGTTCTACAAAGTGCACACATTAGGTTGGTGAAACTGCTGGAGAACGTATTGCATATTTATGATCTTAAAGCTTGTGCACATTTGAGGGGATTTGTAACAGTTTGTTCTAGTTCAGTTTCCTGTTGCCACTTAGCGTTCAAAGCCACGGAGTAAGTGCTCTGGAGAGGCATACATGTTCTGAGGCTTCTGCTCAAATTTAGGCTCCTGTTTGCATTAAAAAAAAAATGTTTGCCAATGATATCCTTGGAATTCTTTTTCATCATATCTGAAAATAGTTACAGAAAAGTGTTTTACCATCTATGATTGCATATGCAATTCGATTCTTAGAGTTTCCATGTTGAGGATGGTGGTTTGCATTTATGGAACTGTTTGGAATTAACTGAAGACTCTGTCTTCTGTTAAGTCTCCTTTTTTTGATGACTGTGACATTTACTCACTTTGGTGAATTTAACCTTTACTTTCAATATTTACCAATTCAGATGTGCCAGTTTTCTTTATTTAGACAGAATGGTGATATGAAATATATTGTGTATTCAGAAAAAAAATAGAAGTATATACAGACACTATTTTCCTGTTTTTGTACTTTCTCCCAAGCACCTGTCATAGCTGCTATCCTTTCAAATACTAGAAAAGGCTAGCAGTTACTTCGCTGTGTTCCATGTGGACATGAGATTACCTGGTAATTCGTAGATGTCTTGGCAGTCTGTTACTTGTCTCTCAAGATTCTCTCTCCAGCAATTAGCACAAGTTCCTCTGCCATAATCTTCAAGTTATTTCTTGGTCTTTGTAAAATAAATTTTTTCCTCTGAGAATACTTTTCTTTCTATTGCGCTGCATTGTCTGGTACGTCTTCATGTCTTTAACTCAGTGAGGCAACCCTTCTCTCTCGGGTTCCCAACCTGCAGTGATCTGCAGATGGTTGAGGTCCAGATGGGAAATTGAAAACTCCATGGAGCCTCTGCTGGTCCACTGGAGCAGCCAGAACAGTTTCTCTAGGGTCTCCCACTGGTTTATCTTGTCTCAAATAAATTAAATGAGGCTGTTGATGCACATAGGTTTCTTTGTGCACAGCTATTCAGTTGGGAAACTTCCCTGCAATCAAGAACAAGACCCGGTGACATAGAATAATCATTCTTTGTTTCTAGTGTCTCTGGAGACATGATTAGCAAAAGGTGTGAAGATGCATAGTAGAGAGAGGACCATGGAGACAGTGACAGAAAAATCTGCCACCTTTTTCTAGAGATCTCCAATTCTCTTTGCACTAGCCAAGTCCCTTATGAAGCTTCTGGTTTTTGACCTTGTCAGTTGGGCTTATATGAATTTCTATAAAAAAGTAAAAGAATTTTCACAGAGCACTACATTCAAAATAGTCAAAAGGATCTGAAAATTATGATGTGTATGTCTTATTTCATATATACCTCACTGACCTTTGTTGCCTTTAATTGTAAATGTTTGAAATATTTAAGCAGCAAAAATATTCAAAATCGAGCAACTGACACTTGACAGCTATATATATTAAATAAGTTAATATTTTTTACTTCAATATAAGTATGTCAGTGGCAAATAATATTTATACACAACCATTTAAAACTGCAAAAAATGTAATACCTTGTTTACCTTCCTGTGTACAGATAGTACTTTAAAGGATAAAGAGCCTTCTTAGAAGAGTTTAGACCAAGTGTGAGTCCAGATTTGCATCATCCACTTCTTTGCATGGGTCTTCCTGCACTCTGCAATTTGTGAACTGTGGTCAGTTTATTATATATACTCGACCTCTGTCTGTCTCTATTGTCTCCCCTTAATAAAGTAATTTGCTTTGCATTTTTAACCCTTACAGAAAACATAGAATTAAAGATCATTTTTTTCTCTTTATTAGATATTTTCTTCATTTACATTTCACATGTTATCCAGAAATTTTCCCTTACCCTCCCGCGTCCCCGCCCTGCTCCCCTACCCACCCCCTCCCACGTAATGGCCCTGGCATTCCCCTGTACTGGGGCATATAGAGTCTGTAAAGAATTGTTTATCAGAGGATAAGACTAAGAATTTACTGATGCACTCTAACACAGAACTGCACTAGAATGAGTAAACATCATTAAGGTAAATCCAAATGTTTCTTCCAACATTCATAATATTTTTCTTTTGTTTATGGTTGCTTTCAAACACTAAGCTGCTTTCAGGAAGTGATATATGCACAAGCAGGCACATGTGTACATGTGTGCATGCACACACACACACATACTCACACACTCACTCTCAAACATACAGAAACATATTATCTTATTTTAAGAGGCATAGTAGAGTACATAGTTTCAGATCCAAGCTATGTATTTAGATTAGGTTGTAAAATCTGATTACATGGGAAGCAGTAAGATAGATTGTTACATTCCCTTCTAAGGACAAATAAACAAATCAGGATGAATTCAAAGTAGAATGGCAGATTCAGTACATTTATCAAAAATATGTTAAGACACATTATAAATGTGGTTATGTTGCCTTGCTAAAGTTCAGTTTTTCAAGGCAATAGGTAGTTTCAGAAAAAATGTATTCCCACATGTGTGCAAAAGTGATCATCACCCTCAGAGAACTTACATTTTCATATTATTTAAAGTAATTATTTCTAGTGTAAACCATTAATCCTTTAGTTCAGTATTTTATGTTATAAATAAAAGCAAATTCCTGCTAGAGGAGGGCTCTCCCTCTCCCTCAGTCAGGCTTTTCTCTTTTTTAAAATATTTTTATCAGATATTTTCTTAATTTACATTTCAAATGCTATCCTGAAAGTCCCCTCCCCCTCCCCCACCCTCTTCCCCTGCCCACCCACTCCCACTTCTTGGCCCTGGCATTCCCCTGTACTGGGGCATATAAAGATTGCAATACCAAGGGGCCTCTCCTCCCAGAGATGGCCTACTAGGCCATCTTCTGCTACATATGGAGCGAGAGACATGAGTTCTGGGAGTTCTGATTAGTTCATATTGTTGTTTCTCTTCTAGGGTTGCAGACTCCTTCAGCTACTGGGGTTCTATCTCTAGCTTCTCCAATGTGGGCCCTGTGCTACATCTTATAGATGACTGTGAGCATCCACTTCTGTATGAGACAGCTATATCAGGGTCCCTTGAGTAAACACTTGCTGTCCTATGCAATAGTGTCTGAGTTTAGTGACTGAATATGGGATGGATCCCCGGTGGGTTAGTCTCTGTATGGTCCATCCTTTCATCTTAGCTCTAAACTTTGTCTCTGTAACTCCTTTCATGGGTATTTTTTTTTTTTTTTCCTATTCAAAGGAGGGATGACGTATCCACGCGCTGGTCTTCCTTCTTGATTTTCTTGTGTTTTGCAAATTGTATCTTGGGTATTCTAAGTTTCTGGGATAATATCCATTTATGAGTGAGCACATATCCAATGACTTCTTTTGTGATTGGGTTACCTCATCAAGGATTATGTCCTCCAGATACATCCACTTGCCCAAGAATTGATCAGCATTTTCAACAAATGGTGCTGGCACAACTGGCTGTTATCATATAGAAGAATGTAAATTGATCCATTCTTATCTCCTTGTACAAAGCTTAAGTCTAAGTGGATCAAAGACCTCCACATAAAACCAGAGACACTGAAATTTATAGAGGAGAAAGTGGAGAAATCCCCCGAAAATATGGGCACAGGGGAAAAATTCCTAAACAGAACAGCAATGGCCTGTGTGGTAAGATCCAGAATTGACAAATGTGACCTTATACAATTGCAGAGCTTTTGTAGGGCAAAAGACACAGTCAGCAAGACAAAAAGGCCACCAACAGATTGGGAAAGGATTTTTACCAATCCTAAATCAGATAGGGGACTAATATCCAACATCTACAAATAGCTAAAGAAGCTGGACCCAGAAAAATGAATAACCCCATTAAAAATGGGGTACATATGGAAGAAGATGGCCTAGTTGGCCATCATTGGGAGGAGAGGCCCCTTGGTCATACAGACTCTATATGCCCCAGTACTGGGGAACGCCAGGGCCATTAAGTGGGAGGGGTGGGTAGGGGAGCAGGGCGGGGATGCGGGAGGGTAAGGGAAAATTTCTGGATAACATGTGAAATGTAAATGAAGAAAATATCTAATAAAGAGGAAAAAAAATGGAGTACAGTGCTAAACAAAGAATTCTCAACTGAGGAATTCCGAATGGCTGAGAAACATCTGGAAAAATGTTCAACATCCTTAATCATCAGGGAAATGCAAATCAAAACAACACTGAGATTCCACCTCACACCAGTCAGAATGGCTAAGATAAAAATTTCACGTGACACCAGATGCTGGAGAGGATGTGAAGAAAGAGGAACACTCCTCCATTGCAGGTGGGATTGCAAGCTTGTACAACCACTCTGGAAGTCAGTCTGGCATTTTCTCAGAAAATTGGACATAGTACTACCAGAGAATCCAGCAATACCTCTCCTGGGCATATCCCCAGAAGATATTCCAACTGGTAAAAAGGACACATGCTCCACTATGTTCATAGAAGTCTTATTTATAATAGCCAGAAGCTGGAAAGAACCCAGATGTCCCTCAACAGAGGAATGAATACAGAAAATGTGGTACATTTACACAATGGAGTACTATTCTGCTATTAAAAAATGAATTTATAAAATTCTCGGGCTTTTCTTCTAAAGTTCACCTCCCACCCTACCCTTAAGTCCTGAGCATCTCTCACCTCACAGGTGTCTGCTGAATTATGAAGGATCTCCCAAATCTTCTATCTCCTGAGGTTTTCTGTTTCCATTCTTTCTGCTTGCACTTGGGGCTTCAGTCCTTTTTTCTCACTCAATACTTATCAGGTTCCCCTCTCACCACTCTCCTTCCCCCCCTCGTCCCTCCCTCCTTTAGCACTTGTGATTGTTTCTTCTCCCTCCCAAGTGCAACTGAGGTATCCTCATTTAGGCCCTTCAGCTTATTGCCATTTTTGAGTTCTGTAGACTGTATCTTGGGTATTCTATAGTTTTCTTTTCTTGGCTTATATCCACTTATTAGTGAAGACATACCATGCTTGTCCTATTGGGTCTGAGTTACCTCATTCAAGTTGATATTTTCGAGTTCCATCTATTTGCCTGCAAAACTCAGGATGTCCTCGTTCTTAATAGCCGAGTAGTATTCCATTGTGTAAATGAACCACATTTTTCTATATCCATTCTTCTGTCATGGGATATTTGGGTTGTTTTCAGCTTCTGACTATCACAAATAATGCCATTATGAACATTGTGGAACATGTGTCCTTGTGGCATGGTAGGGCATCTTTAAGGCAGATTCTTAAAAGTGGTATAGCTGGGTCTACAGGTAGACAGGACATCAAGTGAGGGATTGGGGTGTCATCCCACAGTCACAACTCTGACCTCTAATTTTTCCTGTCTGAAAGAACTACAGGGATGGAATTGGAGAGGATCCTGAGGAAAAGAAAGTCTAGCAACAGGAAAAAAGTGGGATTCAGCTCAAAGGAAGGTCCCAAGGCCTCACAATATGGAGCACTCACAAAAAGGGACTTAGCATGACCAAACACTGGAAGTACCAAGAAGCAGCTGAAAGACTCAGATGCAGATATTTAAAAGCAATGAATGAACAGAAGCAGCTGACCCTTGTTATTGAGTTACAGAAGGCAGAAAGAAGGTGAGGAGAAGGGCAATCCTGCAAGAGGACCAACAGTTTCAATTAATCTGGACCCCAGAGATCTCTCAAACACTGGACCACGAAACAGATAGCATACACACACTGATATAGGCCCGTAACAGATACAGTAGAGGACTTCTGGATCTGTGTTTATTCAGAGATGATGCACCTAATTCTCAAGAGACTGGAGGCCCAAGGAAATTTAGAGGTCAGGTGGGGTTTGGGATGGGGACATCCACATGAATTTAGGTGGAGTGGGGAGGAAGTATAGGATGCAGCAGCTTCAGAGTTCAAGGGTGGACAGGGTGGGGAATAAAATATGGAGTGTAAAAATTAATTAATTAAAAATTACTAATTAATTCAAAGAAAGAAAAGTAAATTCAAACATTTTACTTCAGTTGCTATTTTAAATAATCTCAAATTCACTTATTGGCTTTTCTTGTATTCCAGATTAATTCTACTTAACTTGTACGTGTGTTCCCTGAGTATTCTGGCCTTTTAGTTGTGGTTAATCTGTTTTATTTATTTATTTATTTTTTAATTTGGAAGGAAAGTGGATATTAGAAAAGTCTAAATTGATTCATGATAAAAATATCATTCAGTAATATGTAAATAACCTTGGTTGTTGTTTGTTATGATATTGTTTAATGTTGATGGTTATAAGGGCACAAAAAGATAGCTAAGACTGAGAAAGTTTATCTCAAATATGCTATTCTCAGTTGGGGACGCTCCAGTACTAAGAATATTTCTGTTACACCTGACAAAAATGGATGAAGTCTGTGAAATCACAGATTTCTTGGCCAATTCTCAAGAGGAAAATGATCCAAAGACGAGTGTGCAAAAGAATCCCTCTTTTTGGAAATGAATCATTGCACTGAGAGCCTCAGAAGGACTCAGAAATCATAAAAGTGCATTGCTCCTCAAAAATGATGTACATGCAAGGTAACATAATTTCTTCATGCACACAATTAACAGATACAATTGTATAGCAAGTGATAGCAATGTTTAACTGTATCGGTTGAGAACTGAAACTTTCTGTGGTATTTTTCCACTGTCACTAAAAAGTTGGAAATTATAATTTACACATCAATATTTAGAAAGGTCTATATGCTGCTATAAAGATAATGAATGTGAACAGTACAGTGAAAGAAAGAAAAGTCTGGAAATATTAGTCAAAGGAATATATATATATATATATATATATATATATATATATATATATATATATGAGATTTATTTTTTTTAAATCACCATACAATTAGAAAATATGAAAACAAATTAACTTTCTAATTTGTTTTTAGCATTGTTCATGGTCTTTATACTGTAGAATATTTCAAGTTTTCTATTGCAGATTTCCTAAATATTACATTTTAGAGTTTCATGTTTTAATATCTTCCTCGCATTTCTTATTTACTCTTTTACTAATGATTTTATTTTGTCATATTTGATAAAATTGTTTCTTAATTGAATAAAAATAACTATGTCTGATCTGAATATGTTTTTAAAGCCACATTGTAAACGCATATTCTTATTCAATTTCATGTTGATTTAACTACACAGCTCTGTCTGATAATATAGTATTAAATATATGCCATCCATTTAAGATTTCCATTTATTAGAATATTGCTGGGGCTTGCTAAGCTAGCAGTGTTATACACAGGGAAATCTACAGTCCTGGAGAGTTGTTGCTTGTTTGTTTGTTTTAAGGATTTAAGTATCCATTGGCATTTTAGACATTCACAGATAAGGGAATTTTTTGTTTTAAAGGTGTTTTAATAACCTCACTTGCAATTTATGCATAATTTCAAAAGAAAAATATGATGATGTGTCTTTGAGCATGTGTAAGTATACTGTGTCTGTGATTCCATCAGAGATGATAAAATGGAAATTAAGCTAATGTGAGTGACTTTTCTGCCTAAAAATGTATTCTCAGTGGTTCTGATTACTCATTCACAAGATTATTAATGAATTAGAAGGATTATGAAGTTGAATTATATTTAATATTCTTCTCATAGACTGCTAATTTATATTTTATTATTCATTAAAATTAATAATAGTACATTCTCTACATTTGTTACACTTGGGTTAGCATAATTATGTTAACAAATGTTACCACCACAACCTTCCATCAACCATCACCTGATAAAAAATTAACTGATGTTGAAAAATGCTTCTGTGTGTGTATTCTAAATTTAATTTTAAATTACAGAACCACGCACACCACTCTTGTGTTGGAAACAGAATCAATTCTGCTTGTTCCTGCTCAGACGAATTAGCCCTTCATAAGCTTTGATTGGAATACCACTTAGTAGATTAATGTGACTTCGGCCCATTACACATAATGGTGGCCAGATTAATTCACTGACACTTCCAACACATTCTTGATAGTAAAGCAGAGAAACATTGAGTAACTTGGAGCGGTACATTATATTGCATATAGAAGTGAACCACATGAGTATATATTATGCAAATCATCACTATGTATTTTCTAAATATTAGCAAGTAAATTGCACAAGCTAACTACTATGAATTATATAATTATTATAAATTAAGTTGTACTCCTCCAATAGTCTCCAATGAAAAATAGCCCAGAATCACTTCTTTTACTAACAACTAAAGAAGGTATACTCTGATACATTCTATAATAAGAGTCAAAGATGTGTAACTGTAAGAATATAAATTTAACCTATTAACTATAATAAGCTATTTTAACTATAAAAATGTATTTAAATTATTCAATACAATAGCCTAGTAAAATTACTAACAAATTTGTAATACAAACGTAATGCTTTGAATAAAATTTAATCTAGGCAAATAGCAGAAGATATTTTGAGATTATGGTCACTTGATATTTGACAAAGGAGCTAAAACCATCCGGCAGCAATTTCAACAAATGGTAATGGCTCAACTGGTGGTTAGCAAGTAGAAGAATGTGAATTGATCCATTTTTATCATCTTGAACAAAGCTCAAGTCTAAGTGGATCAAGGAACTCCATATAAAACCAGAGACACTGAAACTTATACAGGAGAAAGTGGAGAAGAGCCTTGAAGATATGGGCACAGGGGAAAAATTCCTGAACAAAACAATAATGGCTTGTGCTGTAAGAACAAGAATCAACAAATGGGACCTCATAAAATTGCAAAGCTTCTGAAAAGCAAAAGACACCGTCAATAAGACAAAAAGGCAACCAACAGATTGGGAAAAGAGCTTTACCAATCCTAAATCCATAGATAGCTAATACCCAACATATACAAAGAACTCAAGAAGTTATACTCCAGAAAACCAAATAAATATTTAAAATGGGGTACAGAGCTAAACAAAGAATTCTCAACTGAGGAATACCAAATGGCTGAGAAGCACCAAAAAAATTGTTCAACGTCCTTAGTCATCAGGGGAATGCAAATAAAAAGAAAAAAAAAACCTCAAATTCCACCTCATACTGGTCATAATGGCTAAGATGAAAAACTCAGGTGACAGCAGATGTTGGAAAGGATGTGGAGAAAGAGGCACACCCCTCCATTGCTGGTGGGATTGCAAGCTGTTACAAACACTCTGGAGATCAGATTGGCAGTTTCCTCAGAAAATTGGACATAGTACTACTTGAAATTCCAGCAATACTACTCCTGGGCATATACCCAGAAGTTGCTCCAACTTGTAATAAGGACACATGCTCCAGTATGTTCATAGCAGCCTTATTTATAATAGCCAGAAGCTAGAAAGAACCCAGATGTCCCTCAACAGAGGAATGGATACAGAAAACATGGTATATTTACACAATGGCATACTACATAGTTGTTAAAAACAATGAGTTTATTAAATTCTTAGACAGAAGCAGCTTTTTAAATGCTTTTATTTAAAAACAAACTATTAAGTTTATCCTATTTACAGTTTATTGATTGTTTGGAAACATACGTGAATGTGAAAGCTGTGTGCAGAGAGAAACATGGCAGTATAAAGTAAAAGGGACAGATTTCAGACAGTCTTATTTCCTTGTTTTTATATTTTTTTCACATATTCTAAACAAATAAGTTGTTTGGTCTATGAAACAAACCCAAATTTGAGTAAATTGTATGATTTAAAGCCTATGGATAACATGTTCCCCATATTCCCTTAAAACACTAAATAACACAAGTCTCAGATTTTTAAATTTATCAATATTGACCTATATTTGCAATATAGACCTTGCAAAGCACTCATGGAATATCTTCATTGCCATTAAAATGTTTATATGATACTAGAAGGAGTATTTTTATACTAACATTCAGAAATACATCTTTTGTTATGAATGAAACCATACATCTTAGAAACTTCTAGACAGAATCTTTGTCAATAGAAATCATGGAGCACAAAATGTATAGTTTAAAATGCCTATTTATAACCAAAAATAATCTAAAGCAGTTTAAAACAATGATATATCTTAAATATGACTTATTCATTTTGAAATTCAGGTTGAATTTTCTTTCAAACATGGCAGTATTAAGTGGTGGGTCTTTGAAGACTTTTTTTTAACCAAGAGTTATTTACCTAGATTCCAACGGGAATATGGAAGGGGATGTGTTTGTGAAGAGAGAGAAGAAAAGTGGATGAACAAAAAGGAAATCAGTTGTGTGGGGCATTGCTAATTCTAGTTGAAATTAGCAACTCCTCAACAGACTGGACCATATGTTTTGAGACTGTTGCTAAATAGATTGTTCATGGGGCTTCTATATGGTATTGTTTCAGCTTCCATTCGTAACTGTCAGCTGTTAAATATGAATCACATTTTAAGTTATCTAGTCTCAGGTAGTTGGTTTTAGAAACAAAAACTATACTAGGCCTCACTGATATTCTCCAAAAACTGAAAGACCCTTTCGCCTCTTTGGCTTCATTTATTTCAAATATCAAATCTGATGGTAGAACACAAAACAGGAGGAGGGTGGTAATATAATGTTAATTATGTAGCTATGAAATTTTTCCATAAATGTGCCCCCCTCCCCCGGAGAGAAGGCTTCCAAAGCCTATCTGAAAAATGGATCTAAAGTATCAGGAAGGGAGACGTGCTTGAGCATTTGCAATCCTTAGGATGTAGCTTCAGTCTATATTCCTTTGTGTAGGGAGAGGCTTATATATATATATATCTTGAAATCTGATCAGCAACTGAAAAGGAATATGCAGATAATTCTCATCAGTTTTCTCTACCTTAGGCACACAAGAAAGAGAAATGGTTGAAGTTTAAAAGTTATCAGCAAGTGTAAGAAATTGAACTGTCTCCTTATTATACCAATAAGTTGCTTTTTTTCTCTGTTCTTTCTCCTTTGTCCAGTGTTTCCCATGGATTGGTCTGCTGAGTGATAGTTTACAATCAACATGCCTGGTAATGAAGCCCTCCTCTTTTGCTTTTCCAAGGACACTACAAGGAATTCACCTAAAGAGCTCATACATTCAAATATTAACTGACTATATGTTATAGCTAGGGTGTTCTTGATTAATATATTGACTTAAATAAATATAACGCTCATAGCCAAAGGATGCGCATAATTTAGTCAATGGAACATTAAAAAAAAAAAAAAACTTCTTATAATGAATAGGACTGAAGATTTATTAACTACTACATTTAGCAATTTAAAACAAAGCCAACTTAAACAAGAAATTGAATTATCCAGATTGCACAATATATTGGGCAAATAGCAGAACATGAAATTTGACTGTAATAAGTGGGAAAATGTCAGATTTATATATTACACTGACTCTTGATCTACATGATCATATTTTACTGACCACAATTTGAATGTCCATAATTTTACATTGGAAACTCATTTTTTTATTCACTGATCTATTTCTTGAAAAATTACTAATTAATGGTACCTAAGGAATAGTGTCAGGATTCGTTTAAATCATCATATGCAAAAAGAATATCCATGGGAAATGATGCAAAATAGACCACAAGGACAGTCAAGTTCATACACCCCTTAATTGAAATGAGAGGCAAAGTCATAAGGACAAAAATTCTGAAACACAGTAAATCTTTTGACTGATTTTTTTTTCTTTTCTTCTTTTTTTTTAGGGTTTTATCATCTTAACAAATTGGGAACTCAGGCAAAAATCGTAGAAACTTCTCCTATAATTATCAAAGCTATCTATTAAATAGTTACACATGATGACTAGTTGCCAATAGAACTATATTATGAATTAAAAATGAGATAGTTACCGAGATCATTGTTTAATGATGCTCTGTTAATACTAACACAGTGAAGGAGAAACATCAATATTGGATGGAGATTCTAGTAAGGAGATAACATTCTTTTACTTTTACAGAGGCAGAAACAGAGGGATCTATATAATTATATGGACAACATGGTGAAAGACTAGAGTGTGATATAATCTGAAATTATACAGCTCTGCAGATTAGTTTGTATCACTGATAATGAGATAGTTAGTATCTGTCCTCAAGCCAAAGTATTTAGTAAAATATAAAGAATATTTTATTATTGAGATATCTTGGGCCAGGGAGATGACTCAGTATAGTTACTTGACTCTAAGACTGTTGACCTGAGCTTTATCTTAGGAACCCCAGTGATGACATGAAAATCAACTACTGCTAGTTGTCCTCTGACCATCATGTATGTTCCATGGCACATATATTTTAAATATAAATTGAAATTTTTAAATTATGAAATAAATGTTCTGAAATAAAGAAGCAGTACTAATCAAACTGTAATAAAAAGATGACTGAAAATATGAATTAATATTAATATCATAGAACTCAACTTCTAATTTAAATCTATTCTATTATTATTAATTAAAGCATATTAATTTTAGTGCATATGTGAATATGTTTCTGTGATTGCTAATCTTGTTTGTCAATATCACTATATCTGGAATTAATTAAAGAACAATCTGGGCACACCTTTGAGGATTTTTTCTCGGTTGAAATATGTTTATGTGGAAGAACAAACCTAAATCTTGATCATCTAAGGTCAGAAGACCTATCTGTAATCTTTGACATTTCTTCTGGTGGAAGCCCACATAAATAGCCATAGAAGGAAGATTTTACATTTTTCCTGTTTACACTAACTCTCACTAGAGAGTCCATCTATCCTGTTCCTGTGACATTTCTACATTATTTTGAAGTATACTTCTTTGGGATTCCAACATATCCTGAACACTGGTAGCTGAATAGGAATTTCCTGAAATGCTAGCACAACATAGGGACTCCACAAAATCCAGTCTTATAGACTGAACTAGATTTTTGGCTTTTATGTCAGTTGACAGCTATTTTTGGAGCATATGAAGCACAGGCGGTAAGTCAATCTATTAAATTATACTATCTAAGAAATCACACAAACATATTAGTTTAATTTTTCAGTTATATTCCTTTGGAGAACCCTGATTAATACAATTTTAGACTTCTACTACAAGCTTAAAAGGATGTTTAAAATCGATTATGCTTGAAAAATGTAGAATTGTCCTTTCACATTTTAAAAACAAATCATTATTCCTTACAAAACAAAAGCATTTTAAAGATAAACTTAAGACTTTTGGATAAATTAAATACTAGGATATATAGCAAAAGTATCATCTTGGATATGAATAATGTAAAGAAATAAATACATACAAATAATTCATCTCATACACATTGAACATGTCAGCATTTGAAATGATAATATATTTAAATTTTAATGATAAATAATATACAATATGATATAAAGAAATTTATAAAATGCTATAAATTATTGCTTGCATGTAGGAACTATGGAAGCTTAATATTAATTTTATTCTTTTTTATTTGTCTATATTTATTTATTTATTGTATTTTTTTAAGAATTGTGTATGTGAGTACATCATTTCTATCTTACTATTTCTGCATCCACCTCCTCTTGAGTCCTCCAAGTCCTATTTCAGTTCATGACCTTTATACACACATGTGAGTTCATTTAGTACTGCATATGTATGTATACATGAATTTAGAACTAATCACTTGGGACTATACAAACTATAAGAGGAACAAAAACCTGATTCTTGGTCCCCCTACCTCAATGCACTAGTCATTGCATGCCTGTAGGTCTTTATCTAAGGGTAAAGCCTTATAAAATTTCCACAGTCTACATTGGCAAATGTGTTTGTAAGATCATTGGTGACAGCTACACTTTGCACAAAAGCCTACATATTGAGCATATAGTTAGAGGTTTTATTTATCTAGGAAACTGGAACTACTAGAACCTCCTCTGGGACCTAAAGCTTTGCATTGGTATTTCTCTCTGTTAAG
The DNA here is from genome assembly GCA_902729485.2 of Mus minutoides. Taxonomy (NCBI): domain Eukaryota; kingdom Metazoa; phylum Chordata; class Mammalia; order Rodentia; family Muridae; genus Mus; species Mus minutoides. Next base: position 100,872 of record LR750151.1, read on the forward strand.
CTGGCCTTAAGATGGCTATTGGTTATTCCCAAGATATAAAGGTCATTATTGTACCACTGGACATTTGTTACTGGGTTGTCAATATTGTGGCTTTCAGGCTTTATATCTTGGTAGAACTATTTGTTTCTAGTCTCCTTTGGCAGCTTCTGTAGCACAGGTTCTTATAGTAATGAGGCTAGTCGTCCGGGAGAAAGTTTCCTGGCATCTAGCAAACTGATTCTTCTAAGAACTGTGTGTTGCATCTTCAGCAATCAAGTTGAATAAAGGTGGTAACCAAAGGCAAAGGGAGTAGCTTCTTTTATATTGAGTGAGGTAACTCAGACCCAGAAAGAGATAAAATCCATGTTTTCTCTTGTGGATTATAATGCCTAATTTTTATAATTGTGTTTATAATCTGAAGTAACCAAAAAGCCATGAACATAAAAAGAGAGAATGAGAGGTGGTTTGGAGACAGTTTAGTCCAGAGAGAGGAGGTGTGTGTGTGTTTGTGTGTGTGTGTGTGTGTGTGTGTGTGTGTGTGTGTGTGTGTGTGTGTTGGTAATGAGGAAGGAAATGACAGAAGGATTTTAACTGGGGAAGAAAGCAAAAGATAGCAACACTGGGTAGGGTGTGGGAGAAATATTCAAAATATGTGTAGTAGTTTGAATAAGAATCATCCCCATAGGATCAAATGTTTATATACTTTGTCACCAGATGATGGAACCGTTTGGGGAAGATGAGAAGGTATGGCCTTATTGGAGGAGTTATGTCACTGGCAGTAGGCTTTTCCATTTCAAAAGTCCCTATTATTCCAAGTGAGACATGTCTGCCTTATGTTCTTATGGATTATGATATGAGCTCTAAGCCTGCCTATCTGCTGCCATGCTCCCTGATAAAGTCATTGGTGCTTATTTCTGAAACTGTAAGCCCCCAGTAAACTCTCCCTTCTATATGTTACCTTGGACATGGTGTCTTATCACAGAAATTGGAAAGTAACTAAGACAAGTTGCTTGAAAAAGCCACAGGGAAAGAGATTATTTTATTATATCTTGTATAGTGTGGATTACCATTACAAGATGATAATCCTTCTTCCAGAACAGATATTTAACACTTTAGTCTAGAAAAAACCTCTTATAGGATACAAACAAATAGTTTGACTGTAAAAATATATCATGACTTAAAATTGTCCGTGTATAATTTAATAATTATTAAACAATTGAATCCAATAGCTAATAATTTGGCATTTTCATCAGAAATGTATTATTAAACTGACTTTATTAAATGGTGTTAGACATTTTTTAAATTTTTGTTCACATGTGAAGAGCTCATTGGAAATTATAACAAGTTTACAGAGTGAGTAAGGTTCTAATAAATAAAATAAATTTCTAACTTAGAGTGGTACTTATGCTATAAAATATTAATCTGAAAGTTTGAGGTAGTACTCTTTCAGAGAAGCCCATGTCTAACGTATTTTATAATAACACTAGCTAATAGCTTATTCTCTTTTAATTGCAGAGGGAAGGTTTTCAAAAGCAACCTGACATGATAGTATAATTGCTTACTTGACATATAGAGTTGTGTGGTATGATATATTCTGACTAATTATGTGTATTTATATATCTCCTATGATATTTTAAAGTGCTAGATACATAGGGAGTTAAACAGAGATAAGGGATTTCTGGAAATTAATTCTACTTACTGTCAGAGTTCTTCATGTAATCCTAGTAGCTTCTTTTAATTATACTACCATTAAATGTAAAACTTCATTATTGACAAATGTAACTATTTTGATATGCCGGATTTCATTTGTGCCTAAGGAAAAACAAAACAAAACAAAACAAAATAAAACTAATCAAAATAAAACATAAAGGTAAAATTTCCCTGAGCCCAATATATTAAGTTTTACAATATTTAGAACATCTTATGATTGTAAATTATTTCCTAAATGTGTATTATACTTACATCATTTCCAGGAGACTCTTTCTTCTCCACATACAACTCATCCCATGAATCCCAAATTCATGGCCTCTCTCTCTCTCTCTCTCTCTCTCTCTCTCTCTCTCTCTCTCTCTCTCTCTCTGATTTCTGTATACATATATGAGTGGGTGGATTGGAGAGCAAGGGGAGGGGGGAGGGTATAGAGGATTTTCAGAGAGGAAACTGGGAAAGGGGATAGCAATTTAAATGTAAATGAAGAAAATATCTAATAAAAATATATTTATGCTGTTAAGTTCATTTGGTGTTGCCCATGTGTATTTGTGCTTAAGGCTGACTATTTGGGTTTGAAAATCTTTACAGTGATTTGTTCAGATAAAATAGTGCTTTTTGCTCTCATAGGAGTCATTAATTGACCTTTATTACCAATGTAGGGGCAGGTGTTTGTTATAATTCTTTCATTCTTATCTGCAGGCCTATTTGGTTAGCCATTTTACTGAGATACCTTGGATACAGCTTCTTGTATATTTTGAAGTTTGGACTATTTTCATTCTATTAAAATATTCAGCTTAGTGTCTGCATGTGGGATGGATCCCCAGGTGGGGCAGTGTAAAGGGGAACATCCCTATAGAATTAGGATAAGGGGGGATGGGATAGGGAGTTTGAAGAGGGGAAACCTGGAAAGGGGATAACATTTAAAATGTAAATAAAATATCCAATTAAAAAAATTAAGAAAAAAATTCAGATTAGCATTCTCAAGTAATTTTACAATTGACAATGGGTATTTTGATAAAAAAGAGAGTAGATGTGTTTTTTTTCTTGACAGCTCTTTTTGTAAGTTGTAATATAGATATTTTAAATAAAAGTTAGAGTTTGGAAAGAATAAGCTGGTAGCTTTTTATTTAATGAATTCTCATTAATATATTTATTCTTGATAACTAAAAATACATGATATATTTTTTATTTATTGCTTAATGTCTTAGAACAAAATAGCACCATTCAGAAGAAATGTATAATTAATGAAGCCATACTTTTCAAAATAATTAGAGATTACTCATGTATATGAAAACCATTTATAGAAGCTAGAGATTTTTCTACAATGTAAAACGCAGAAAGTTCATTTACATTCTTGACTCCTGTCTAAGTTGGGAGTAAAATGTCTATTCACAATTTTTTTAAAGTTATTTTAAGTTTATCATTAATAACTTAAGTTTACTTATTATTTAACTGAATGAAAAGTCTTTGAAACAGACTGAATGCAGAAAAAATGTAAGAATCAAACAATGCTCTATGATACACACACACACACACACACACACACACACATATATATATATATATATATATATATATATATGAAAAGCAATTTACTACTCAAAAATTATAATTTATTCTTTGAAAACATTGGTTTTTAAATTAATTATAGTATTTGGTCATTTAATATTAAATAGTAAACTGGTATTTTTAAATATCCTCCTTTTAAATTTCAAAGACAACGAAAAATAACTATAGTGTATAAGAAATCATGTTTGGGGTGTCAAAGTACTTATGGTTTATTGGTTTAAATGAATATTAACTGAAATATTACAGGTAAAAACATTTAAAAGAATGACAACATTCAAGTAAAGGTGTATATATTGTATGAAATCTCTATGACTAATACAGATAATGTCTTATATTGAATGGTGTGATGTCCTTACAATTCTTACATGATGATTATAAAATGATTGTTGATTCAAGCTGAAATAAGAAAAACACACACACACATGAGAGAGTCATTAATCTGTCTTCTGAAACATTCCTAGAGAGTAGAGAAAGCATTATTTCATATTTCACAGTAAATAGATAAATCACTCAGAAATTAGAGTTATATTATTACTTTTAGGACAATATATTTTGATGTTGCAATTTCATTTATATAGCCTACCTAGACCAAAGAATAGGAGAAACATAAAAGTAATGATTACATTGTAATCTACACCATCAACAATCAAAATATTCTTACATTTTAATCATTGAGTACTATTCTATTTATAACTATGGCTTTATGTGTACGTGTCTGTATATTATATAAAGCAGTGAATAAAATGTAGTTTGGCACCTCCATATGAACAGATTTAGATTTTGAATTCTATACATTTATCGAATTATATAACTGTTTAAACAAACAAAATTCTTATAGTACTTTAATTGTAGCTTTTAAACACCAGGCAACTCTAAGCACAGGGTTATGCACATTATGAGAATAGCAGTTGCCAACAAATACAAGTGGTATACCTGTTTTTTGTTTTTGTGTGTGTGCATATGTGTGTGTAAGAGAAAGAAAGAGAGAGACACAGAGAAACGTAGAAATGGAGAGACACACAGAGAAGAACCTGGAAAGGCTAAAGCAGAAGACTCCAAAGTTAGAAACCAAAATGAACTTCACAGCATCATTGCCTCAAAGTAAAGGTGACCAGCCAAACAGAAAGCCCCAAGTACACACATCTACAGCTTCTTAATCCTAGCACTGTAAATTGCTGTTTGGGTGAAACTAGAACGCAGAAAGTCAAGAGGATATGAAAGGGAAGCTTTTTTCATATAAGGTCACCAAGCCTTCTTTAGCTGCCTGACATGTATTCCAAGATTCTGGGGTGAGATAAGAAATAGCAAAATGTAAGAAGGTCCTCACGAAATCTGTGTACCCATTTCTTTCTGGTGTTTCCCTGTTCATAAGTAATACAATGGCACCTGCGATAACCTGCCACTTATTTAAGCATTCTAAAAACAAACACAACCTACACTCTCCTATTTCCATATTGACATTTTAAAATGTATATTGTGAAGTTCTGCAATGAGATAATTTCATCAGAAATTGTTACTTAATTATTTTACAAAATAAATTATTTTTGTCAACCTCACTGAATATGATTTTTTTAGGAGTCACTATTATTCCATTTTGTCATTTAAGACAGAAAATAATTCATTATCTTCCTCCTTTTTCTCTTGTGTCTCTCTTTTTCTCTTCCCCCATGTAGGTATTTGTAGGAACTTTTTTTTTTTTATTAGATACTTTCTAACATTTCAAATTTTATCCTTTTTTCCTGGTTTCCCCTATGAAAACCCCCTATCCCTCCCCCTTCCCCTTCTTTCCAACCCACCCACTCCTATGTCCTGGCCCTGGCATTCCTCTACACTGGGGCATAGAACCTTCACAGGACCAATGGCCTCTCCTCCCATTGATGACCAACTAAGCCATCCTCTGCTACATACACAGCTGGAGCTATGGGTCCCTCTATGTGTACTCTTTGGTTGGTGGTTTAGTCCTTGGGAGCTCTGGGGGTACTGGTTACTTTAAATTGTTTTTCCTCCTATGGGGCTGCAAACCCCTTCAACTTCTTGGGTCCTTTCTCTAGGTGTAGGAACTTCTGATGTTATCACACATTCAAAATAGTTTAATAAAATCTGTTAGTCTTACTTTATACCATGAAGTAGTTTCCAGATAGATAGTGATCATATCAGTGAATTTAATGACTATAATGACAAAATTATTATTATTTTTCTAACCCTAAAGAGTAATACAATCATAAATGAACAAGTACAGAGCGCAGAGTATAGGTAGTAAGTCAATTTACAGACTGTATCTCATTCCCGAAATGGAATTTGCTTTGTAAATACAAGTGCTTCTCTGAAGGGCTTAAAATATAAAGGTTAAAAAAAAATAATAGTCATGATTTAAAGTCATAAGTAGGAGGCATGCCAGCACCGTTCAAATCCCTCAACTATATTTTAGAACTGTTTATTTCAAATTCATGACAGGCAGGATATTATTAAAAATAACTTCAAAACGTGCCCTACTTTCTGGGACCAACTAGCTTTCAAAAATCAATGCTGGGCCATCTCTTCGGTGGGAAGTATATATAATCTCTTCGTTTTGAATAATGCTCTCTTTTCCTTCCCTTGGGCTTGTAGGAAAACTCGAGTCAGTCTATTGATTCACAGCATTTCTCCAAATAAGCCGACCATTTTCAGCATTGTTGGTACAAAAACCTCGCTTGATTTCCTGGTTAACACTTGTTCCTGTATTCTGCACAAAGCCCCATTTGTCCACATATTTCACTTGCTGACAGAGCTTAGTACAAATATGGAAGAAAATCCCCTCTGAACTACATTATATTTTGTTCCTCTGAATGAAACATTAAAAATAATAGCTGTACTTCCAGATTTCAAAGTACAGTGTGGACTATTTTAGGACCCAACTCTTTTACTTGCATTGATAAAGCAGTGAGCCTCCTAGTCCCCAGTATCTCCAGAAAGCCATGTACATTTTATATGTTTACTTCTAATTATTCCCAACCGTGTTTTATAATTAACAGCCATCATTTAAAATCAGTTTTAATCTGACCTTAAATGGAAGAAGAAAACAGTCCTGGTCAAAATATTTTTAATTTTTTAAGTTGTATTTTCCTCATGTGTAGAAATCCTTCTATTTAAATTCATTACTTTGGAAATTCTTTTCTTTATAAATGTTTTTGTTTGCTGGGCTATTGCCTGGATATTAACTTCATGTTAGCCTTCAAGGTTATTTGTTTTCCTATAACATGATTACAGCCTTAAAAAGGGAAAACTGATTACCTCAACTAATTAAAAAGGGCAATAAAATCTCATTTTGTATTAGTTTGAAAATGATCTAAAATATTAGTGATTCTTGGAAATTGTAGGTGATGAAACATATTTCTGGAAGCATCATGATTAATTTCAGACATATTCATGTATCTCTCTAGATAGGTGCCTATGCAGTTTATTAACCCTGACAGTTTGTATTACATACCACCTCCAGGAACCAGGCTTACAGCTGGCAATGAACTGTAGCTTGGTAATTATTCTTTACTGTTCAAACAGTTTCAGTTGTTCTTCCTTGATTAAGGACATTCAAATTGTTTTTTGGCTCAGATCAATAAAACACTTTGGGTGGCTTTTTTAAAAGAGTAAAAAGCAAATTTCCTTCCCATCATATTTTTGGTATAACTTGACTTAGATAAAGAAAAAAAAAACCCACAAAACTAACTGAAATATATATATGTATATATATGTATATGTATATATATATATATATATATATATATATATATATATACATACATATATACATATATATATATATATATATATATATGTGTATATATATATAAATATATATATATATATATATATATATATATATATATATATATATATATATATTAGGGTCAAATGTCACCTGAAGAGTTATAAATATAGTCAGCCTGTGTAAATGTCTCCAAGGCTCCATGTCCAAAATGCAACAAAGTCCATTTCTGTAATCAAGATTTATTATTAATTTGCAATGAAATTTGAACTTACTATTCATCATATTGACCAGCATATATACATGGCTCAGCTCTTCAGTTCCAAGACAGTGTTTTGAAACTGATGTCTGACATTTGCCTAACTGAGGAGAAGCATCAGTTTCTGTGAACTCTGATCTTGATCTTTCTGTTCCCTGATTTCATTCAAATCACTTGTTTTTCTTTTCTACAGATTAAAAAAAAAACAGTATATATATATATATATATATATATATATATATATATATATATATGTGTGTGTGTGTGTGTGTGTGTGTGTGTGTGTGTGTGTGCACATATATACCAATTTTAAGTGATTTTTTTGAAGAACTCAAAGATATTTATGTCATGTATGTTCACTGTATAAATACTATGGCATTATCTTTCCAGACCTAAAGATGGTTATAACTAAAGATGAAGAGAATGCATTTAAACTCAGTGACATTCCATCCTTATGAGAGGCAGTTTTATATGAATGAAATTTGTGAAGCTTGAAGGTTAAATTGACATTTTGCAGCCAGAAACAGTCTATGAGAGCTGAACTCAGATGGTAAAGAGATGAGGTAAATGGTGGTTTTAAAAGGGAATGGTCAAGGTCTACGGTTTCTTCCACTATTCTTTAATATCTGCAATAACCTTCTACACTTCCAGCTAGACAGAGAGTCAACAAATATATGGATGTCACTAATATAATAATTTTTGATAGCATAAATCCATACTGCTACAGATGAGTCATCTATTTGAAAATGTACCTATCTAATACCAATTAATCCCCTGAGCTCAAGAACTAAGTGAACTTGGAAATCTGATTTGGACCTAAGAAGCCTGCTATCAAGATAATTATGTTCTTTTATATTTTCCTTGGATATTTTATTTACATTTCAAGTGTTATCCCCTTTCCTGATTTCCTCCCTCAGAAAACCCCTACTCCACCCTCCCTCCTCCTGCTTCTATGAGGGTGTACCCTCACCCACCCACCCAATCTTGCTTCATCACCCTCGTATTCCCCTATGTTCTTTAGATGGTCAGGTTTTGACCATTGTCTTCTTTAAATTGTTAACACTACAACAACTCATGTAATTACATAAGTCGTGAGACAAGAGATAAAGAACTCAAAAATAATTAAGAAAAAAACGTTACAGAGGGATAATTTTGGAAAGTAGGATGCATTTTTTAAAAATATTGTTACACCTAATTTTTTGTCATACTTACTATATATAAGTATTTTGTAAATACCTTTGCTCAATAGAAGGAATTAGTGTTGAGATGAAAAGTTATTTATATTTGTAATAGACACAGACAATAAGCAGTATTATGTGCATATAAGATGACTACAAGGGAGTTAAAATCCAAACATACACTGCTTCTATATAGATCTAATATTTTGTGCTTTCTCTCTCTCTTTTCGGTGGTTATTGAAATAAATCCAGGGCTTGCTGAAGATCAGGCAAGCACTTGGTCATTTTATGACATTAGTTGTCTAAATTCAACCTTCTATATATAGTCTTTAGAGTAACAATTACTTTTGGTGACACAACATGTTTTTTCAAAGCTTAAATTTGTAATATATCTCAATCTGGTTGCCTTTTACCATGCCAATATTGAAATATTTCTAGCACGGATCATAGCTGAGTCCTCCAGGCTCTTCCTGTCTTTGATGGACATGATTTGAAATTTCTTATAAACTAGTGGAGCCATCCATTTAATGATATACACTTCCTACAAAACTTTTGTGAAAATCATAGGTTTTATTTTCACCTGATCTTCTTTAATAAGTAACTTTCCTCAGTCCATCAATCATTTCCTACCCAATTATACTGCTCATAATTCCAAATTTTCTTACTGCCTGGAATTCATATATAATCATAGACATGACAAACCTTTGTCTGATTTAATCCTTAGGGAGAAAAGATTTTATAATTATTATTGTAATAATGTCTTGTGTACCACAGGTTTCTATTCACAAATATTGATGTGTTACATACTTTGATATTTAGATATGTGTCAAATGCTGTGCATGTTGTTTTGAATGAGACATATATTGATTTTATTTTTATCCTCTGAAACATGTCCTGTTTGTTGCATAGTTTAACATTATTATTCAAATTTCAAGAGATATATGACATAATTAAATTTATTTTGATTGTGAGATTATGTTCTGAAAATAATTACCTAACAATTTTGGAATTTTTCCAGACATCAATCCCTTGGGGTATGTTATAATGTACATTTTTATATTGCTGTTTCTTAAATCTGATTTTGTATATGAGTTATGATTTTTCATATATGTATATGATATTAATGTACATGAATGTATATATGCATATATATTAATATTGAAATATATGAATAAAAATTATAGGTATGTGTACCTTGCTTTTAAATTATATTAGAAGAACTAATTATAATAACTACAAATATGTGTTGCAGCCTATATTTACCTCTAGTTTAAGACAAATAAAATAAAAGAAGGAAAGAAAAATTCTATGTATAATAATAGGCACAAGGAATGAAATGTCATAATCCTGGCATCATTACAATCCTGATCTCTCTCTCTCTCTCTCTCTCTCTCTCTCTCTCTCTCTCTGTCTCTGTATCTGTCTCTCTCTCTCTCTCTCTCTCTCTCTCTCACACACACACACACACACACACACACACACACACACACACACACCACTTTCTGAACCTCAAATTGGAGTCTCATGCATTAGAACACGTGCTCCTCCATTTTCTAAATGAGGAAGGTTATATACCTTTCATTTCCTATAGTTTACATTTAATGTAGGGAGTGATCAATTTGACAAGGGGTCGTTGTACTGGCTGAATTTGTGTGTCAAATTTTATAAAAGCTGGAGTTATCACAGAGAAATAATCCTCCTTTGAGGAAAGGCCTCCATGAGATTCAGTTGTAAGGTGGTGGGCAGCCCATTGTGAGTGGTGCCATCCGGGGGCTGGTAGTTTTGGGTTCTATAAGAGAGTAGTCTGGGCAAACCATTGGAAACACACCAGTAAGCAGCATCCCTCCATGTCCCCTACATCAGCTCCTGCCTCCAGTTTCCTGCCCTGTGTGAGTTCCTGTACTGACATCCTTTGAGGAACAGCAATGTGAAAGTGTAAGCTGAACAAACTCTTTCCTCACCCCTTCTAAAAAAAATGAAAAAGACATACCTCCCCCTTTTTTCTGTTTGGAATTAAAAGTTTGCAAATTGTATTGAAAGACTGACATAGTTTTTCTGATATCTTCTGAATTTGTTAATACATTTTATTTGTCTTTTTAAAATAAATTTTCTTATAATAAGGCTTTTAAATATTTGAAAACATGGCATAATTAGACCATCTTCCTCCTCTTTCCTCCATTCCATTCCTCAAGTTGACAATCACCACTATACACTTAGATACACTATGAATCCTTTTTCGTGTACATATGTGAATATATATACATATATATATATATATATATATATATATATATATATATATGTGTGTGTGTGTGTGTGTGTGTATATATATATATATATATATATATATATATATATATATGAAACACATTTTTGATATATGACAAATATAATTACACAAAACATATTATATATCTATATCTGTATATCTGTATATCTCTATATCTCTATATATCTACATATCTAGATTTCTACATATCTATATATCATATTGATATATCTATATATCTATATATTGATATATCTATATATCTATATATTTATATCTATCTATCTATCTAGCTACATCTATATCTACATCTACATCTACATCTACATCTACCTCTACCTCTACATCTACATCTACATCTACATCTACATCTACATCTATATCTATATCTATATCTATATCTATATCTATATCTATATCTATATCTATATCTCTACAAATTATATATTGTTATTAGTTTGGGTTTAATTGCTGTGAAGAGAAATCCTGACTAAAGCAACTCTTATAAAAGACAACAATGAAATTAGGGCTGGCTTGCAGATTCAGAAGTTCAGTCCATTATTATTATCATTGTAGTAAGAATGACATTCTCCAGGCAGGCATTTCAGTAAAATGAGGTTCTTCTTGTTCATCCAATAGCAGCAGAAGGAGACTGATCTAGTTGAAACTGGATAGCCTTAAGTATGTATTTGAAACCTAAAGTCCTGCCTCCATAGGGACACATTTCCTCCAATGAGGCAATAATTTCTCCAATAAGACCAACCCTCCTAGTGTTCCACTTCCTATGAGTCTAGCATATTCAAACTACCACATTCCACTCACTTGCCCCATAGAATTGTTCAAACACATGCATCTATGGAGACATACCTAGTTATAGCATAATGCAGAATAAATTTGGTCTAACTTCAAAAGTCCCATAGTCTATAACAGCCTCCACAATATTAAAAGTCCATAGTTCAAAGTCTTTTCTGATATTCATGCAATCTCTTAACTGTAATTCTCTATACAATCAAAAAAAAAAAAAAAAAAGCAGATCACATACCCCCAACATCACAGGATATACATTACTTACCATTCGAAGACACCATAGTGGAGAAATGCTGGAGCAAAGCAGTACCAAAAGCTAGAACGAAAAAATCTATACTCAGCATCTCCATGTCTGGTGTCAAAACCCTCTTCAGAGCTACAACTCCCTTCATCTTTGTTGACTGCAATAATTTTTGTCTTTTGTGCTGGTTCTATTCCCAGTTAACAGCTTTCCTCAGCAAGTAGCCCATGGCTCTGGCATCTCTAACATCCTGGCGTCTCCATGGTAATTTGACCTTCACAACTTATTCAATATCTGAGATCCAGGTGTGATCTCCTGAGCTCCTAAAAGGGGATTCTAGCTCTACTCTCTGTAGAACTCTAGGCTCTGGTTGACCCCAATCCACTAGTAATGCTGTTCTTGATGTTATCCCACGGTACTGGCATCTCCCTTATTCTGGGGTCTTCTGCTGTAATAGGTTTCACCAATAGCCTCTCATAGGCACCTGTCACAGTTCCAAGCCTCAAATTCTTTACAAGACCCCTTTAGTCTTGAGCTGTCAAATGCAACTGAGGCTGCATCTTCACCAGTGACCTTCCCTGGCCTCTCACAGTACCAAGCCTCATCTGCTCTCTATCACCTTACTTACTTACACTTTAATAATTGCAGCTGCAGCACAAAGTTAAACCTTGGTTATCTCTGGAAAACAGCTTCTTTGTGCTCTCTGAAANTTTACAAGACCCCTTTAGTCTTGAGCTGTCAAATGCAACTGAGGCTGCATCTTCACCAGTGACCTTCCCTGGCCTCTCACAGTACCAAGCCTCATCTGCTCTCTATCACCTTACTTACTTACACTTTAATAATTGCAGCTGCAGCACAAAGTTAAACCTTGGTTATCTCTGGAAAACAGCTTCTTTGTGCTCTCTGAAATCACTTTCAAGAAGTGATGCTGGTTTCTTCTTGATCATCATTACTTTCTTAGCTCCAGCTAAACAGCATCAATTGTCCCAGTAACCTGTATTCCTCTTGACTCAAAAGCCAGAGCCATATGGCCCTGAATGTTCTCCTGCTTGCTGGGACTGGAACATGATAAATATTCTATTTGTAGGCTTTCTGATTTCCTGTGGTTTAATTCAACCACAGGAAAGTAATCTAAATCTAAACCTAACCTTGGTGTTCCTGGAACTTGTTTACCGACCTTGAACTCAGAGATCTGCTTGCCTTTGTTTACTGAGTCCTGGTATTAAAGTTATATACCTGCAAGCCTGGACTTAACCTTCTCATGGCCACTATTCCCCACAGGTGTGACCTCTGTTTCTGGATTGAAAATCCTTCCAGATTAAAATTCTAAATGAAAACAATAACCAGGTAAAAATAAAGCCTAACTTGATAGATATAACTAGCTCCCTTTCAACTATAAACACATAAACAATAAGCTTAGCTGGGTAGGACCTTGTCCCCAAATCACCACTCACTTAATTACATTTAATATCCTTGAATACAAGATTTTACTGCATTTCACTTTCTGTTGTCCCTTTATCAACTGAACCATGCATTTTGTATTTTTTTTCTAAGCTTGCTATGCTCCATATAAAGATTCTTCATGGGAGTAAACCAAAGGACAAAGTCTATACTGTGCTTTTCTGAGACTTCCTTTGTTAATACCATTAATTGTATCTCTTTAACTTAGCCTCAGATAGACTCTTCAGACAAGGGCAAAAGCAGGCACATTCTTTACCCAAATATCACAAGATCATTCTCTCAACAACTTACTAAAATATTTTTCCTCTGAAAGTTCTACAGCCAGGCTTTCACTTGCCTAATATGAAGTTTTTGTTTGATTTTTCTAGGACTCTTGAGGGGAGTATTATCAAATCAAATGGGAAAACTTTAATTAAACTCTATTTGTATATGTATACTCAGACATATTCCTTACATGCTATTTTTGGTAGACAGATTATTATATGGTGTCTTATGACATTTTTAGATATCTTTATTTTCTTTTGTCTTTCCCCATTCTATCTGTATTTTTTCTTCATAACCTCTAATTAAATGTCACTGCCTTTTCACCCACTGCTTAAACTTATGAATACCCAGTGTTTCCCCTCCCTGTTGACCCCACACACAGACCACCTCTATTCTCTTGGTTTCTGCAATTAAACCCATTTATATATTAGCTCAACTTATATATTCACATCTGAAGATGCAGAGCTGGAACTGCATGTGAGACAGAGAGCTGACACTTTGCTTTTGTTTTTAGGCTATCTCATTCAATATCATCATTTTACATTCAATTAGCCGACAATAATAGGATTTTCCTTTATTAAACCCTGAAGATTATTCCATAGTGTGCATGTACTATCTTTTATTTATCCCTTTATTGGTTGAGAGACATTTCTGTTGTTTCTGTTTCCTGGCTACTGCGAAGAGATTGCCAGTGAACATTGGTGGGCTAGAAACTACACAGCATAGCATCAAGTCTATCATTGATCTTCATTTTATCTTGACTTTTCATGTTGTTATTGTTGGATTTGGGAGATAGGGTTCCTCTTTATATCCCTGGCTGTTTTGGAATATGCTCCATAGACCAGGTTGACCTCAGTCTCAGATGTCTGTCTGAATCTGTCTCTTGCATGCTGAGATTAAAGGTTTGTGCTACCACCGCATGGCTTCTACTCTTTTTCCATGTTAGCAAATCTATTGATCCGATTTAAAATCCTGGACTGTCATTATTATTTCTATCAGATTTTTCTCTGTGTTTTCTTGGGTATCACGCTAGTATTTACTCTCTCTCAAGTTCATTCTTCTTAATCCCCTTGAGTTGTTTCTTTGGAAATTGCTTGAATACTTTGATGCAGTTTAATGTTCTTTTAAAATCTAAGTCCTAGGGTTTGTTTAGGTAATTGTCATAAGGAAAAGTTTCATTAAAACTTGTTGAGTTTTGTAAGGGAGTTACTGCCTTCTTCGATGATAGATTTGGAAATAAGGGAATTCATGTGGAGGGCAAAAGCCAAGGTGCTCACGTGGCACACTATTTTCTGGACATAACAGTGTGGAGAGGTTAGATGTAACATGGAATGGACCTGTAAATTGGGAGCAGAAAGAAAGTAAAATTTCTGGTGTTATGCTAGATATTTCAGGAAATGCAGACAAATTGAATAGAAAAGGAAGAGACAGTTGATGTGGAACCAGAGCTATATTTGGAGGTTTAGGGAGAATATGTGGAGGCTGTGTGGGTAGACTCAATTCATTTTTTATTGGATATTTTATTTATTTGCACTTCAAATATTATCCTCTTTTCCAAGTTTCCACTCTGGAAACCCACTATCCCATCCTCCTTCACCATGCTTCTATGAGGGTGCTCCCCACCCACCCTCCTACTCCCACCTGCCTATCCTGGCATTCTCCTACACTGGGACATGGAGCCTTCCCAGGACCAAGGGCCTCTCCTCCCATTGATGTCCTACAAGGACATCCTCTGCTTCATTTGCAGCTGGAGGTATGGGTCCCTCCATGTGTACTCTTTGGTTGGTTGTTTAGTCCCTGGGAGCTCTGGGGAAGGGGTTCTGGATGGTTGATATTGTTGTTCTTCCCCTTCAATTCCTTCAGTCATTTCTCTAACAATGGCCACTAAACTCCTAAATGCTCCTGGAGGATAGGAAGTGTCTGACCAGGCAGACAGGTTGGGTGTGGGATGGAGGGAACTAAGATTGTGGGCAGGCATGGAGAGTCTTTGCAGAATACTCAAAATGTCAAGTTTTTGACTCTTAAGTAGAAACTATTGGAACCCGAGGAAATGAGAAAGACATGTGATAAGGAAAATGCTCCAAGTTATTCATACATACTAAAAAAATGCTGTCACAACAGTTTGTTTGCAATATTAATTGTGGCTTACTATGGCATTTCCAGAAGGAAGACAGTTATTAAATCATATCCCATGAAACAGCTCTATTGAGAAATACTTGAATGGTTTTATAATATGAAAGACTTCTTTAAAAAAATTACAATAATGACCTTTAGGTCTAAAAACAGAAACTCTATTTTAATAATATGTCAAATTGATTTCACACTCACAGAAATGATTTGAGGGGATATAACAAGAAACATGATAAATAGAAATACATTATATCAAGTAACTTGTCTTATGGTCTCTCTCGGAGGTCACTGTTTGTCTCCATCCAATTTAACATCCTGTTTAGCATTTTAATTAAGAATTTAGAAGAGCAAGTAAATGGAATATTAAAAAGGTTCTCATATCAGACAAAACAGAGGTGTTACAATCTAGGTTTTAAAAACACACTGAAATAGTACTTAGGCTGTGGTTAGTAACTAGTACTATATAAAACAAAATACAGTGTTTCAAAGGAAATAAGTTCATACTGATTTTAAAATGCAGATATGGCATTTGTTCCAAATAGTGTTTACATGAGTTCATGTTTACATAAAGTAAGCATGTGGGAAGAATGTGTGCACATGTCCTTGAGTATATTTAAATATTATACCTGATATCCCATCTTTATCATTCTTATGTTAATAAATACATATTCAGAAATATGTCTTTATAATGTACTTACTTGCATGTATGTTTACAAAGCTGATTATTTGATATAAACTAATTGGTGAGTTATTGTGGGAGAGTAGACTATTTCCTAAGGCACCCTGCAAGCTTGCAAAGGAGGGAGCCAAGCATCAGTA
This sequence comes from Mus minutoides, assembly GCA_902729485.2. NCBI lineage: Eukaryota > Metazoa > Chordata > Mammalia > Rodentia > Muridae > Mus > Mus minutoides. The sequence goes on from LR750151.1 coordinate 117,300, forward strand.
TTGCCTGTCTATACTTTTTAGGAACCATAATAACTATTACCAAATCCCCAAATTAGTAAGGAGAAATAGTGTCATTTATACCTTGGCAGTAAAGATAAGCTCTCTAATTGGAAATATTCTATCACTTTACAAGAATTTTAACTACATTTCACTTTGAAATTAAGATCAACTTTGATACTGGCAGTTGCCTTTCTCATCAAGATAGATTGTATTCCTCCAAATACATTTGTTAGCCAAAATAAAAAGTTCCTTCATTAAATTGCATTGGACCAGGTTTTTGATCTGAAAAACTAAAAAAAAATTGTCAATTTCCTTGGATACAGAGAGTAGAGATAGAAGCATAGGTGTTCCTGATTTATCTAAATAGTATTTTATTGATGTTATAAGAGAGTTAAAGTTACCCAGGGTATAGACTACTCAAGAATGGGATCACAGCTCCCCCTTCCGGTCTGGTCCTGTGTGCCCACACCAGCCCAGGGCTTGGGCGCGGGCTCTTCGCACTCTCCGCGGGACCCCCCAGCCTGTCTTGGGACCACAGGTGAGCAGCTGTGCAGGATCTGTTCCTGCCCAATCCCGTGCGACCTGAGTCACCATCCAGGACAGAGTTAGAGGTTACCCCCAGGACGGAATCTCCCTCCCCCTTCCGGTCTGGTCCTGTGCGCCCGCACCAGCCCAGGGCTCGGGCGCAGGCTCTGCGCACTCTCCACTGGACCCCCCAGCCTGTCTTGGGACCACAGGCTGTCTTGGGACCACAGGGGAGCAGCAGCATCTGTTCTTGCCCAATCCCATGCGACCTGAGTCACCAGCCTGGACAGAGTTAGAGGCCCGGCCCAGGACAGACTCTCCCTTCCCCTTCCTGTCTGGTCCTGTGCGCCAGCAGCAGCCCAGGGCGCAGGCATGGGCTCTGAGCACTCTCCACGGGACCCCCCAGGCTGTCTTGGGATCACAGGTCTCCTTGGTTAGAGATGGCAGGAGGTAAGCTTAAGAACAGAAGCAACAGAATCCAAGGGTACTTGGCACCACCAGATCCAAACTCACCCACCCCATCAAGTCCTAGATACAACAGCACACCAGAAAAACAGGACATGGATATAAAGTCACTCTTCATGATGTATATGGAGGACTACAAGAAGGAAATACAGGAAAAGGCAGATAAACAAGTAGAAGCATTTAAAGAGGAAAAACTTAGAGAGGTACAGGAAAACACAGATAAACAACTAGAAGCATTTAAAGAGGAAATACGTAGAGAGTTACAGGAAAACAATACCAAACAGGTGGTGGAATGGAACAAAACTATCCAGGA